>JAMPIV010018443.1:110000-490000 GCA_024509875.1 Oreohelix idahoensis | reverse complement strand
GTTTGGAAGAGAGAGCGCCAGACCATTCTATCAGCTGTCTTCTTCCTGGCCTGGTTCCATTCTAGTCCTCGGTCCTTCAAAGATTGTCTAATGTTGTCCTCCCAGCGAACTCTGGGTCGTCCTGGAGGTCTGGATCCCTGGCTCTTTGTTTCCCATGCTTGTCGTGGTAGCCGATCTTCTCCCATTCTGCAGACATGGCCAAACCATCTTAGTTGGGACTGTTCTATTTGGGTCTGCAGCGGATGGGATTTCAGGCCTTGACGTATCGTCTGGTTGCGGACCATGTCTCTTCTTGTTACTTCAACCACTTTCCTCAGATACCTCATTTCTGAGGTTTGGATCTGGCTTTTGTGGGTTGTAGTCATTGCCCACGACTCGCATCCATATGTCAAAACTGGGACATAGGTGGAGCGGTATACAGCCATCTTCGTTTTCTTACCAACCTCTTTCTTGCTGAGGAATCCACGATTTATGGCCTGAAAAAGTCTCCCAGCCGCTGCTTTTCGAATGGCCAACTCTTCTTTGATACCTCCCTTTCGGTCTATAATAGCTCCGAGATATTTAAAGTGGTCGACCTGCTCCAGGACCTGTTCTCCCAACTTAATCTGATGTTTTCTTTCTTCTCGTGATATCACCATGGATTTTGTTTTAGAGCTGCTTATGACCATCCCTCTCTTCTCCAGCTCTTCCTTCCAGACTTGCAAGTTGGATTGGAGATGTGCCTCTGATTTAGCAATCAGGGCAACATCATCAGCAAATGCCAGCTCCGAAATATAGACCTGTCTCATCTTCCAGTACCCCACTGAATACTTTCTTGTTCTCTCCTTACATGCCTTGATGACATCGTCCATGAGGAGTATGAAAAGATAAGGTGACAGGATATCACCTTGTCTTACACCAGTGGTGGTCCTGAACTCTTCTGACTTATGGTTTGCTGTCCTCACATAATTTCTGCAAGACTTGTAGAAGCTCTGTATAGCATGAATCAGAGGTGCTGGAATATTCTTCCTTGCCAAACAGTCCCAAAGTTTGCTCCAGGGGACTCTGTCAAACGCCTTTTCCAGATCTATGAAACAAAGATGGATCTCACTCTTATACTCAAGGGCCTTTTCACTCAACTGTCTGAGTGTGAAGATTAGGTCTTGAGTACTTCGGTTTGCTCGGAATCCGCACTGGACCTCATCCAATTGTGGCTCAGCTAGGCGTCGGAGTCTCTGCTCTAGGATTCTAGAGTAGATTTTACCAGGGACACTGAGAAGGGATATGCCTCTATGGTTTCCACATTGTCGATTGTCACCCTTTTTGAAAATTGGTGTTATGATGGCAATCTCCCAATCCTTTGGTATGGTCTTGTTGCACCATGCTGCCTGTAGGACCTTTAAGAGTAACAGGTCGCCTGATGCTCCCATGTACTTAACCATTTCTGGTGTTATACCATCATGCCCTGCTGCTTTGCCCATCTTGATTTTCTCTAGTGCTGCCCTCAGTTCTTCCATCTTTATGTCATCTTCACCATCATTGGTTTTCTCTTCTGTGCTAGTGGTTATCATTTCTGTTGCTTCACCATGCTCACCATCCAGGAGTTCTGAGAAATATTCTTTCCATCTTTCCATTACTTCCTTCGGGGCAGTAAGCAATTTGCCTTGCTTGTCCTTTATAAATTTGAGAGGGCATTGTTTTTCCTTCCTCATGTTCTTTAGGGTCTTATAGAACAATTTCTGGTTTTCTTGTGCATCTTTTTCTAGCTTTTCTCCAAATTCTTCCCAGGACTTCTGTTTTGCTGCTAGCACTTTGTTCTTTGCTTCTGTTCTGAGTATCACATATTCTCTATATTTTTCCATTTGTCCTGTTGTGTTTTTAGCTCCTAAGTATTGTTTCCATGCCATTTTCTTCTCTCTTATTTTCTCTTTGACTTCCTCTGTCCACCAAGGTGTCCTCTTTCTCTGGTTCCCAAGTCGGACTTCACCGCATGCTTCTGCAGCAGCTGTCTTTATGATATCCTTGAATTTATTCCAGAGGGTTTCCAAGTCATCAGGTCGTTCTTCTGTGTTGCTCACTGCTGTAGCAATAAGCCCCTGATATCTGGTCTTAATTTCTGGCTCTCTCAGCTTGTAGGTCCTAATGCTCATTTCTCCTGCTCGTTTACTTGGTTTCTTGCGTGATGTTGGGCAGTTCCTAGGCTGAGCAACTCTTTCAGTTGTTCGTTTGATTGTTAGCAGGTAGTGATCACTTCCAATCTCTGGCCCCCTCCAGACTCTTGCATCTCGGACATATCTGAATGAGCTTCTCCGAACAATGGCATAGTCGATCACTGACTTCTCATTCTTGGTTGGTTCACATCTAGTGTATGCATGTATGCGCTTATGAGGGAACTTTGTGTTTGTAATGATCAGATTCTGCTCACTGCAGAATCTAAGGAGTCGCTTTCCATTGTCATTGAGAGTATCTTCTCCATATCTTCCGATAACGCCACCCCATCTAGCATGGTCATTTCCAACTCTGGCATTAAAATCTCCGAGCATGATAACTTCATCTAGGCAGTCATCCACTGTCCTTTGAAGCAGCTCGAAGAATTCCTCCTTGACCTCTGCTCTCTCATCCTCATTTGGCCCATACACTATGACCAGGTTGACTATGGTTTCTCCTTCTTTTAGTTTTACAACCATAATGCGCTCCGAGACAAAGTTCCATCCCTTGATACTATCTTTTTGATTTTGGGCCACAATGCAACCCACGCCCCCTTTAGCTCTTTCAGATATGGGTACACCACTGTAGAGCAACGTGTTGCCATCGAGATCCATGACTCCTTGTCCTTTTTTCTTCGTTTCCGTTATAGCCAGGATTTCTAGTTTTGCTTTCCTCATCTCTTCCACCAGCTCCTCTTCCTTCCCATTTATACTTCTTGTGTTCCAAGTTCCATAAGTCGTAGTCCGTAGTCCGTTCCAGTTCGTCGCCTTTAGAATCAGTCCGGTTTTCTCTCTTGTATTTCTCGTAATCATAGTTTAAGACAAACAGGTGATTGGCCTGTTGTGCCTTTGCATGGTGGAGGGGCTGCCTCCTTACGGCCTTACTGTATTTGCATCTAATTTTATTTCAAATTATTAGTTAACCTAAACGAAAATGCAAATTGGGTCTGAAACTCGCGATTGGGTCCATTTTCCTGCAATACGGGTACAGCCGAAAATGGCGGCCAAATTTTAGTTCGCGTAACTCTCTATACATTAAGGGGCTCTAGAACTGATTGAAAGAATCAGACAAACACTAATGGAATAAGAGGGCTGTGGCATTGGATAGGACACACCCCGAGGATACCAGATGAAAGCATTACAAGGCAGTCTTGTTTTAGAATCCTCAGGATACGAGAAATAGAAGAGGACTGAAAAACACATAAAGAAGGGCAGTGGAGACAAATATGAAAAGGGTAAAATAGACATGGATAAACTTTGAATAGATGGCACAGGTCAGAAAGGCTTGACTTGAATTTATTACAGGCCTGTCCTGCAGAGGGGGGAGCTGACTGGCAGTGATGGTGATAATGACATTTTTTAAAAAGTTAATTCTTATGTTAAATTTTTTAAAGACATCTTAGAGGAGGCAAGGGGAAAGTGAATGATAACAGTTATTGAACTCTGCAACTCGGCAGTATTGGTAATGACGTTAATGAGTGTTTCAAATGGACTTTCTCTGCAGATAGAAACAGTCACATGCTTCAGAGGATACCTAGCTGTTTTTGAACGACTAAGCAGAAATAAGACAAAGAACAGTAGAAATATATTGGGAAATACAAGTAACATAACAGGAATATCACAAGGAGGATACAGCTTTAAAAATCTGATTGAGATCGTTCCTATATCTAACATTGAAGAACTACGGGCAAGTGCTGGAAATGTAGTAAAGTAGCATCAAAGACCTCAGCCTAACTAGTATGAAAACAGAAGTAATGGTCATCTGAAAGAAAGAGGCTACCAGAATCCATTAAAAAAAAAATTTGTGACAGATTTGAAACCATCAAAGAAATTTAAACACGTGAGCACAGTACTAGTGTCCAATGGAAGATGCTTCACAGAGTTTAAGATTACATGCAATAAATTGTTGTCAATGAAAGTAGGAAAAAGGGTTCTGCAGTGGCCTGTAGACAGTTACAAAGTGAATGCGGAACTTACTGGAAACCACTGAGATGTGGTTTCTTAGAAGTGTGATCAAAATACATGGATGGCTAAGAAATCTAATCATGAGATCTAAACAGAGGTGTGAGCAGAGAGACAAATCATTGCAAAAATAAGGAGAAAACACAACTTTATATGACATCCTCTGAAAAGAGAAGAGTTGGAATATGCAGGAAGAATCAAAGGAAGAAGGGACATTATAGGACACAGAGAGAAAAGAAATGATTCTAATTGTGTGCCAGTGTGTTACTGTAAGGTTTTCTTCTTCACTAAGATCTAACTGGCCTTACCTAGCTAATGTTTTCTGTGTATGTGGATCAGTTTCTTTTCTGCCAGCCTTGGAATAAAATGAATTCATTGTCTCTAGCAATGTCAAAATCGTAAAAAAGAAAGAGTTATCCAATACTTTTAATCACTTTTAGAAATATATTACCTATTAATCAGCTGTCTTCACGAACCCTTTGAAGTATGAATAATCCTAGCAAAATTTGAGTGTTGTACATGAAGTTCTGTGAATGTTATTAGAATTGTTATCTAATACAAAAACAACAGTCTGACAATATTGCTTTGGTAAGAGTCAGAAATAGAATCGATAGAAAACACCAGAGGCTGAAAGTTATGAAAGATATTATTTTATGTGCCAGTCAGCATGGCGCGAGAAAAAAAAAAGAATGGAGTTGCATTTATTAAAACACCAGGTTTTTAAAAACCACACGCACCCAATCTAGATTTTACAATTAATATTGAAAGAGTGATATTTATTTGTATTCATAGACTGTTCTATATTGCAGATTTAGACGGAGGGAAAAATTTTTTCAACTTGGTGAAAGAGGGTGACAGCTTAACCTTTGCCACAGAAGATGAGTCAGAGCGCACACTATGGGTTCAGGCTATCTACCGTGCCACTGGTCAGACACATAAACCTGTCCCCCCGGTTGTCCAAACCAACAAGATCTCAAACACTCAGATTTCTCGTATGCAAGGAGGTACTTGAGTTTTAAGTTATTGTCAAATTTCATTATCGTGTCATTTCAGGGTATCTGGCTAACAGACTGTATTTTATCTTGTAAGTAGTGGTAAAAGTATGATCTTTCCTCACAAAATTGATAAGACTATTCATTGTTGTGAGTTAAATTCATTCATAACCCTCCACTCCCAAAGGAGCATAGGCCTTCAGCAAACACATGCCAAGTCCTCCTGTCACGTGCCATCATCTCAAGTTCTTTCCACGTTCTCCTCATCATTTTCACCTGTTTCCAGCTCTCCTCTCCATGTGCTTCTTGGTCTACCTCTGCCTCTCTTGCCCTTGGGGCTCCAGAACAAGGACGGCCTTGTAATGCTATCAACAGGTTTCCTCAGTGTGTGTCCTATCCATTGCCATCGTCTTCTTCTCATCTCTTGTTCCACTGGCACTTGTCCAGTTCTTGTCATCAGTTCCACATTGGTAACCTTGTCATACCATTTTAATCCCTCTATTCTACGCAAACACCTATTTATGAAAGTCTGTAGCTTTTTCGTTGTTGTCTTTGTTGTTCTCCATGTTTCAGAGCCATACAATAGGACTGACTTCACATTTGAGTTGATGATTCTTATTTTCGTGTTGGATCCGATTTCTCTTGATCTCCATATATTTCCCAATGCAATGAAAGCTCCTCTTGCTTTTTGTATTCTTATTTTGATATCACTGTCTGTCCCTCCAATTTTGTCTATATTGCTGCCAAGATATGTGTACGATTCTACATCTTGAAAAAGTAACATTTAGTAGTGCATGGAGACTTTAGGACATTCAGCCGTGCTTAGAGTCATCAGTACATTCGTACATTCATTAGAGTGTTCATTGTCATTAGTCTTCATCATGTTTAAATAAAATAAGGTACCTAAGTGTATTATTCCATAATTTGACACACAGAGGGATCAGTGGGAATTTTACTTCAAACGTATATACATTTTATTAATGCCCATAGTCTTTCAGAAGAAAACTCAAATGCAGTTATCTTCTTTCATGAATTGACACATCACTTTACAAGCAGTTACAGAAACTGCATGAGCAGATCACTTGCAAGGTTCCATAACTCTCTATGCATTTCAAGCAGTCTCATTGCGGCATGACACAAGTTCTGGCATTCATGTAAAAAACCTGAGCAAACACGCTGAAGAGATTGCAGAATTGAGCAAGTTAGCTACAGATTGTTGTTTCATCTGCACCAAGCAAGC
This sequence comes from Oreohelix idahoensis, assembly GCA_024509875.1. Classification (NCBI taxonomy): domain Eukaryota; kingdom Metazoa; phylum Mollusca; class Gastropoda; order Stylommatophora; family Oreohelicidae; genus Oreohelix; species Oreohelix idahoensis. The sequence goes on along the minus strand of JAMPIV010018443.1, from coordinate 483,620 downwards.
TGTGGACAGTCTGTAGTTGATGAAAATTTCAGAGACATGTCAATATGCCATACAGCACATGGATCAATTTGTATCGCAGCTTTAGCTGATGATCGCTTGAGAAGAAAGCTTGGGGACGTTCTCTTCGGTAGCTCCCATTGAGGATCTATGGCTGATGAGGGCTAAAGAGTTAACATATCACAAGTATAGTTAATTTCAAGATAGATTTGCACTTATAAATCTTATGTGGCTTATACAAATTAATTGGTTTAGAAAGTTGGGGGGGTGGTTATGGATGCAGTAATTATCTACCCACAGAATGGATGAAATTTCTGTGGGTGACCTCCGTTCCATAACATGACGTACAGACACTGCATCATCATACCCCATGTGGTTACTAATATATGGGTGAGCTTGGGGGCTAGAAATCTTGTCATGTAAAACAAGTTGTTACCAAAACCACTGCTGCAAGAGCACATGAAATGCTTTTGTTACAGGCTTCTTCAAAAGGGCAACTGCGGTTGTGGCCCTATGCCCTTCTCTTAGGTAGCAAAGAAAAAAGAAGTAGGCATTATCCAAAAACATTTAGATCAAAATATATCTGCTTCACTTTTCATCAGGGACTGCCATTGAAAGTGAAGTGAGAAAATACTGGTTGAGTTTAGAAAGTTACAATCAACAGTGTACCATATAACCTGCATTAGTTGCGCTGTCAGTTCTTCTTGATTGCTCACTGTCATATAACCACATCTGTTTTCTCTAATAAAGTTGGTGGTCCGTCTCAGGTTTCTCTCCTTGCAGTATAGTTTCTCCCTCAGAGGGGTCCCTGTGTTCCTGTTGTGGAGGCAGTCTGCTGCTCTTGTGGAGTTAACATTTTTGGAGGACTTTCTCAACTGTTTGTATTCCCTACATTGACACATCACTGTTTGTTCAATTCTTAATTTGTTTGAGTTGTTTGAGTCTGCATTGGCATGTTCTCAGTCTGAAAAAAAATTACTTGGTCTCTTCTTAATAAATAGTAGTATGCTTCTGTTATATCTGACTCTGGGTCTTCTCTGTGCCATTTTTCTTTGAAACCAATTTGGACTTTTGTTTAATCTCTTCTTATGTTTTCCCATACTCAAGTTTGAATGTTGCTGCCTCCGTTTTTGGCAGGTCTGTCTGCCTTCTCATTTCCAAGTATCTTTCAGAAATCCATTGCACATTTCCTTTTTTGAATTTATTTCCTACATTAGTTTAACAGTTTCTCGTGTTTTCTAAATTTCTGTAAAAGACCCTACTAGGGGATAAAAGGCCAATTTTATAGCACATCACTGACTGAATAATTTTTGTGGAAGGTTCGGTTTCAGTTAGTACATTCACATTGTAATTTAGTGCATCTCTGTAACAGGTTCAGTAATGATATTTCTCTGCTTAACAAAGCACTGACATTGACTGTTGTATCCTTACACTGCAAGTGTCTAGTCTGTAGTTTATGTATGTTCCACACTCTCATCATCATCTGTTCGGTTTTCTTCTTCAAGTACCATGCCAGGTGGTATAGGTGATCATGCCTCACCACTACTTGTCTCAAGCAGTGGCGTATCCTGGTAATGCGAGCTAGGCGTGCTGCTACTTAAAATGAATATGTACGCCTACTATTTAACTTCTTCCCCTCTTAATTTAAAAACCAACTATATTCAATTACGCAACGATAGTTATTAGGGGTATATGTCAATTATCTCCGAAATACTAATTAATTTACAACTTGAAACTCACTGTCACTGTAATAATCTGCATTCCCGGCAACTAACAAAAATTAATCACAAAAAACACTGGACGGACACAGCCGATTTTTACAACTCGAGAGCTGCAAGACCACCGCAGGCATGTTCGTATTGTATTGACGTATCTGGCCATGACCCCGATCCACACAAACCAGTCTTCAAACGTAAATCCGAAAGGTGCAGCACGCATAGTGACGGAATTACCCGAGAAACTTGGGCGATTGCTACCAACCAAAAAAACTGCACTATAAAACATTTTCCTTCGGGCATAGGTGTGCGCAGCACGCACAGCACACATAGAGAATACGCCACTGGTCTCAAGTGCTATTTATCAATTCTGTTGTTCACTTCTTTCCATGTCAAAATGTCCAGTATCTTCTCTCTTTGTCATCCTCTATCCCTTTTTCCTTCTAGTCTTACTTGTTTTACAATTATAAATGTTGTCATCTTGAATTTTCTTTGTTATTCAAAGTTAAGGCTTGTATATTTCTCATGTTGTTCAAATCATATATGCCACTTCTCCTATTCTTGCCTATGATAATTTCTACCAGCAAGAATTTCTCCAGTCTTCCTTGTTTGATTTAATATTTTTAAAATGTGTCGTTTTTATTTTCTTAACCCCTTCGCAACGACAGGTTTTTCATTCCAAATGACAACACCATTTTCAACTTAGTTCATTCCCCTGAACGACAGGATAATTGTAATTTTAGGGGTCATATTTTTAATTTGACTGTAAACAGTTTATCGTAAAAGGAAACCCATTAAAAGTATATTCTGAACCAGAGTATACAAATTCTGACCCTGAATCTGGGTAATCTTTACATTTAGTGCCGTCGAGTATGTATAATATGTGTATTGAGTCAGCATTAGAATTAGGGTAACCCTAAACCTAACCTCAACCTTAACTCTAAATGGTACGAAAATACACATATTAAACATACTCGACGGCACAAAAGGTAAAGGTTACCAGAATCTCAGTAAAAAGAGTTGTCAGAATCATTCAAGTTGAATAAATTCAACTCAAACAAGAATTTTCATGCTCTTTTTCCACAAGATGTTTATGGTTCGGCGGTACGGCAGCGTCCATGTTTGTGAACTTTCGCTTTTGTAAAATCACTTATCAGTTCTACTGTATTCGCTAGCAGTAAAATATTTTGTTCGTTTCAAGCTTAGTGGCCAGATTTTTCAATGCTGAATCCGATTATGCCCAGCAGTTGCCGATACGGTTGTAAACAGAAGAGTTCTGGTGCTTTTAAAATAGGACGTATGCCGTACGTCATATAGGTGAATGAGAACGAGGTATCGCGCTATTTCCGTGACGTACGCGGTACGGCACAGCGACAAAAATTGTGAAGATTTATGCTGTACGGCGTACGTCATACAGGTACTGAAAGGGTTAATCTCCCTAACTAGTTTATTTTCACAGCCTTCAGTTTTTGTTCTATTGTATCTTTTTTTGTTTTTGACAATATCTTATAAATCTATGAAATTTTAAGTATTTCTTGTAAGGCTTCATCTTGGAAGATCATTGTCATTTTATTGCTTCATTATGTAATACCCCAATTTCCACTCAAAAATGAGAGTAGACCACACATTGTTTTACAGATTATGTATCTGTTTAGATATCCTTCAACCTTTTGAATATTGATCTTGCCATTTCATTAGTGATCTGTGTAGGATTTGTGTTGTGTGGCATAGTTTTATTGTCACTCACAAATTTCTTTTAGACAGCCAAATTGATACCACGAGTAAGTAGTAAATGTAGCCCAAGTAGTGCTGGCTTTATCTAGCAATTTTCTTAGGTTTCTTTTTGTCAAATTGTATTTATTTAAAGCAAATAATGATGGACAAGTACCTTTTAAGTTACATTTACAAATTAGTTCTTCATAATAGCAGGTATTCCTTTCTTCAACCCTTTTCTTTCCCTTTTTATGTGGGCATTGAGAGCTTTGAGTATGAATATGTATTTGTATTCCGTTTTTGTTGAATCTTAGTTGAAGTAATGATTTTAAAACCTGAATTTGGAGAGGTAATTATTATCATATTACTACTTTTCCTTGTAAGCCTTGTCTTAGTCTATTGCTGTTATGGAATAATACAATGTACCAAACAATATTTTAGTTGTTCAGTTCAGAGAGCAAAATTATGTTAATTCATGACACTCAGGATAGTGGCCCAGTATTTTCCATATGACTGTGTAGTCCATACTTTCAAACACTTCCTCAGAATCGACTCTGGTGATGTATAGAAGTGTCTGCCATTCATTTGACTGCTCTGTGATGATTCTGAGTTTTATTGTCTGATGCGCACATGGTCTTTCAGTTCAAAATCCGGCTTGTTCCTGCCTGAGTTTTCCATGTAAGGCTTCTTTTATATGGTTTAGCACCACTCTGGTAAGAATTTTGCCAGCCACAATCAGAAGTGTTGACCTTACTTGTTGCTGCACAGTCGCGTTGTTTTTTCTTTAGTAGTTTAATTGTGTGTTCTTAAGTCCTACTCTTGAGGATAGCCTCTTGTGTCAAGAATTTCTTGAAGTGGTAACGTAATATCTATGTGATGTGTAGAATATGAGCTTCCATTGCTTCTGGGGATACCATCTGACTGCAGCCTTTCTGTTTTTAAGAGTGCCTCATTTTATTCAAGACCAATTTTGTCTGTTTACTTCTATAATCATGGCACACTGAATGTCACATTAATGTTCTTGAAAAAGATTAGATTTTCAAACATATTGAACCCCATTTGGTTTGGACCAATTACAATGATTTATTATTTCAAAGCAGTTTTTGAGACACCAGGAAATTTGTTTGTTCATATACTGTCAATCATCAAAATCAACCCTTTTTTTTAAAATTCTCCCTGAAGTAGTTAATGACCAGTCATTATTAGGAAGAGATTGTTGATATCTTTATGATTTGTATAGTGAACCATAAAGTGTGTTAAAATTACATTATACTGGGGGGAGATAATGCTGAGATTATTCTAGGCTGTAGTGAGTTAAGGTAATGCAAATAGCGCCGAGATTATTCTAGGCTGTAGTGAGTTAAGGTAATGCAAATAGTGCTGAGATTATTCTAGGCTGTAGTGAGTTAAGGTAATGCAAATAATGCTGAGATTATTCTAGGCTGTAGTGAGTTAAGGTAATACAAATAGTGCTGAGATTTGTTTAGACTGTAAAAGGTAGTCCCATAGCAGATACTGCCATAGGGGAGTGAAGTGTTAGAGACTTCACCATACTAGGTTCAGCTTTTTAATGAGGTCAGGTGACCAGTTCCCCTTCCTAGCTGCCTTTGTCATACATGACTCGCGAGAAGAGTATGGCATGCATTTACAGCTGGTTAGACTGGAGCATGATGTACCTTTGTCACAAGAGGTCAATGCTGTAACCACTCTGCCAATCCGACACTCATTTTAGACTGTAGTGAACCAAAATAATTATGAAGTTATTTTATACTATACTGAGCCAAATTAATGGGCCAAACAGTTGCTGATGTTATTTACTAAAGTGTTGTTTGTAGTTTTTCAAAATTATGCATCAGAATTTACTTATATTTTGGTAAGATAACTGCCACAAGTATTTATTTCTTGTCTATTTAAAATTAATGCACACTATATGTTGATATCATAGTGACAGGAAAGATATTCTAGAGAGCATAAGTAGTAAATGAAAAGTATTGAGCTCATAAGAAAAGAGTGTTGTCCCCAAGGAAATGATTGTTGGGTTTTGATGACTGTCTTGAGAACAAAAGAGCTTTGGAAGTATTTGGCCGATATCTCGAGAAATAGTGTTATTACATGGACTAAAGAAGAATGAAAGTGCATCATGTGTTGACGCTAATAATGCATGTCTAAATTTAATCTTTGTGTTGGAGTCAGGTTTGGCTAATGTTTCTCATTAGCCTTTTTTATTATGGCGGTCACAGAAATGATTGTTAGTTACCTCCCTTGGAATTCTTGGGCGGTTAGAACCGCCCAAACACTCCAAGGGAAGTAACTAATAATGGTCGATTTTCCAAATGTCCGGTAGCTTGAAATCTCTCAAGAAGTCTCTGAATGGTAGAGTGGGACACTGCTAAACGTCTTGCAACATGACGAACAGATTGACCATCCTGAATCCATGCCATGGCTCGACCATGGTCTACAGTGCTGAGACTTCTCCTTGGTGGCATGGCTAATGCAGTGATCATTTTGACCACTTGTCATACTGATTTATTGCATACCAACGGTGAACACTCTTTACCGATGATCATTTTCCACGTGCATTCAAATTCAACTCACTTTTTCACCTTTTGAACTAGTGGGGCGTGTTGCAAAAACCACGAGTTTTTGCAGCAACAATGGCAATTTTCATGTGCGGGTTAAAGTGACCCAGTTTTTGGACATTAAAAAACAATTAACCTAGTGCACACAGAAATATATACACATTTCTCTGAGCTCAGTTTTAATGACATTTTTCACTTGTACAGTTTGCCAATCAATTATATAAACCTTGTCTAAACTGAATGGTGGCCCTTAACTTTTGTCCAGTAGTATAGTTAATAAGGGTAATTTTAAGAAATCAATTATAGATTTGTTGTGCACTTTACATTATATTGATTCATTAAGTATGCATGTTTTATACCAGTCCTTTTCAAGTTTTGCAGTGATTCATTTCAAATGGCTTTAGCAGTCGCTCTATAACAGTTCAGTGCTTGAACTTGACATCACAAAGTCACAAATGCCATACTAAAGTCATGTTTCATCTGAACAATGGTAGTTTAGTAACCATAAACTAGAGTTTCTCCAGATTGTCAGAAATAATGCCATTACAGTATTATTTTAGCTTCATGTAGTTCATGATGGAGCAGTGGTTAGTGCCCTGGCTTCCTAGCTCTGTGGTCCATGGATCGATCACCAGTTGAGGTGGGACTTTTTAGACCGAAACGGCTCTGGGGTCGACCCAGCCTCATGAATTGGGCACCAGAGCAACTCTGGGAAGGTTAAGGTGGTTGGCATGATGCTGACCACATCACCCCTAGTGTGCCGATGGTCAAGAAAATATGGGCCTAATACCTTATTCCCAATATGCCTCAATGGGCGTGTAACGGAATCCTTTACCTTTTTTTTTTCATGTAGTTCCTGGGGGTCTCTGATGAGACAAAGAAAGAATATGGCTACTGCTCCCTCAGGCATGTTGTACAAGGCAACTATCATGAGGTTGTGCAATGGGGTTGGTAACCTCATAATGTAAAACAAACAGCTACAAAAACCACCATTGCAGGAGTATGTGATTGTTTGGTGTAGTTTTCCAGCAAGGATCGCTGCATGGTATGCAATGATCTTCGTGGATTTTACTTTGATTGAAATGATTGCACCATTCAGTATCCCAACTAGATGTACTTATACGTTGAGCTACAGTGGTGGCTCTTTGCTCCAAATGCAGTGAAAAAAAAAATGATGATGATAATGAATATTATTTTAGATGAGTAGGATAAGGATTTAGACTGGGTGCTGCTAAGATTATTGTTTGTTTCACCATCGTTTGCTGAGATAATTATAGATTGGAAGTAAAATAATACAAATTTTATTCTGCATTGCTGATTGAAGCATGCAATGATGTAATAATAACTTATACAAGTGACACCCAGACTTTAATTTTCCTGGCACCCAATTTCAGACAGTTTGAAGAAAGTCAAGTTTAATTTTAGATAAATTATTTCAATTAAGGATTAAATATTTGAAGTATGGAAACTTCGGCGTAAATTTTAAGTGTTTTTTTTTTTTAAATCTTTGTGAAACATGTTTGTCTTTAAGCACCATTTTTATTTTTCTTTCCATTTTCTGCTTTAGATGCTGACAGAGCACGCAAACATGGCTTAGATGAGTTTGTGATTGCCAACCCATGTAACTTTGAACATCATGAGCTGTTCAGTGTACTACAGACACTTACCTTAGACTACAGGCTAAATGATGCCTACACTTGCTTGGTAAGGGTTGCGATACAGTTTACACGTCAGATAGGAAATCTCATTTGAGAGTATTTGTCACGCAAAAATTTATTGGTATGGATGAGTTTTTGTTATGTGATGACGTGCTTTAGATTCTTAGGGGAGATGTGAAATGATAGTCTGGTGTATGACTGAGATAGGCCGTATTTTCAAGTGTTAGAAAAGTGGCTCTTAAATGTATGTATGGATTGTATCAATGGAATAGAAATCTATGATTATTTGATAGATATGGACCTGCGTTATAATGGAATGAAGTAAGCCTTTTTGTTAGAAATATTAGGTTGCTGAATCACCACATGACACTTTTGAATTGTACCTATAGAAATTGGACACAATGGAGCTGTATGTATAATAAAATAATGGGATTGATAATTTTCAGCTTGTCTTTAATGTTAAGAGAAGTTCGTCGCTTTGACCCCTATCAAGTTGATTTGTTTGATCATTTTACTATATGTATTGTTCTTCATAAATAATTACTGTGAGCCTTACAATTGATGAATTAAAGAACAGCTACGTACGCCTGTTAACACACCATCTAACTCTTAACAGTAAAATATACGAGAAACTTCATATCCTAAGGAGTTTGCCCATCAAAGAGGTAGATTAACCCTGAAGGAATGTTCGGGTATTTTATTTCTAACATTATCAGAATACTGTTTCGTGATTTATAGGTGAAAGATAGATTATCTACGAGACAGTGAAGTTTTAGTTCACATTGATTTGTTGCTGTTATGTTAATCAAATCCTTTAAAACAGTCCATTAAACAATTTTTATTGTGTTATGTTGTTCTGGGGCTGCAGCATATCTGTGTTCAGTGAGTTCGTATTTTATCAGTATATTCCTAAGTATTCTGTCTGATTAGAATCAGAAAAAGAGACTACATTTGACATACCATGTCATATTGAACTTTTTAAAAGCCTTTTATTAAGTGCCACAACAGAAGGAGAGATTAGATCATATTAGTTAAATGAGAATACAGTAGGGCCTTGCCTTCCTTTAAGATTGGCATCCGATATTCTCATGTACTGATTTACTTTCCATAAGAGTTTTAGGATAACCTACGCGCCACAAATAGTTTATAGAATGTGTGATTCCTGTATACACACTCTGGGATCCTCGCCAGTCCTACAGAGTCCATGCACTGTGTTGAGATCCTCCTTGTGGGATCTAAGGGAGGAGATCGGAGCACTGATGGAGTTATCTGTGTGCAATGAAGATGGTCCTCAAAAAACAAACAAAACAGTGCACAAAATGTTGCTTGTGCATTCACTCCAAAAAGTGTCATCTGAAAAGTTGAGACTGTCTTTCCTTGTTGGGAGGGTTTAAGAGACGAGGTGAACAGTCACCCCAACATTGAAAAGACCAAACTCCTGGTGTGTGGAACGGAAGACAAAGTTATTTGTTGCTTTAGGAAGCTGCAAGAAAGGTTGTCAGAAACAGTCCATGTTGGACAGTTTATTTACTAGTAGCAGCAAAAGGCTGAAAAGACACTTGACGCCTGACTCATCTACCCAACCACTGCTATGCCACCATCGATTTCATCAGCATTGTACTTAAAGACTAAGATTAAATGCTTATTTATTAGTTGTAGTTTTTTAATTGTAAAATGTTTCATAACATTTATAAATGTAAAAGTCAAGTGCAGTGTAACGTAAGAAATACCTATTTGATGTGATGTTGGGGTCGCCTGCCAGGGGTTTGGAATGAATTGCAGGAAATCGGTGTATTAAAGGTTTCAGCCTACGATATTTTCTATGTATTATGGGTCTTGGGTAATGAATTACTGTCAGTGGAAAACGAGGTGCAAACAACATAACGTTAGTAAGAGACAAGCAAGGAAATCTCATCACCACAGCACAGGGGCAGGAAACAAGATGGGCAGAGCACTTCAGAGAAACACTGAATAAGGAACCACCAGAGACTCAGCTGAATGTTCCTGAGGCTGAAAGTGACTTAGACGTAAATACAGACATTCCACGAAAAGAAGAAATCATCACAGCTATCAAAGGGTTAAAAAAATGGAAAAGCACCTGGTCACGACAATCTAAATGCTGAGTTATTCAAGGCAAACCCTGAACTAGCAGCAGAACTATTAGAACTACTATTTGCGAAAGTCTGGGAAACTGAGACAACACCAACAGAGTGGAGTAAAGGAATAATTGTCAAATTGCCCAAAAAGGGCGACCTTGCAGACTGCAACAACTGGAGAGGAATTGCTCTCCTCTCAGTTCCCAGCAAAATACTAGGCAGGATAATCATCCAGAGAATTTCAAAAGCAGTTGACCATAAACTGAGGAAAGAACAAGCGGGCTTTAGAAAGAACAGAAGATGTGCAGATCATATATTTACCCTCAGGAACGTTATAGAGCAGTGCTCAGAATGGCAGAGACAGCTGTACATTAACTTTGTTGATTTTGAAAAGGCTTTTGACAGCATACACAGAGACAGCCTATGGAAAATACTGAGGGCTTATGGAATTCCCAGCCGCATTGTTTCCATCATAAAAAGCCTCTATTCTAACTTTACGTGCAGTGTTGTGCAATGTAACTTTCGAAGTGAAAACAGGAGTACGACAGGGATGCCCCTTGTTAACAACATTATTTTTGACAGCCATAGATTGGGTGATGCGCCAGACAACAGAGGGCAGTCCAAGAGGAATTAGATGGACAACATTTTCTACACTGGAAGACCTGGAATACTCTACTCGCGCAATCGCATCAACACATTCAAGACAAAACTGAGACTGAATAAGTATGGCCAGCAGGTTGGCCTGAACATCAATCTGAAGAAGACAGAGGTCATGACACTAAATGTGGGCAATCCTGAGCCAATAACAGTAAGGAACCAGAAGTTAGAACAGACAGACACATTTACTTACCCAGGATGCATAGTAACACCTGATGGCGGAACAAGCAAGGACATTGACAACGGAATGAATAAAGTGAGAACAGCCTTTGCTATTCTCAACAACATTTGGAAGTCTTCCCAGTACAGCACAAACACCAAATTAAGACTGTATGAGAGCTGTGTACTTTCTGTGCTTCTCTATGGTGCGGAATGTTGGAGAGTAACAGAGAAGGAAATGTCGAAACTGTCCTCCTTCCACACAATCTGCCTAAGGAAAATTCTCCGAATCTTTTGGCCAAACACTGTCAGCAACCAAGAACTACTTATTCAGAGTAAGCAGGAGGACGGACATGCACACCATCATAGCTGGCAGACGCTGGAGTTGGGTTGCTGTAGTAGTGTTTTTGTGGTGAATGACTACTACCTGGTGCTGACACGCGAATGTAGTTAAGTTGTGTGGCAATCAGGCAACAGGAACTTGAACAGGGCACGTCAACTAATACCAGTGCCAAATTAAGCACACTGGAACTCTTGGTTTACTTTACACACAGTTTATTGGACACTCACGTTGGACGTACGTTGAGACAGACAGAGTATACATCCTCTGTTATTTGACGGTTAGCAGGATAATAAACATGCAGCAATGTCCATATATTATCACTGTTTCGAACTGTAGTCTCAGGACAGTCATATTAATATACATACGACAGGACATTGTAAATACAGCATCAGTGTTCATGGATGATCAGGCAAATTTAGTTCATGAGCTTGAACGACTTATAATTTTATAATGGCTGACCTCTCAAGGGCAGACGTATATCTTATGGTCATGAGGTATGCAATTCATCAAATAAAATCCCATATTCAAATTGGCCTCATCAACAATATAAATACAGGATATCCGACCATCATAATTGAGGCATCATAGTAATCAGTGCACTTAAAATCCAAAGTCTGCAACTTGATTGACCTCTCAACATATTGCCATAATTCCGTAGAACGGCGAAAAAATATATATATTATATTTTGTATTTACGTAAGTAATATATACTACTCGTCAAAAGTCAAGGGCCACTTAGAAAAACCTTGGTTGAAACCATAAAACAAATCTGATATAAACGTAATTGGTATCAGTCAAAACGGCATTTATTGAATACCAAATTGACATGTCACGTAAAGAAATGGAAACACACATTCAAACGCAATGAAGCTGTGAAGTGTGTCACCCACCTTTTCAAAAGTCACACGATAAATATTGGACAAATAGACATTTCAAAATCGGGTAAGACCACCATTTGCAGCAAGGCATTCAAGACAGCGTAGACGCGTCGAGTCCACAAGGGTCCGAAGATTATCCTGAGGAACAGCTTGCCATTCCTGAAGCAGAAATGCAGTCAGCTGTGCAGCGTCCATTGGCAGGGGGTGATTTGTTGACAGTCTTCGACCAAGGACATCCCAGAGGTGCTCAATCGGAGAAAGGTCAGGTGAATGAGCTGGCCACGCCATCCTGATGATCCCATGTTGCAGAATAAACTCATTCACCACACGAGCTCGATGGGGTCGAGCGTTATCATCTTGGAGGATGGCATTACCACCTATGGCCTCCAGAGCAGGCAGAACAACTGGTCTCAAGATTTCGTTCTGGTATCTTCGGCCAGTCAAGTTGTCTTGGATGATGTAGAGTGGGGTCCTGCCATGTCTGTAGAAGCCTCCCCAGACTATGACAGAACCCCTACCATAACGATCCACCTCTCGAATTGTGTCATCAGTAAATCGCTCTCCTGGTCGTCTCCAAACTCGAATCCTGCCATCATTGAATGACACAGTGAAGCGAGATTCATCAGTGAAGAGAACTTGACTCCATTGTTGCCTTGTCCATCGGATGTGCTTGCGACACCAAGCAACACGGGCTCTGTGATGAGCAGGAGTAAGAGGGATTCTGACTGCAGGACATCGAGCAGCCAGTCCAAATTCATGTAAACGTCTGCGAATGGTGCTTTGACTGACATTAACGTTTACAGTTTGTCTCAGCTGACATCTTAGAGTGGAACAAGTCACTGTTCGATGGCGCAGGGCTGACAACAAGAGGTACCGGTCATCATGTCTATTGGTGCATCTAGGGCGACCTGGCCGGTGGCGATCCTCCACACTTCCTGTGGCCTGAAATCTCTCCAAAATTCTTTGGATAGTAGAGTGTGACGCTGCAAGCCGTCTAGCAACCTCACGGACAGATAAACCACTTTCAACCCACGCTATAGCCCTCATTCTTTGTAAGGTGTCAAGACTTCTTCTCGGTGGCATGGTTTTTGTAAGTGATGAAACTACCCTAAGTCTGCTGATTGTAAAACAAATTAAGAGTGAACTCTGTTCACAAAAAGTCGCCATTGCACGTGGAATGTCAATCAGCATGATTACTTCACCTGTTTGGTTGTACGGAAGTTTGAAAAAACAGATTAAAAATGTGAATTTATGGTCAGCAAACCAAATTGCACATGATCACCATGGTTGTCGGTGAGTTGTTTTTATGCTTAACGTGCATAGAGGACTGTCAGAGGAAGATATTGCACCCATTTTTACTAAAAACTTCCTTCATTTAATCATTCTATGCGCTTATATAAAAGTGTATTGAAAATAATAGGGTGGCCCTTGACTTTTGACGAGTAGTATAGTTCCTTCAAGCGGCATGTACTTGACAAAATAACAGGCTGGATCCACAACTTCCCTTTTATCTCAAATCCATTTCAGTACATTCTAAACGAATGTTCTGACTAGATACTTTGTGATGAAAAATCGTCAGATACATTTTATATTCATTTTACTTCAAAAACTTACTGTGAAAATATCATGGCGATAGCTTCCACTTGGAAGGCCGTATCAGATAGAAATCAACAGAAGTTTACCCCAATCTAGGGCTCGAACAACAAACCACCATCTGACTTTTAAACCAGCCATCACATCTCTCTGAGGTCACTACGTCATCTACTGTTTAGCAACAAAACGCAAAAATACTTATGCACAAATATGTGTGCTTCCGTGCGCGATGAATTTAGTTTACAAATATATTCTTACCACATATGTTGATGCGTACCCTCTTAACAGAAGTAGGACCCATGACTACTTTATTACTGTTAAGGACCCAAAAAGGACGCAACAGTTGGCCACGTCCTCAGAATGGACCCTGATACCATCACAAGAACAGCTATGCTGTGGACCCCTGAGGGAAAGCGAAAGAGAGGCCGGCCAAAATCAACTTGGCGGAGAACTGTGGAAGCCGATATGCAAAGAATGAACCAGAGTTGGAGCACTGTACGAAGGATGGCCGCCGACCGAGCAAAGTGGAATCAATTTGTTGCTGCCCTTCAAGACGCCACCAGGCGTGATGGCCGCTGACTGCTTTGGCGGTTGGTGGTTATGGATCAAAGAAGAAGAGAAGATGTGATGTTGGGGTCGCCTGCCAGGGGTTTGGCATGAATTGCAGGAAATCGGTGTATTAAAGGTTTCAGCCTACGATATTTTCAATGTATTATGGGTCTTGGGTAATGAATTACTGTTGGGGCCCCACTGAAATGATATAAGTGAGAAGAAAACATCAAAATCTGGGTAGGAAATAGTTGCCATAATGTTCCATCAGAGTTGGAGACAGAAGGTGCTGGAAATGGCTGCAGCCACAGAGAGAGAGAGAGAGAGAGAGAGAGAGAGAGAGAGAGAGAGAGCACTTCAGCTGATATAAATTTAAACATAATATATAAGAAATGCTCCACCTTGCTGAATTTGTAGTTAAGAACACATATTTTTCTTTGGGCACTTGAAACTCAGAGATATTTTGCAGACAAGCACAGTCTTTCTCCATTAAAAAAAAAAATGTCAGAACATTTCTGTCACTGCCTGTTTTACAACCATGATACACCTGTGCTTTATCAGGGAGTGAAGTCTAAATATCTGTCTTATTGACAGATGTTAAGTTGAACTCAGCAGTAGTGTGCCAAGACTATGTTTTGGTTCATGAACATATCTTATCAGGTCAGCTAACCAGGGCACGTGACAGCCAGATCCTTCAGGGATTGGCCACCTGCCAGAGTGCGTAAGGAGGGTCATGAAATCTAGGTCAGTTCTGCATTTTTTGCCAGGAAGGATCCGGTAATATGGCTGTGTGATTCTGTCTTTGTCAGATGAGAATCATTTTCAGTATCTGTAAGTTATTGCTGAATTCAGTTTTTAGTTTAAGGTTTGCTACCTAGTTTGAGGCATGTCCCTGAGATTTGTTCGTCACGTTGTGGCTTGATGGTGTTTCTGAGTTGTTGCACATAAGCGTCATTGTGATTGTTTGTAGAGTTGAATAAACACAGAGATAGTAGGATCTTGTGTTCTTCCTGGATTTATTTGTCCCAATTGTGTGTGTGTATCCCTTAGTACACATATTAGTCATGGTTCTGTTCATTTATATCTACCACAGGCATGCACACTCCAGGTAAAAAGGCCTTTTTAGCCTCTAACAATTTTTGTTTTGGCCATTGATTTTCATACATGCCAACTAGTACAGGTTACCCATATTCTGTACATGTTTTTTGTGTTTTTAGATCTGTACTGCTGTATATAATTTCTGTACAGGTTTTTCGCCTAATTATTAGCTGTTTACAGTTTCATTTGCCCAAAAAACAGCAGCATGCAGTGACAAAAGAGTGTAAAGTAGATTGTTAAAGCGCCTAAACACTTAACGACAGGGGGAATCCTTATGATTATGTCAGACTGCCTCCTGGGGGGGAGAACCATGTCTCATCTATTTGTGCCGTTGATAAATTTCATCTTTCCCAGCATTGTAACTGAATATACATATGTATTGAGTGCACATCATGGGGGCGAGGCAACCTTAATAAAGTTATACTTAGAAAGATTGCTTCGCACCATGAGGAGCTTCACAAAAATGCTCTGGAAAAAGTGTAACGTTACAAATATATGTGTTGGAAGCACATTTCATAAGGATATGGAATTCAGAATTAGGATGAGGCAAGATTTGCCAGAAATATGTGTAAAGATTTTCCCAAGGTTAGTAACCTACGATTAAGTATAAACATTTGTCGAGATGAATTAGTGTCAAATAATTATGTTGTGTCGGGAAAAATTATAAGAAATTATAGAATGCGGACGGAAGAATATTACGAATTTTATGTGGTAATTCAAGAGGTCAGTAAATGACTATGAAGTAATAAGTAGGTGGACTGAAATTAAGATGTGTGAAAGAAACACAGAACTAATGGTTCAAGTATTATAAAGGAACATTATAGAATCAGAAACATTATGTAGAGACGATACTTAAGGGATCGAATATATCCATGGTGTAGTATTGAAATTGGACAGAGCAATGTGTAAATACATGTGAGTCTTTTACGTTAATAAAATGAGAGTCGTTAAATATCAATAGTCTTGGACACATCTATGAGAGGTTCAAATTCTTTATTGATTCCATTCAATAATTGCAAGTTTCATAGTTTTGGGTGTTAGAAATGATTACATACTCCGATTTCATGAACGATTACAGCAACACAGTATGCCAATTTTCTGATGGTGACAAGGTGAATGAAAAATACGTCAAAACTTATTGACAGATTCTAAAGGAATAAACTTTTCTGAATTACCACACAACTAAAATATGGAATTAAACAGTCCTAAATAACCAACAGAGGAGTAGGAAAATTACACTTAACAGTATGGTGTATTGTAAATGGAAGTTATGTTTTGTAATGGAGATTTAAAATAAAAAATTATTTCCAAAGGATTCTGTTACTCTGCTTTCTATTTCTTGAATTGAAGTCTCTGTTGCTTCTCATGTTCATTTTGATGTTAGGAACACTGGTTCATCTTCAACATTTGAGGCTCATATGGTTATTTTGCAGTAAACTTGTCAGTTCTTTCAGCTCATGTATATATTACTTGTTCTTCTTAATCTTAAAGTTTCCTATTGGTCCCAAAGACACATACAGGTCAGATATTTGTATTCATGATTTTCCTCCTTCCCAGCATTGTTAAATGAAAGGGATTCCTGAAAAATAATGTAGTGACAAGTATGCATGGCACATTAATGAAAAACATTTGTTCTGAACACAATAATAAAGTAACAGTATTGAGCAAGGGTGGAGTAAATAACATGTTTATTTATATTTTTTTAAAATAATAAAACACTGAATACGTTTATCTCATTTAATTTGCTAGGGGTGGTTCAGCCCAGGTCAGGTGTTTGTTTTAGATGAGTACTGTTCCCGCTATGGTGTGAGAGGATGTCACAGGCATCTATGCTACCTGAATGACTTACTGGAGAGAGCAGAGAAAGGAATCTTAATTGATCCCACCCTAGTACATTATAGCTTTGCCTTTTGTGCCTCACATGTCCATGGAAACAGGTATAAACACATTTTTTATTAAATTTGATTTAATTTAGTTCGTGATTGCATATTATTTTGCACCGCCAAAAACCAATAAGGGTAAACAGATAGAGAGGTGGGTTGAGCACTACTCTAAGCTTTATGCTAGAGAAAATACTGCCACGCCTGCAGCCCTTGATGCTGTCAAATGTCTGCCAACAATGGAGGAGCTGGATGCTGAAACAACATTAGAAGAACTCAGCAAGGCCATTGATAGCTTGACCTCTGGCAAAGCACCAGGCAGCAGTGGGATTCCTCCTGATTTAATCAAATGCTGTAAGAGCACACTAATACATCCCCTGCATATGGTGCTATGCCAGTGCTGGGAAGAGGCAACTATCCCTCAAGACATTTGAGATGCCAAGATTGTAATACTATATAAAAATAAAGGAGACAGAAATGATTGCAATAACTACAGAGGCATCTATCTTAGTATTGTTTGTAAAGTTTTTGCCAGTCATCTTAATGCGGCTACATAAGTTAGCTGAGTGCATACGAGGGCTGTCCGGAAAAGAACCGGCCATGTAATATAAATCAATAAACATTTTACTTAGCACAATGATGGCTCAGTCCCCTTCAAAGTAGGCTCCTTGGGACATCACACAGTGCTCCCAGCGTTTCTTCCACTTTTTAACCTTTAGCACGCTGCGGTCGACATATGTCGACGAAGGTAACCTATGCTCTCCCTGCTGTTGTCGACATATGTCGACTCCAGCGTGCAACGTTTTTTTAGCATTAGAATGTGTGTACACGTGACTTCACCCCCGGATGTTAAGTTTTAAACTTATCTGAGAGAGAGTTAGCTTC
This sequence comes from Oreohelix idahoensis, assembly GCA_024509875.1. NCBI lineage: Eukaryota > Metazoa > Mollusca > Gastropoda > Stylommatophora > Oreohelicidae > Oreohelix > Oreohelix idahoensis. Next base: position 465,820 of record JAMPIV010018443.1, on the reverse strand, counting down.
CGTTTCCAATCTCCTTTAGTAATGGGTGCATCCGCATTTATTTTCTGTGAATTTTTTAAATCGAAATGAAGCGGCATCGAACACGCGGCCATTTTCGCTCTAATTTTATTGGATTCTGACGTCATGCGGTGGGGATAAGATTTTTGTCTTTATAAGCGCTGATATCGGTTCTCAGAATATGTTTGATGGCCGAGATGGAAACAAAAGTAGAATGGCATTGCTAGTATGTATAATTTTAGGGGTTAGGATTAGGAATATCGGAAAGGTTTAGGATTATGGCCGAATGTCACTGCTGACGAGGGCGTTTGTTGCTTTGCTACTGATGATGGCTGTAACGAAAAGATCGTCATTTGATTTGTATTGGTCTATTGGTCAAATGACTTTCATTGAGATGCAAGGGATATGGACCCTTCGTTTGCTGATGATAACTCGTTTTTCTGGCCATCACATAGATAAGTGTATATTTCACACCGTTGATAAATGTCATTCTTTATGTATTAGTGATGGAATGAATGTTTGTATGTACTCGTCTGCTTGATGAGAGTAAGTGGTCAACTCAAACCTAGACACAGTGTGGGTTAACAGGTCGCCTTGTCCGTAACGTGTTGAGGCCCTGGCAAGGGATGTTGACGTTAAGTGTGAGTATGAATGTCAGTAACGCGAATGGAATGAATGGTTCTGTGGGGTTGACAAGTTGGTAACAATGCACTCATACCCTCACGGCTGGAAGTCAATGATAGCTGGAACTACTGTAGACGTTTTTAGACAGTTTAATGACACACACTCTGACAGCACGGTTGACAGTCATTGGAACAGGTTGACACAGTAAATCATTGGATACTTGACAAATGGGTGGCAACATCAATTTGGCAATCTCATAGCATGTAAATATAATTGAACGATAATAGCAAATATATAATTCTGATTGTCTATCGTCTCGTATCTCCACTGACTAATCGCATCAGTGTGAGTTAACAATAATCATGGTCATCACAATGCTCCCTTACAGACCCTCTGCTGACTACGTCTTTCAGGCTAAGTCTTTTAGGCTTTAACTTCAACAAGGTCTTTTATTTAAGGTTGACAATCTCAAATAACAAAGAGTGGACTTCAATACAATGTAGGTCTTGGTATCGCCATCAGGTAATAAGATATATCTGTTCTCTGACTGACAATTCAAACAGACCAACAGTGGGGTTCAAAATGGCGCTGGTCCCAGTGAGCGGCGTTCATCCAAAAAGATATCCTCACTACAAATGAAAGCTCCGTTCATTTGCTCAACTACTATCTTGGGTTTTCCATACCCGTAAGAAATGTTACAAATGTCCACTCATAGTGCTGCTAGTACAGTAATCGTCTCCATACGATCCATCAAATATATAAAGATGATATAACATCTATGATGTCATTAGGCCTAGGTAAAGTTTTAGAAAATGTTCCTTCTTTACCTTCAGTTCAGAAAATACTAGCAACTAGCACACGCCATTCCCTCGGCGTAAAGAATATATATTCTGGGAGAAGTATCGACCATCATAGTCTACTAAGAGAAACTTCTCTTTTCCCCAGAATCAATCACAATGGCGAAAAACTTCGGACTCCCTTTTGTCCGACAGCCTTCAAGATTCGTCCATCATCACGGAAGAGCCCACGATGACTAATCGTCTCATTGGGCATGCGCTAATGTTAACCTTTCAACTATATTCAAGTGGGGCGACTACATATTTACTTTCACTCGAAGCAAAAAATGAGTATTCGCCCTTTGACTAGAGTTCTAATCTTATTACCAAATCTAATCTAATATTATTACCAAATATTTCCAAACATAACAAGTATACAAACAAATAAATATCTTCCTATATATATATATATCTCTGTATTCATTGCCACCAGTAATCTGTTGGTAACAGACTACCGCAACCCCCGGGGGGGAAAAAAAATGCAATTTTTTTTTTTTTTCATCTGAGAGCAACATACAATAGGCTCACAACACACGAATAATGCGCAGATGACTAATAAGAGCAATTTATAATGTCAAATTAAGGTAAAGTCGAAGCATAGATCGACTTGTGAGAATATATCTCAACATCTCAGAGAAAGCATTTCTCTTAAGGATAAATATTTCCAGGGAGGTGCCACCAACGTATACTACAATGCTGGCAATGACACAATGCATATAACAATTTCATATTTAAGCACTATAAGTACATGATTGACAAAGAAGAAAAATCATCCAAGAACAGCGGTGAATATATAGCAATGAATGTAGTGATAGTAGTGATACAATCACTATATTACCAATTACAATGTGTATCTATCTTGATATAGAAAAGAACTATTATAGACTTAGATGTGTTAAGAAGTCCAAGACCCAACAGTTAGGTGGAATCATGTGGGCATCTAGACAAAATGTCTGCCATCACATTATCTGATCCACGGATAGCTCGTACCGAGAAATGAAAAGGTTGAAGAGCAATTGCATATCGAGTAGACCTCGAGCTCTTCAAATTCTTACTCTGTATAGCCGTAAGAGCTTTCTGGTCGGTTTATACTATGAAATGTGCGCCTAGAAGGAACCTTTGTAGTTTGAGAATGGACCAGACCATAGCCAATAGCTCACGGTCTAAAACCGAGTAATTCCTTTCTGCAGCATTAAGTTTTCTGGAGATATACATTACAGGATGCAGAGTACTCTTGCATTAGTGCCGCTCCAATCCCAGTGGATGAAGCATCACTAGGAAGAACAAATGTCTTATCCGTAGTAGGAAACACTAAAATAGGTGGTGTTGAAAACAAATTTTTAATCTTATCCAAAGAGGATTGGCATTCCTGTGACCAGTGGACCATATTAGGCGACCCTTTCTTCAGTAGTGTAGAAAGAGGTGCCATGATAGAGGATAGATTCGGAATGAATCTTCCATAAAATTGAATAAGACCTAAGAGACTTCGCACTTGCTTTTTAGTCTTAGCAATAAAGATGTTAAGTATCTTAGTGATATTATGGTCCTCTGTCTTTAGGAAACCATGACCAACTCGATGGCCTAGGAAAGAAATTTCGCTAAAACCAATGCAGGCTTTAGAGGGTTTCGCTGTCAGGTTATACTTGCGTAGAGTAGATAGTAATTCAACTAACCCCGAATAGTGATCTTCCCAAGTATCGCTGAAAAGACAGATGTCGTCTAGGTACGCAATGACATCTGACCGATAAGATAGGATTCGACGCATCATGCGTACGAATGTAGCTGGTGCGTTCATAAGGCCGAAAGGCATGAAATTCCATTGGAAAAGGCCTCTAGGTGTAGAAAAAGCCGTAAGTGGTTTGGCGCGTTCAGATAAAGGAACTTGCCAATATCCTTTAGACAAATCAAGTTTAGTGAAAAAATGAGATTTAGAAAGCCTAGTAAGTAGCTCTTTTGTCGCTGTTCTCCTGGAGATAAATCAGGAGAGACAGGAACATTTCTCCATGATTCACTAGAATGAAGTGGAATCATCGGAAGCGGAAGATTAACATCCGAAAAACTTGTTTCCTCATCCTGTATTACAGACAGTGATGAGTAATGACCATGTCGGACTGGTGAATCGTCCGTTGCCTGGAAAATAGGCTGTAAATAATCAGGACGTTCATGGAATTCCGTAAGCATATTGATGTGGAAGGTTTTATGCTTTCCATCAATATCGACAATGTAGTCAACATCGGAAATTTTCGAGATTATATCGTACGGACCTTTCCAAGAAATAAGAAGTCTGTTTTCCCTACAAGGTAGCAAAACAAATGCTTTGTCACCAGGACAAAGTTGTCGTAAGGTTCTTTTCTTATTGGCAAATTGTCTTGCCTTCAGTTTAGCAAATTCAGAAGAAGAAGTTGCCAATTTGCATGCTTCGATAATCTTTTGTCTCAGCGCGATGACATATTCGTAAGAAGATTTTGTGTCATCGGTAATATTATCAGCGGTTATGAGATCATGAAGCAAAGACATAGGGCCGCGCAACTGCGCGCCAAAGACAAGTTCAAAGGGAGAGAATCCTGTATGTTCATTGGGGACCTCTCTCTAAGCGAAGAGGGCCGCGGGTAAAACCCTGTCCCAATCTTGAGGATGATCCTCAGTTATTTTCCCTAGTAAGTTTTTGAGTGTTCTATTTAGCCGTTCGACCATCCCATTGGACATAGGATGATAGATACTACTCAAAGATCTCTCTATCTGCAGAGTAGACATTACTTGAGACAAGGTATCCGATATTAGTTGGGTGCCATGGTCTGATAATATCTCTCCAGGGAATCCCAGACGAGAAAACATAAGCCAAAGAGCATCTGCAATGTCAGCAGTAGTAATGCTCTTCAGAGGAATAGCCTCTGGCCAACGTGTGCACATATCAACACACGTCAAGATAAACTGATGTCCTCTAGCAGATTTGATCTTAAATGGACCAACGATGTCTATTGCCATTTTCTGAAATGGTCGAATAGGGATGTCTGCAGCCTGAATGGGTGCAGCATGGCGTGGACCTTTGGATTTGACCTCTTGACATACTTTACAAGATCGACAATAAATCCGTATGTCCTTGTTCACAAAAGGCCAAAAGAAAGCCGCAAGAACTCTTGACTTAGTACGGGAAAAACCCATATGTCCAGCACACTGAGAGTCGTGAGCGTGCTGCAAAATTTTAACTCTCAAATTCTTGGGCACAAGAATCTGAGAATGACTTGACTTAGTGGAGTCTTGCACCATACGTACAAGTACGCCATTCTTCATTGTAATCCAAGATTTACGCTTTGTATCTTTATTTGGATCACCTTTTGTTGCAAGAGTGAAGAATTTCTTTAGAGTGGGATCATCTTCTTGCTGTTTTATAAACGAGTCACTAGAAATTCCCACGGGATCATTTTGGTTATGCACTTCATTATCTTCAGTAGATGAAGTTTGAGGCATATTAAGAGCTTGAGCTCTAGTGATTACAGCATTAGCAGTTTGCATATTTTGTTTTTCCCAAACGGAAATTTGTTGTGGAGTACATTCTTTGACTCCGTGAATACGACCGATGATAAGATCAGCGATCGGATTTGGCAGAAGACATGCGTGTACATCTCCTGTAAAGAAGGGAGTAGCAATCTTAATGATAGCAGTAGAGTATTTCTCTAAGGTGCCACCAAATGTTACACATTTGACTACTTTTCCTGTGGCATGAGAAGGATCTACAAGTGACTGCCTAACACCAATTGTGGTGCATCCAGAATCAAAAAGAACTGAGACTGGATTGTCATTTACTAAACCTTTATGTAAGACAAGAGAACCTCTTCCATCATGCGCGACTGACGCAGGAAGAGCGGGAAGAGGATGGCCACAACTTAAAGTGGACACCATAGTTGGTTCAAATAATGTTTTGCATTGGGGGCACTGAGATGCTCTCCCAAAATCAAAAGCGGAACATGCCATATTATTAGTATCATTATTATCTTTAGTCTGCTTATAGGCTTCATGGGACTCTTGCTGTGCAGAGTTTGCCTGATAGTGTGGTTTATGTTTTTTGTATTGTGATCTACCTCGATTATTATTATTGTAACCCCTATTTGGGTTTGAGTCATAGTTCTCATGGTTACCATAATCATATTCATTATAATGAGTATCTCTGTAATTATGGTCTTGTTGTTTCCATGATGGATGACTTGGATAGTTTCTATGATGACTTCCTCTGCAGAAATTCCTATAATTATGACCACCCCTAAATCGAGGGCTGTCGGCTCGTCTCCAGTTCTTCGCAGAAGAACCCTGAAATGATTGGTTACCTTGGTTTTGATAACTATTATGGTTACCCTTTTTATCAAACCTGTTTTGTGGTCCCTGAAATTTGTGTGAGTAATTAGGGTTGTATGGTGTTGCTGAAGCAACTGGCATACCTTCCTTAACCTTAGCATTGCTAAAAGCTACGTCCGGATGTGCAGTGATGTACTGGGTACAATATTGCTCCATTTCTTTTAGTGTCTTGGGTTTACGCTCATGTAGGAATTCAAGGAATGGTTTATTTACACTTGACATAATCTTGTCTCTGAGCAATAAGTCCATAAGGGCTTCATATGTCTTTTCTGTTTTGGAAAACTCAATCCAACGATTAAATGTAAGACGTGTCCTTGCAATGAATTCTGAGAATTCTACCCCTGATTCAGGTACCATTTTCTTAAACAAAAGACGGTAACCTTCCTCTGTTACTTGATATTTTTTTATCAAGGCTGCTCTAATAACATCATAATTATCCTTATCAGCCTCTTCTACCAAGCTTAAACTTGTAAGAGAATCACCTTTCACATTTTCTGACAACTGATTAGCATACTGTGATTTATCCACATTATGAGTTCGACAGGAGCGTTCAAAACGATCCAGCCAGAATGTAATATCGTCACTGGAAGGATTGAACGGTGGTACCTTGACCTTATAAGTAGAAGGTTTACCATTATTACCAGTTGACTGATTAGCAATACCCATATTTGTCAACTTTAATTTTTCTATCTCAAAAGCTAACAGTTTTTCCTCATGTTCCCTTTTTGCTTTTCTCTCCTCGGCTTCAGCTTCTCTATCTAATCTGTTTTGTTCAGCTTCTCTTTCTAATCTTTTTTCTTGAGCCTCAGCTTCTAATCTTTTATTTTCAGATTCTCTCTGTAATCTTTTTTCTTCCATCTGGAATCTTCTTTCCTCCACCTGCATCTGCAAGTTCTTTTGCTCAGTCTCAGCTTTCAGTTTATCAATTTCCAATTTTTGTGCTTTTTCATATTGGCTGGTAGCATACTCCTCCAACTTATCACCAGTCTTGCCTAGGGATTTCCCTTGCTCAATGAAGTAATCTAGTCGACATAATGTCTAACAATATGTGACTAATATCCCTGAAATAACAAATTGATTTATTTCAACCAAACAGGAGCAAGTTTTGAACAAGAACTTGTATAATCAGCTTCCTTAATCCCAATCTCTGTGGGAAACAAGCCTTTAAATAAGTCTTGTATAATCAACTGTGTACCTCTAATAATAGCAATTAATCATCAGTTGATTCTTTCTCATAAGTTCACTACACAGCTAGTAGTGTATGATCAAGTATATTTTATATAGCATATGTCAACCAAGAACACACACAAAGGACAATCAAGAAGGACAATACGAAAACATTCGCAGAAATCAAATAAGTTAAATAGAAAAACAGAAGAAAATAATCACAGAACCTGTGATGATAACTGCGCCGTAATAAACAAAACAACTGACGCCACAGTGTACAAATATAAAGATGTATAGAACTGAATTACAGGAAAGATGAGACCTACAAATACAAACAAACCAAAACAAAACTAAAGAACAGAAAAATATTACAAAAACAACGAAGAAAAACGCGTCTTCACAACTAACAGAAATAGCAACAAATTGTCGCTAGCAAATTTTCAATTAAGAGAATTTGCACCTATAGACCACTAATATAAGCCCTATGCTACTTGGGAAATCTTATATTAGTCACCTCACCAACCGCCCACGACATAGACACACAAATAATATATAAACATTTAAACATAAATACATTTATATCATATATTATATAATGTAATGTGTTGCAGAAAAATGTGTTGCAAATAAGGCTCAGTTTTACAGAATTATGGTACAGTTTCTAATCAAAATAAACTGCCACTTTTAAAAAATAATCACTACTGGCCTAAACTATTACAAAGTTCAACAATGAGCAGTGCAGGAAAATCCACCGTTGATAAGTATGACTTCTCAAATAGGTTGCACTGTATCTCTTGCAAACACAGTCAAATATACAATCTAACACTGATGTGTACTGGTGTCTGTTCCTATCGAGCAAAATGTCAACAAGCGCTGACCTAGTTGCTGCATACGCTGACAGGACAGGTCATGCTGACATCGACTGTAGAGTTGTACTGCTGTAAGGTGTACGTGTGTCATAACAGGCCACAGGAAACGGTCTGGTATCAGTAGCTGACTTCCATGTGGTGTCTACTGTGCTGGTTAGACCCAGAAAGCTGGCCCACCACATTGATAACTCGTTTGTCTGGCCATCACATAGATAAGTGTATATTTCACACCATTGATAAATGTCATTCTTTATGTATTAGTGATGGAATGAATGTTTGTATGTACTCGTCTGCTTGATGAGAGTAAGTGGTCAACTCAAACCTAGACACAGTGTGGGTTAACAGGTCGCCTTGTCCGTAACGTGTTGAGGCCCTGGCAAGGGATGTTGACGTTAAGTGTGAGTATGAATGTCAGTAATGCGAATGGAATGAATGGTTCTGTGGGGTTGACAAGTTGGTAACAATGCACTCATACCCTCACGGCTGGAAGTCAATTGAAGTCAGTGGATGTAAATATAATTGAACGATAGTAGCAAATATATAATTCTGATTGTCTATCGTCTCGTATCTCCACTGACTAATCGCATCAGTGTGAGTTAACAATAATCATGGTCATCACAATGCTCCCTTACAGACCCTCTGCTGACTACGTCTTTCAGGCTAAGTCTTTTAGGCTTTAACTTCAACAAGGTCTTTTATTTAAGGTTGACAATCTCAAATAACAAAGAGTGGACTTCAATACAATGTAGGTCTTGGTATCGCCATCAGGTAATAAGATATATCTGTTCTCTGACTGACAATTCAAACAGACCAACAGTGGGGTTCAAAATGGCGCTGGTCCCAGTGAGCGGCGTTCATCCAAAAAGATATCCTCACTACAAATGAAAGCTCTGTTCATTTGCTCAACTAATATCTTGGGTTTTCCATACCCGTAAGAAATGTTACAAATGTCCACTCATAGTGCTGCTAGTACAGTAATCGTCTCCATACGATCCATCAAATATATAAAGATGATATAACATCTATGATGTCATTAGGCCTAGGTAAAGTTTTAGAAAATGTTCCTTCTTTACCTTCAGTTCAGAAAATACTAGCAACTAGCACACGCCATTCCCTCGGCGTAAAGAATATATATTCTGGGAGAAGTATCGACCATCATAGTCTACTAAGAGAAACTCCTCTTTTCCCCAGAATCAATCACAATGACGAAAAACTTCGGACCCCCTTTTGTCCGACAGCCTTCAAGATTCGTCCATCATCACGGAAGAGCCCACGACGACTAATCGTCTCATTGGGCATGCGCTAATGTTAACCTTTCAACTATATTCAAGTGGGGCGACTACATATTTACTTTCACTCGAAGCAAAAAATGAGTATTCGCCCTTTGACTAGAGTTCTAATCTTATTACCAAATCTAATCTAATATTATTACCAAATATTTCCAAACATAACAAGTATACAAACAAATAAATATCTTCCTATATATATATATATATATATATATATATATATATATATATATATATATATATATATATATATATATATATATATATATATATATATATTCATTGCCACCAGTAATCTGTTGGTAACAGCTGGTTATTTTTTTAAATTTTTTTTTAAATTTTAAAATTAAAAAAAGTTTTTTTTTATTATTTTAAATTTTTTTTTCGTTTTTTTCATCTTTCCTTTCCTCTCTTCCTATCACATCTAACATGTACACAAACAAATTTTATATCATCAGATTCACCATTCATTTATTTATATAAATTCCAAAAATGATAGCAATTGACCAAGAAACACAAAAACTACAGACATTAAAGGTAACCCACTATAGAAACGGGACGCTGTGAAAAAGAATGCAGCGTGCCAAAGGTCTGCAAAGGCTTTTTTTGGAAGCGCCATCAGTTGCGTCGTCGCATTTTCTTTAATCTGATCGACGGTCTTAAATTTTCTACCTTTCAAACATGATTTCAATTTTGGAAAAAGCCAAAAGTCGCAGGGTGCCAAGTCTGGGCTATAGGGGGGATGAGTTACCTGGCTGATGTTATGTTTCAACAAAAAACTTTGAACTAGATGTGATGCATGGGCGGGCGCGTTATCGTGATGAAGACGCCAATCGCCAGTTGCCCACAACTGTGGTCGTTTTCGTCGTACTGCATTTCTCAATCGACGGAGAACTTTGAGGTAGTACTCCTTATTAATTGTTTGGCCTGAAGGAGCGTACTCGCGATAGATAACACCTTCCCAATCAAAAAACACAGTCAACATGGTCTTGATCTTGTTACGGGTTTGCCGCGCCTTCTTCGGGCGTGGAGAACCAGGCGACTTCCACTTCGTTTCTGGATCATAGCAGTAGATCCACGATTCATCTCCGGTTATGACTTTCTTCATGAAATCTGGGTTATTGGTTGCGGTTTGAAGCAAATCATTAGCAACTGTGGCATGACCTGGGTCAAATCTCGGATACAATAGTTTTTGGAATTTCAACATTTTTGCCCCGTACACGTTCAAACATTTTCTGCTTGTTGCAGGCCTTCCAGAAATGGGATCACATTCAACAGATTCTCAACCATCTTTGAAGCGTTTGTGCCACACCTTTATTTGTGTAGCACTCATTGCATCGTCTCCAAAAGCCTTCTGAATCATCATAATAGTTTCCGTGGAGGAATGTTGAAGCTTGACGCAAAATTTGATGCAGATTCTTTGCTCTACTCGTTCAGCCATTTTGAATGCGACAACCACACAGTGCATGTGCTCACTAGACGGCTTTTAACGGTCGCACTGACTGGTGCAGCAACGTCAACATTGCACACGTATGTGCATAACAGGCCACTCTATTTGGCTGCCAAGTTACATCGATGTCGCGCAAACGGTTTTTCTAATATTAATTATGGCCGATTCTTTTCCGGACAGCCCTCGTATATCCAGAGTTGCATTGTGGATTTCAAGCTGGTAGATCAGCACTAGATATGATCTTTTCTCTCTGCCAGCTTCAGGAAAAATCAAGAGAGCAGAAAAGGCCTTTATATTATAGACCTCACAAAGGTATTTGACCTGGTTAGCAGGTATGGACTCTTCAAAATCCTACTGAAAATAGGCTGCCCCATTAAATTGCTGAAATAATAGTCATTCCATGAAGGGAACAGTCCAATATGCTGGAAGCACATCACAGCCCTTTGACAGACGCAGTGGCGTTAAACAAGGCTGCATCCTGGCTCCAACCCTCTTTGGGATCTTCTTTGCCTTGCTCTTGAAACATGCATTCAGAGATGCAGCTGAAGGAATATGCCTTCACACTAGGTCAGATGGCCGACTGTTTAACCTCGCAAGGCTGAAGACAAAAACAAGAATCAGAAGGGTCACTGTAAAGGACTTGTTATTCGCTGATGACACTGCAATCATCACTCATTCAACAGGAGTTTCAGAGCCTGATGAACCGCTTCACCCAAGCATGCAAGGACTTTGGCCTCACAATAAGTCTAAAGAAAACAAATGCGCTGGGTTAGGATGTGGATGTTGCACGAGTTATCACTATCAATAACTATGTATTGGCAGTGGTGCACCGCTTTACATACATGGGGTCTACCATCAACAGCAAACTCTCTCTGGACACAGAAATCGACAGCCGCATTGGCAAAGTTGCAGCCACATTTGCCTGCCTCACAACGTGTGTTTGGGGAAATTCTAAACTCACAACGAAGACCAAAGCTGCTGTATATAACGCCTACATCACCAGCACACTTCTGTATGGCAGCGAGACATGGACAACCTATGCTAAACAAGAAAGTAGGCTCAATACCTTCAATCTACGGTGTCTACGCCACATCCTCAGTATTTCAAGGAAGGACAAAGTGACAAATGTCGAGTTGTTGTCACGTGCTGGCCTTTAAAGCATGTATACACTGCTTAGACAGCGCAGACTGTGCTGGCTTGACCATGTCTGCTGCTTGGAAGATGGTAGCATCCCGAAAGATATCTTCTATGGACACCTGACAGATGGCGAAAGAACAGTTGGGCGATCGCAGCTGAGATTCAAAGATGTGTGCAAGAGAAACATGAGGGCCCTGGACAAAAATCTTGCAACCTAGGAGGATGAAACTGGCAATCGCACCAAGTGGCAATGTTCTCAACGGCGCCACCTCAGATTGGATGAGAAGAAGCTCTCACGGCAAGCAGAAGGGAGAAGAAAACATCGAAAGAAACACTAGGGAAAAAAACAAGCTGAGGGTTGTCACTGCAAAGGCGCATTCTCATAGTGAGTTATGACTGAAGGGGGCTATTGTTATTTCGTACTGTTTCCTTTTAGAATAAATTTTAGGTTTTTTTATTCTTTTCTTTCTATTATATTCATTGTGTGTGATACATCAACAAATGACATGTTGTTCTGTTTTTTGTGTGTTTTTTTTAAATATTATGTTCTCTTTTTCACAAGGCCCGATGGAATTGGTACTGTATTACAATCAGAGAGAACAACTTTTGATGAGATTAAAGAAAGGTTGAAGACTCTTCTAGAGAACCAGATTACTCACTTTCGGTAAGACAAAAAGTATCATGTGTTAATTTGCTTGTATAGGCAGGTCTTTGTTGAGTTCTGTATTGGTGAGGTTGGGAAAGAAATGGGGCAGCATATGTGATTTTCAGTGCCAGTTTACACAAACTGTTCAGCTGTTTCTTAAACCTGTTTTGAGAAATGGAAAGAACACAAAGAACAAAGTGGAGACTGCTGTAAACAGAAGCTTCTGAATCTTCCAGAAAATTGGATAACAGGAGAGTCAAAAATTAAGTTCTTTGGGACATTGGCACAGAAGCACCCACTGAGCAGCAAATAAAAAAAGTTTAAGTGGAGGTGCATTGGGCATGCACTGAGAAACAGCCTTAAGTATAACTCATAAGTAGGGCTAGGGTTTTGATGATTTTGCATCCTTTTTTTTTTTTTTTTTGGCACAACCGAAACGTTTCTCAGTTGATTATAAACGCGTTCCATAAAACCTAAGCTAGTTTAGAGCCTTTGTTAGGGCATAATTTTGTATTTTTTGAGATTTTTCGGTTGAAGAATTTTTTTTATTTTTTTGAGCAGATGGCTCAATTTTGGCATTGTCAATAAAAATAGGAATGTTTTAGTGTTTGTGAGTTGTTACCTTTTGTTTTTTTTTTTTTTTGTTAAACAAATTTCTTCATTTCACTGTTCTCTCCACACTGTTTAATAATTTTCCCTAAACACCTGAAAACAAGTGTTGCTGGTAAATTTTCCTACATAAAATCAAATTTTTTATTTCTGCCTGGTGCCATTACTTCCTTAGAGAAATCAGCAGTTCTATTAGTGGATCAGATTTGATGAAGAAAATCGTGAATGACTTGGACAGTGTGAATGGAGACTGTAGCGACACGGGCAAGACACTCATGTAAACTAGTGTCTTTATGATAAATTATGAATTGCTGTTGTACGGTAGGTTAATTGGTTTATTGGTCCCAGTCTACAAAGTCAAGTTTTCTTGTTGTTTATTATCACTAACTCTTTTACAACATCAAGTTACCCAAAGATATCAAGAAAAGCATTTACATATAGAGGAAATAAAGAAGGATAGTGCGCCTTCACCGTATGAAGGAAAATAGCCCAAATAAAATATTTACCCAAAGGTTGAAGGTTAGCACTAGGTTTACAGAATAACAATATTGGTACCATAAAAGACCAAGTAAAGTAAACAGAATCAAATCAAACCACCAAAGATTAATAGATAATTTCCAGCAACAGTAAATCAACACACACACTCTCATTTATGTGGCCACCTCTCACACTCTTACCTATTTTGTATTTTCTTCCCTTGGGTCTGTGGTATCCCTTGGTACATTTTATTCCATGAACATAATCCCTACTGTTTCTGTTGACTAATGTATTACCCTAGCTGTCGAGGATACAAATTGGCCCCAGTTCATTCCACAAAAAAACTAATGAGGTGAATGCCGAATAAGTTTACTTCCACGATGAATCCAGATGACGATATAAGTCATAAAGGGTTGTCTTCACTGTTCTAAAAAAACTAGCACTGTTCCTTTGATGGCTGCACAGGGGAATGTGATTCTAGATACAGGAACTACAACCAAATAATTTCGTTGTGACAACTCTTGCAGTGTTGAGGGCGGGCGGGGAAAACAGTCTTGTTTCCCACTCGGCTGGAACATCTATTTGGATATAGGGTTTACTACAAATATTGAATATGTGAGGGTCCTTGGTGGTTTACCATTTAAGAGAGGGGAACACTTCTAGAGTTCTGGAATAATCTAGTGTTACAAATGATGAAGGTGGATTTTCTATCGGCCGACTCTTTGCCAGAGGGCCACTCCTGCACAGTGTATAGATTGGTACTCCACTGGGATTACAACTGTCAGGTGTTGGGGAAAATAATAATAATGTTTCAGGTAAAAACCACTGTTGGCTGATAAAATAGTATCCTGGATTTTGTAAGTCCAGTAGGATAATTTATAGTCATACAGTATCTTCGGCTTTGATAAAGTTGGATAATATATATATGTTGATAAAGTACTGCTGGAAGACAGGCGTCATCAACGTCATCAGTTGATAAGATCTCTATGGTGTTGCCTGCCCCACTGTAGTGTATGGAATGTCAACTTGACCTACGCAGTGGTGTGTAGACATGGATGGAGTGTATAATGTGCGAATGATGATAAGGGTTCGTGTTGTTGACAAATGTTCTTTTCTCACACTCATGTATGACCGGAAGTCATCGACACCAACGACTGTGTACCTTTTCTAAAGTTTAATTGGACGTACACACTCGACAGCACAGATAGTGACAAATCACAGGTTGCCATAATACATCATAGTACAGTGGACAAATGGTCTTGCAATGTTACATGGGCACTCATGTAGAATAATTGTATAATGGACTGTCAGTAGCCAAGCACTCAGTATCGCCCATACATATAAATCATCTGACTTCACTGACTAAGCACGTCAGCTTATAAATAATATTTCTGATGGCTTCTAGACCTAATCTCGTCTAGCGACGATTCTTCAACATAATGTTCAGCACATATTTTTTTTTCATATAATAATATTGAACCGCGGATAAAGGGTTCTCATGGGTAGCAGTGATCTCTGGACTAAACAAGCGATAATACGGGCATCCCCTTTTCTCTTCTTGAAAGTCACTACATGTTTGGATCCAAGATGGCTTCACTCGTGAGTTGTCACTCACGTTTTGAATACAGATAATGAATCTGTCCTAAAGTTAGTCATTCATAAAACATTGCATTGCTCTGTAGATTTGATCATGAACAATTGACTGCATTCTACAGAATATAGTGCTGCTAGGAATCGAAGTCGTTTTCATCGAGTCAAATATATTCTCTTATCGAAAATGGTGGCTTCGATCGAGAGTTCATAAGAGTATCTTTGATTACCTTGGTAGAAGAAATATGAAACTGCCATTCCTTGGTAATAAGAATGAACACTGGGGTAAAGCATACACGATAGGTCTAGACGACTATCACTTTCCCCAAAACCACTGAGATCACTCTTTCAAGGCATCAAGCCGACATAGCAAAAACACACAGTCCCTATCGGGACGAAGCCAAATCACACCACACTCTAGCGACACATCCGCCGAATAGCCTTTGACCTCTCTAGAGACAACAGAACATATAGTTCGACTTAGATACGTAAAGATATACAGATATAAGACAGACTCGTCCTACTCAGACAAACAATACACATAAATTCAGGCCATAGATATTCTGAAGCAAGAACAATCTATTACTACCCAAACAAAGAATAAATCGCAGAAAACTGCGATCGAAAGAGCCGACACAACTTTCAAGGGAAGTAACTCAATAATGACTTTCCCTTAAGCACTAAAAAATTACCTATGTATAATATTGTAAGATATCAAAGACTGCACGTAACAGGCTTGTACACGCTTAACCATGGAAATGGAAAAGGAAAAGAAAAAACTGCTAGTCCGTCCACTTGGGATCAGGTCTGCTAAAAATATAAGAAACATTTTATGGGAAAATGCTACCACTCTATGTAAATATAAATTTGTATAGATGGGGACACGATAGTCTCTCCTCTGCTCTGTCAAATCCTGACGAATTTAAAAGATAGAAAGTGTTTTTTCCCTATGCCTTACATACAGACACCGCTGGCCGTGGAGGTGGGTCGGACTGAGCCGATGAAGACTCTTCCGCCCCTTCTCGCGGCTGGCAGTCACACACACAGTGTGTTATTTATTATTTTCTTCTCACAATGCGCCACGTACAAATTATCACCTATCATTTAGTATATAGTAAATTGTCGGTGTCTGTTAATCTGTCGTATGGCATTTAAAAAAGATGAAAGGCTTATGGTTCGGTCTTCCAGAGGTTCTCGTCTGGAGCTGTGACCGACATCAAAGACTTTCTGTTCTCCTAGCGGTTTTACCTGTAGAATGCTAGTGTTTTGAGATCAAAGGAAATTAGGGATTTTTTTATTTCCCCTGAGCAACTTCAAAGAAGTCTGTTATCTCTCTCTCTCACGTGCTGTCTGTCAAGTATTATATGATTGACAGATAAGCTCGCGTGAGTGGAACGCAGTAAAACAAAGCGTGATTTGTTTCCTGTTATGACTGACAGGTCAACAAAAATGGTAAACATTGCGTTAGCCCGTGTTTACAGAAAAGAAGGCGGAGACAAAATGGTACGTTGCAGAAATAGACAGTGGTATAATGCATGTTTAGCTAGCAAATCAGAGAGCAGCTATAAGGTTACAATAAGCTGTCAGATTACTGTAGGCTCTTTTCCAGTACACCTCACAATTGCACACCAGTAATTCTCCTATAATTTTATGATTAATGCCCCAAATGGAATAATTCTTTTTGGGAATTGAACAGCAACTACAAATACATGTAATTATGGCAGTGGTCAATCATTATCTTTGGTAATTGATGAGGAAATCATGATTGTGTCGGGAAAATTGCATAAAGTATTGAAAACCCCACGGAAGTTACAAGTAGAAAAGTGAACTCAGATGCGGACATCCAAGAAGGAAAGGGTTATACCTAGGTTGGGTTATATAAGCCCGCTCAGATTCATTTCTGGACTGTGAAAATTTCATAGCTGAAAAGACGTCCAGCAGACTGACACACACAGTTATCGAAGCCACAAGCCACAGCTCATAGCTGAGAAAAGCAAAGCTGACCCGCTTGTATGCAGACTTGCATAAACAATAGCTCAGGCCCCTAATACTGTGTCTGAAGGGTATGTTAATTCGTATTAATCATTGGGTTACAAGTATTTTAGTGTTGTGTAAATTGCCGTAACATTTAATATTAATATTAGCATTGACTTTGAATTACCTGCTGATATCTTAATCTTGGTACTAAACCCTGTGCTGATGACTGAAATTGGTTTCCAACTGAATATAACCTCAACAATTCGTGAACAGCATGACGCCACTAAAAGTCCTTGTCAGGACTGTGCATTACTAGTTATAAGAGCTTACAGTCCTATTCAGGGCTTAGCTTTTAAATGCTGGATGCCAAAGAGTTCGTCTTCTTTTTTTTCTTCTTCCACTACTTCATCGCTTCCTTAGTTTCCTTCGTTCGATTACAAATTTTGTTGATGTAATATCTTTAAAGGTAAACCACTTTTGGCTGAACTTAGGACAAAAGGGAAGTAATCAAGACAGAATTCAGAACAATTTTAAATAATGTCTGTAGTCTAACGAAGTACAAGGGGATTGACATAAGTCTTGGGCCTGACCATGAAGGAGTCACAGGAGGAAGATGAAACTTGGCACATTTAAAGTTCATCATATTTGCACTGAATGGGTAAAGTACGCGTTTGTTTCTTCAATGGGTTTTCCCGTTACGGTGCACGGCGCAATGTACCCTATTGACCGGATCTGCTGCTCCAAAGATTTGACAAAACAATGGAAAAGAAGGAGGCCAGAGCTGTGATAAAATTTCTGATGTTTCAGGGAAAAACACCTACAGAAATACACAGGGCGATGGAACCAGTGTTTCGTGATTCTTGTCCTTCATATACTTCGGTAAAAAACTAGTGTCAACAGTTTAAGTGTGGCCGCTCAAATGTTGCTGATCTGCCAAGATCTGGTAGACCAGCCTCAGAGTGCAACGATGAAAATGCAACAAGAGTGAAGAAAATCATTGACCAGGATCGAAAAATGACAATTGTGGAGATAGCTAGTAGAGTAAAATTAATGAAAGAACAGTTTATAGAATTTTACACAACAGACTGAACATGAGAAAAGTGTTTGCACCTGGGTTCCGCGACTGTTGACACGTGAACAGAAGCAAACGAGGGTAAATTGCTGTCAACAGTTGCTCAAAAAGTGTCAGTCAAAATATTTTTTCGGAGACCATGGTGACAGTAAATGAGACTTGGGTACACCATTATGACCCCGAATTCAAAATTGCCAGCATGCAATGGAAAACCCCGGGCTCCTCAACACATGTCAAGCCGAGGGGGGCTGAAATCTGCAGGAAAAGTGATGCTGACTGTTTTTTTGGGACGGCAAAGGTGTCCTTTTGAAAGATTATCTGCCTCGTGGCAACATAGTTAATGGACAGTACTATGCAGATCTTGTCACGAAACTAAGAAAGGTTGTGACCAGGAAACGAGGGATAACGCGCACTCAAAATCTTCCTTTGCTTCAAGACAACGCGCCCTCTCACAAAGCACGGCTTGTGCAGCTAGCAGCCAACGATTTGAATATTGAAATTCTTCCACACCCACCATATTCTCCAGATTTGGCTCCATCAGACTTTTTTCTATTCCCAAATCTTAAAAAACAGCTAAAAGGAAATCATTTTGACAGCGATGAAGAGGTTATACTGGCATGTGATGACTGGTTTAGTTTGAAAAATAGGTTGTTCTACTCCCAAGGTCTTTTCAAGGTCAAGCAGAGATGGCAGAAGTGTGTCAATTCAGACGGTGGCTATATTGAAAAGGAATAAACACTATACAAAATTTCAGCTCTCTGTGACATGTCCTTCGTGGTCAGGCCCAAGACTTATGTCAATCCCCTTGTACTTTATTGATTGTACGACATACTTCTTTCATTGACATGAGCATAGCCCCGTGGACTATGTTGTCTAAATGACGGTTCTGATCAATAATGGCCCTTCATCAGAGGATCGTCTTGGTGATAGGAAACAGATACCATAGTCTGTGCTTATGTTTCAGGTTCATATCCGAGAGAGTCACAACAAAAGTTTCTGAAAAGAAGCATAAAAGACTGCAGTGTGCAATTCAAGGACCATAAACCAGCATTGAAAATACGATAATTAAATGTGGCAAAATTCCTATAATTCCAAATTTAATTTCGAAATTCTGACAAAATAATCAAGATCTGTAGGTGTTTGCAATTTCTGTTTTTGGTATTGTGTTTAACATGATTGCTTTGTAGATATCTGTTTTTTGTTTTTGTAAATCAATGATTTTCTGCAGTATTTTCATTGCAGATATGATTGTACTGCACTCAAAAAACAAATGGTATTCCGTTTCCAGAATGTTTTTCCTACATAGCTGACATTTTGATATTTGGTTGGATCTTTGGGCTTCTCATTCTGTTGTGGGTGTCATTTTGTATATTAGTCTAAAAGTGACCTTTCTTGCTTTAGCAGTAATTTGTGGGTTGTGCAAGTTAGCGAAAGTCTCAGAGTAATTTGTTATGGCATATTTCTGTCCTTTTTTAATTCTTAGTTGTAATGGTGGTGCTTGGAGCTTAACTAAATGTTTATATATTGCATTTGTTTTCTGGTGAATTAAGTTTTCATGTTCCTGAATGGCTTGTATGCATGTCTTATAAAATGAGGGCATAGGGCCGAAGTGATGGGGGAATTGCATTGTTCAGTGGTCTCAGCTTGGAAAGTCTGAGTCCCATGTAATAATGAGCGTGTGTGTGTGTGTCGTTCTGGGTATTTGATGATGCTGCCTGTGTGTCTAAATCTGAGTGCTTTGATCTTTGTTTCTATGTCTTGGAGGGCAATTCCTCCATGTTTCTTTTCTTGTATGAGTGCCTTGTGTTTAATGCTGAAAATTGTGTGACCAAAAACGAATGTTCTAATCTCTTTGTTTATATCTGTGATAGTCTCTTTTGAGGGTTGAAAAACTGTGGCATTATAAAGTAACTTTGGGAAAATGTATGTAATTAAAATTAAACTTTGCTCTGAAAATCGTTGTAGTTTTCTTTTTGTATCTGTGCAGCATGTCTCGTATTTTGAATGTTAGGTTCTTCCATGTGTCTTTGTGTGTGCGGTTTGGATGTGAAGGAAAGGTTATGCCATAGAGTTTGATGTTGTTTGTTGGCGTTAGCCCAAAGGGAAAGTGTGCTTTGTTCTTCCATTTGCCTATGTCCATTAGTGTTGATTTTTGAACATTTACTTTTGCTCCGCTACCTTTGCTAAAGTCTGTGAATGTGTTGAGGATAATTTCTATAGACTTCTCGTTTGGTGGGAACAAAATGCTGTCGCCTGCATAGGCAAGCAACTTTTGTTCACCTTTCCCTTGTATGAAAGTGCCCTTAATAGAGCTGTCTTTTCTAATGTTCTCTAGTAGTTGTTCTAGTGCAAGAACATACAGTAAAGGAGAGAGAGGGCATCCCTGCCTGACAGATCTTGTAAGCCTGAAGTTGCTAGTTAATGAATGATTTACTAACACTTTGCTCTCAGGCTTCATGTGCAGAATATTAATCCATAGTCTGAAGTGTTCACCTATGTTGCAATGTAGTAATGTTTTGTGGAGGTATGAGTATGATATTCTGTCAAAGGCTTTCTCTTGGTCAAGGGAAATAACTGAATACTGACAATTCTTCTGGTGTGTGTAGGTAATTATGTCTCTTATAAAATGTGTGTGTTGATGGATGTTTCTCTGCTGGACGCTACTCTGCTGGACTTCGTGTATGAGGGTCAAAGTTACAGCGTTATTTCGCAGTTCATCTTATGTCTTGTGTTCGGCGATAAGCCAATCGGAACAGCCGAGGTTAGCCGAACTGGTGGGTCATGTGACTACCGGAAGTCGGGGGGGAAAAGGGCGCAAAATTAGTCCCTGAGAAGCTAGCCTTCGTCCGGGAAGGACGTTCTATTTTCCCTTATGACAGCGAGATCACAGTGTGGTTTATATTGTAGACTGTAAACTGAGTGCCTGCCATATTTTCGGACCTTGGTGATAATTACGTTGTGAATTCTAGAACAGTGAAGGGTCTAGATCGTATTGTCTACAGGCCATAGTTTGATAACATGTCGATGATTTTTGAGTGTGTCATTGTCATAGTTTTGCCGCTCAGGTGAGCGATATTCATAGCAACCATTTTGTATAGTTTGTACCTTCATGTATGGAGGTGATAGTTTAAGCTGCTAAGGCAGGTTGACAGTGGTTTTTCTCATTATTGTGTTTGATGGCCATGTGAGGCCTTATTGTGTGTGTAGATTATTAAAGGGAAGTACCTGTTGAAGGTGTTTATTACTTTTGTCAGCCAGTGTTGTGTGTTCATACCTTTAGAAGGGCGAGCCTATATTTGTTATTATAAACCCACACAGCAGTGGTATAACCCGTGGAGTTTTCTCCATGATAAGTGGTTCCTGACAGTCGCCATGAATGGTTTTAGTTTGTTTGTTAAAGCTTTTGTTAAAATTTTATAATCTACGTTTGTGGCGTAGCGTAGGAAGGATAAGAACTTATAGTAATTAGAAATAATAGATATAAATTAAGTGAAGCTTTTCTGGGATCACCCCGAGGAAGATTTGGCTCAAGAAGTCCTGTTGGGGTCCTCCACCGGCTGAAGGGAGACAAAGAGTGTAAATTCTCCTAACTAGACAAGGTCTGGAAAAGTTTATAAGGAGATATTTGGTCTCTCGCTACCGTAGTCCCCTTCTCATCTATTATTATTAATTATTACTGGGATTATATGTTATATTTTACGAGCCCCCCCTCCCTTATAAAGGTAGATAAAACATCAGACCATATGTAACATCTAATAGACTGAACAAGACATGGGGTACATTATATACACCCAATTGGTTTATTAAAATTAAAATGAATGGATGGTGAATGATGGTATTGTCGATGGAAATTGTGTGTATGCTGTATGTGATATACATCTCACAATTCAAGTATTTTCCACATCTACTGGCTCATGCTAAGACATTGAAATGATGAGTTCCCTTTGAAACAGGAAACTTAACTTTTCAGCCCCTGGCTGATAGTGAAGTGTGGTTGGTTGTCCTGTTTCCTTATGACATTGTATCGGGTAGGTCTCGAATGGTTTGGATCTGCCTTCACTGTGCTCGACTCTGTATTCTTCTCTGAGATTGGACTGTCGTGCAAGGCTCCCCCATAGACTGAAGACAAATACGGCTTCATTAATTTCCTAGCTTGAGGAAGCCATCTTTCACCAAGCTGTCCGTCTGCCAATCATATCAGATGTTAGTCTCTAACATTATATGTCTTGAGCCTAATCTTGAAATCAAGTTTCCCCCCTTTCCGCCTTTTTATTTTTATATTCCCGGCCCAAGTGGCAGTACTATAATTCTTTACCCATTTATTGTCATGGAAACACGAATTATTATAGAAAGGCCTGTTAACCACACTGAATTCTCATTGAAATGTCAGTTAAACGCACTGAATTATCATAGAAATGTCGGGCAACAGTATTCTAGTTCTATGCTTCGTCCTAACCGTCATGTCAATTATGAGGAATTAACATATAATTGTCGGACACCAGTAGTATAGAATTATCTGGCGACATTATCAACTCTTCATCTCTGGTTGAATAGTCATGTAAATTATGATGAATATATTTCACGGTCTGTCAACATTATTGTTAATATTAATTTCCTCTTGTCTAAGCGTCGGGTCGAATACGATGAAATAATATGGAAATTAATATATATTCCAGTTAAAGTTAATATGAACAATTTGTACAGTCTCATCCCGTGGGATCATAAAATACACCCGATCACATTGTAGCCATGTGGCTAGATGCGATCGTAAATCAAAAATGAATAAAGCAAAAACATTTCATACCAATCACAGCGTCGATTTTGCAAGCCACAATACTATTTTCTAACGAGATGTCACTTACCTACTCAGAGATTGGAGGCTAATCAGCAATTTAGACACATGGCTTCACAATGCTTTAACGCATGAATTAGCAGCGGTCATAGATTAGGTCTGGCCCCATCGCCTGCCTGGATGCAAGTAAAAGTTGCCTCGTTGGGCGCCAACTTTTAGCTTGTTATTTCCACTTAGGCACGTGACATGAAGCGTGCCTCATGTGACTTTGGCATCCGATAGACGCTCCAATCAATAATGTTAAAAGTCACGTGAGGGGATTCCCTAGAGTGGGTTTAACTGGTTCTGTCTAAGTCTGAACAGTCTGCCATAATTCATAACCGGTTTCAGGCCACTGAGGTTAGGTTTAGAATGACGTTAATCTAAAAATAGTACTAGATGCTAGGAGGATATTTACCAACGAGCGAAATTTTCCGCGTATTTTTACCAGCTTTTCGATCATGCATTGAAGATGAAAATAAAATGTTGTCTCGTAAATTAAATGAAGAGAAGATTGGGCCAGTCGTCACAACGTTTAAGAGTGATATTGGACTGTAATTTAAGGAGTGTTTTGTCTGGAGTTTGGTTTTGGTATTAGAGTGATGTAAGACATGTTTAGGCTTGGTGGTTCCTTATTTTCAAAGACGTTTTTGTATATTTGTAATAAAAGAGGCCATAAGGTAGGAAAGAAGTGTTGGTAAAATTCTGCCGTGAGTCCGTCTGGTCTGGGTGATTTGTCTTTTTGCATTGCATTTACTGCGAGTGTTATGTCTGTTAGTGCCAGCTCAGTGTCTAGTATTTGTTTGTCTGCGTCAGATATTTTCTTTGTAAATTGCATAAATCTATCTTGTATGTGTAGTTGAACATTTTCTTCTGTGTACAGGTTCCTGTAGTAAATTTCGAAAGCCTACACTATCTGTTGTGTTTCTGTCTGTGCTGTCCCTTCTGAATCCACTATTTGCCCTACTTGTCTGCAGCTTTGTATATTTTGTTCTATTGCCATGTATTGTTTGCTGGGAGTCTTGTGTGATTGTATTGAGTTTTGTCTGTAATAGGGCTCCTTGAAACCTGTGGTGTTTGTATTGTTCTAGTTCATTTTTTAGCGTGAGAATGGAGGGAGAGTTTTTGTCTGTTTGCTTTGTTAGTTGGATAGCTTTCTCTATTAATGTCTCTTGTTGTATGCGGTGTCTGTGTATGATGGATAACATTAGCTGTGTTCGTTCACGTATTGTTCTTTTAAGTGTTTCCCAGTGTTCTTGAATATTTTCTATTGGTATATCACTTGTGTATGTAAGAATTAGTTTGGTCATGTGCTCTACATGTGTTTTGTTTTGGAGCAAAGTGTTGTTGAATTTCCAGTGTGGGGAACATTTGGAATGCATGCTTGCCTGCGAGTACTGCTTTGTGATCTGTGAACTTGAGAGCTTTTAGCAAGTGTTTTACTTGAATTATGTGGTGTGTTGATGGTACATATATTCTGTCGAATCGTGCAGCTCTGTTGTGTGCTGTGTGCATGCGTTGTTTCAATACTGTGGGGGTGTGTGTCTGTAGGCATCTAATAAACTGTGTGTATCAATTATGGTTTGTATTATGTCTAGTTGGTCTGCGTCTTCTCTGTTTGCTCTCCTTATCTGTGTTCTAACTACTCCACCAACCATGTCCATATCTGTCAAAACACAGTTAAAGTCGCCTCCTAATATAATATTATGTCCTCTGTATGACTGAGTGAGCAAGTTGTTTTCGTAAAATTGTGGTTGGTGGTTGTAGTTTGCTGGAGCGTGTATATTCACTATCGTGTTTGTGTGTGTGTGTGTTGTTTCCTACTTGAGTGATGGTTATTTTGCCCTCGCTGTCTCAGTTTGTTCTAAGTATTTCCCACCTGTCTGATGTTTGTAGTATAGCTGTTCCTGAACATGTGTTGTGTATGGCTAAACTAAAAAGGAATGTTGTTGTCCTAACTGGGTTGTGATTTGTAATGCATGTTCGTCTGTGTGTATGTTTGTTTCCTGCAAAAGTATAAAGTCTGGCTTGTGTTTATGTATAAGTGGTATGATGTAATGTAGTTTTGAGCGAATGCCGCTAACATTTACACTAATTATCAAAAGTTCATCTGCCATTTTACACATCTAATACGGAATAAATCAATAAAGAGAAGTTTGTAATAACACTGTGGGATACATTACATACCATTGTCAAATTGGTCCTTGTGTCTTTCTTGGTTGTACCAAATATTTTCACTGTCCTGTAGGTCTATTATGAGTCTGGTAGTTGATTTGGTCGGTGATTTGTAGTTTGTGTTGTCTTCCAGGTCCTGTGTTGGGGAGGTTGTCTGACTTGAATCTACTGGGTTGGGTTGGGCTACTGTGTCTGGAATAGCAGTTTCTTGTGTTGATCTATCGTTGCTTGTCTTCTCATGGGTCTTGGGTCTTGCTAATCACTGGCTTATTTGTCTTGATGTCATGGGATATAAGGGTGTTTTGTCGTTTTTCGTTTCTGTACTGGCACTTGTTCCATCGCCAGGACTGTCAGGGGCTGAATGCCGTCTTTGCCTCTTCTTCCAGGAGTTGGGATAGGAGACTACTTTCCACCCATCCTCCGTGATGAAAGGCTCTGTGGGTTCTTCGTCGTTGCCCTTTCTCTTAGCGGGCTCTATATTGTTTGTTTGGAGTCTTGGCCACTTTGTGCTGAGATCTTTTCCTGGTTTTCTCGAACAGCAGTTAGCCCAGTGAGTGTCCTCACCACAGTGTAAGCACACTGTTCGCCGTCCCGGCACTGTTACTGTCACAGAGCAGTTTCATGGGTGGATGATGGAGTGAGTGGAAATAAAGGTCACTGAGGTTGTCAATATTTAAGTTTAACTCAGGGATTGAGTTTATGTCTGACTTCATGTCAGTATGTTGGGACTTGGGGGCGTGCGCATGGAGAAAGCGTGTTTGGTGAACTAGTCTGGGTGGCTGAGAGAGTACCCGGATGTGACTAGAGGGAGTCTGTGCTTGATAGCCAAGCTGTGTGCTTGAGGCTGTGAATTGTGGTCGAGCTGAGTGCTCATATTATGTGACATTTGTGATATTATATAGTGATTATGAAAATAGTGATTATGTCTGACATATTGTTGTATAGGCGATGTCTTCCTGCCTAAGTGTTTTGGAGGAACTTTGGTTAATGTTCGTAGAGAACATATTAAGGCGACGAGTTGGTCCCGCCTTTGGAGCTACGGTGGAGTAAGGCGTTGAGTATTGTTCGCCTTATAGCTATATGGGAGTATAATTTATATGGCGATGTTGCATGCCGCCAATCATAATCACTTTCGATAAGTGATTTACACCTGGATGGTGAATGAATTCGTGCGAGGGTTGAATGCCGCACATAGAAACGTGTTGTGTGTACTGTTAGTGTGTGGACGGTCAGCCAGTCCGTGGAAGTATTGTTAGGAGTTATTTCCCACAGGCAGTGTCAGCCTGAGTGTGATGTTATGCATGCGTGACGATATTATTGATGTTCAGGACTTATGTGAATGTTCTATTAAATGTCATGGAGCTGTACAAGTGGTGTCGTGTTATTCATACCCCTAATGTTGTTTACTATCTACACACGACACACTCATAATACAGAGCACGTGACAACTTGGGGGCTCGCAAAAGGAGTATTTTGGAAACCTGGGGCAGCTTTTAGAGAATCAACAGAAACGCCCAGTGACATAAGTGTTAAAGGAAAAATCAACTGGTAACAGAAGTGGTGAGCTAGTATATTGGGGTACGAATAGGAGAGGTAACCGGTATTTCTGAACCCAGGACTACGGTAGAAAATCAACCAACTCACACCATCGTTTTGCTGAAATCTATACTCGGTGCTGCAGTTTAGAAATCACAGAGTAATACACGCAAGATAATAAACGTCAAATTATAAAGATGATTGACAAAACGGCCGAGGACTGGCCTTTCTGAGAACTGCATGGCAAGCTTTGTATTCAAATCAAGTTTAAAGGAGCACGGTAGCAGTTGTTTCAAGTTTATTTTTAAGAAAATACAGAATTGGCTAGAGGGATATTTTACATCAGTGACACCGATAGACCTGGCACGGTGTAAGAGTTCATGACCTCTCGTGCGACTTCCTTTCTGTACTAAAATATTTAGGAGAGACGGATTGCAAAGTAACCGAGTATTATTGGAGAACAGTTACAGTTTGGCTGTAAATTTTCAGTCACATCGGATCAAGCAGAGGGCGCATTCTGTGTTGACATGTGTGATCGTGTTTGCTGACCTTTCGTCCCGTAAGTGAGTCAGGTGTGTTACTACTGACTGCTGCATTCAGTCGCGCACGGACAAGGGATCTCAAGTACTGTGCTGGCTTCCAGTTTGTATTGTGTAATCTTCTACATTTGATTGTCTTGGTGCTGTAAACTTGTGGCTGTTACATCATCATCCAGACCACTAGACATCATTTCTACGGATCTGACAACGCAGTATAAGATCTTCAAGTAGCTTCAAGACTATAAGATACATATTACAAGAATTTGGGTCAGTGAGCTGGAGTGCTATCGCCAAGTACCCCTGATACTTCTGACTGCAGAATTTCAACACCTTGATTGGACTTGCCATTCAAGACACTACTTCAGAGATAAGTCGATATATTTCTTGCAACATATACTTTTCTGTTTATATACCACTCAAAACTTTTCTGGTGGTCATTCATTGTTGCAGTGTTTGTATTCATTGCGTTTATTTCTGGCTATATTTTTGTGTGAGATTAATACATTTTTCTTTCCCGGAAGGAATGTGTATTGATCTGTCTATAGGTCTTGTGAAATTAATTCCAGTGTATGGGAGGTCCGGTCTTGGAGAGACTCGGTGTCTAGTGCGCTGTGGAATTATTTGAACATTTATTGGTGTTAGCTGTTCAAGTCTTGTTTGTATATTCATTGTCATGTAAATTATTTTGCTCTCATGTGATGTTTATATTGGGTTTTCTAGTGTATTTTCTTCTATCTTGTAAATACGTTTATTTTACAGTTCCATTGTTGTCGTTCTGTTTGCAGGCGTGGTATTATACACCTATAACTTCTTCTTCTTCTGTCCTTAGCCACCGACCGTCAAAGCAGTCAGTGGCCATTACGCCTAGTGGCGTCTTAGGGCAACAGCAGATAGGTTTTCTTTGCCATTGTTTCCCATCATGCCTATTGGCGTCTTTAGGGCAACGGCAAATCAATCCATTTGCTGTTGTTTCCGTAATCGAAGTGACTGGCAAACGGGTGATCAGCCCGTTACACCTATAACTATTTTCCTTTTACTTTCATCTGTTATTCCCCCGCCTGTGGGTTATTGTTTGTCTTTCTTGTAATTGTAGTGTATTTCATCATCATACTTCATCTCATCTTCCTGAATTTCAATTAGATTTTGTTTATTTTATGCATGACTTGGTATGTGTGAGTATTGAGAGTGAGTGCTTTAGGTAAGCATTATTAATTAGTTAAGTATTCATTTACTTCATTAATATTTCTTGCTTTGCTGTTGTAGCAAGAGTCTTAAGTGGTACTATCTTCATTAGGTAGTGCTACCCACTTTCAATTTCATTAGCTATTGCTCAAAGGAATTTGGACATGGGCAATTCTGCAGGTTCCGTGGATGATTCGTTTTCATCATGGGATGATCCAATGCAAGAGTGCAGTAGAACATGTGAGAACAGAAGAAGAAGGATAGCTTTACAAGAGTTGGCATTGGCAATAAGGAATGGTGATGCATACGAGGTGTATAACTCTCGTATAGAAGTAAGAAATAGAGATAGTATAAAAGTTTATTGTTTAAAAGTGAAGAATACCTTCGAGACTGTGATACAGCCAGAATATAGGGATTTTAAGAAGAGACCAAAACTGAATTTACAGAGGAAAACTAATATAGCAGAACCAGCATCGACTATGGTGAAAACTGAAACAAGGAATGTTTCTGTTCAGATTGAGAAGAAAGATGTTACTGTACAAGCAAATAACCATCGTGAAGATACTTCAGTCTCAGTTGGGAAATTGTCCAACATGACTGTAGATGTACCACTGAAGAAGACTATGATCAGTGATGATTCAGGGAGGAGTAAAGATAACTTATGTCCTATAGGAGAAATCCAAAGGGGTGTTAGTGAGAAGGCACAAATTTCTACAAAAGTCTGTGCGACAACAAAGGGAGTGTCTAGGCCTATGCATGATGAAACATATGATGCATCCCAAGAAGTTGTTTTGCCAAAAATGGGTTTTTGGTGTGACAAAGACCAGTTACAGATAGACAAATTGATTCAGGAAGAGGGAACCTTCGAGGAAAAGTGTACAATATTAGAAAGAAAATTCAAGATTGGTGAGCAGTTATTGGTAAAGGAATACAGAGATAGTGAACAAAGAATACTGGATGAATTCAAGGTGGATAGGAACAGGATAGTAGCTGAGTATAAAGGTAATACTCAAGCTAAAGAACAACATTGCAGGGTCCTGTCATCTCAAAGGATGGAGAAAGCTAGTGCTTTAACCAACAGTTTCTTTGATAAAGTTCAAGAACTAGAAAAACAATTTAAGGCTGGAAAACAAAGATTAGAGCAACAGCCCAAAGCATTGAAAGATCAAGTTAAATCTACGGAAGAGCGACATGAGACTACATCTGATACAGATCTGTCTGATGTGGAGAAGGTACCAGAAGATGCAGAAATTCAATGCAAAAAGGATAAGATGGAGCATACTGCATCTGTAGCCAAAGTAGCAGTAATGGAAGCTACTGAAACTGCTAAGAAAGAGGTTTGGAAGACAGTAATAGATGGTCTCAAGGGAGAAGGTGCTGGAATTACAGCCCAATTAGAATTATTACTGGCTTATAATTTCAAAGGCAAAAGTGCAGCAAAAAGTAAAGAGCCACTGCAGTTGTTGATGTTTAATGCCATCAAAACGTTACCACCAGATAAGTGGAACATAGATGATCTCTTCGCATTATTGAAGATACTATGCTATCTGGAGATACTTTTGTGATCTTTGTGGTGATAGTGAAATAGCTTGAGTGCTGGCAAGAGATGTGTTAGATGGTGTGTCACACGTTATGTGTAAGATAGTTGAGAGCTGATGGGAAGACAGTGCAATTGGTGACCGATTATGGGAATTGGAAATTTATTACCCTGGTAGTCAAGACACAATAAGTGGGTTTAAGATCATGCTATGTTAAATTTATCTCTGAGCTTATGTCCCTGTCCATTAATTATATATGTTTACCACAGAAGAGAATGTTTGAGTGGTATGGACAGTGGAGTATAATGTTGTATGAAAGGAAATAATGCATTTTGGAAATTGACCAAATTTGCTTTCCTAATCTGGATCATTATTTTATTTCCAGAATTTAGGTATCCGGTGGGATAGATAAGCCTTGGGTTGGCACTACTTATTGTACTTTAGACCATCACTGAGAGGGTCTTGATATGGTGATCGGGCATCAAGTTGCTGAGAGGGTCTACAGAGTAAATTGTTTTAAGCAGTTATCTCATACCTTGATGATCTTTACAGAGTACCAGATGCTAGAGAGCAATATTTTTTTGCTGATGTACTTAGTTATATAGTTTAGATGATATTGCATACTTAAATTTTGAAATATTGACGGTTTAATTTATTGTGATCACGATATTTGACTAAATACATTGTACATTGTTATAGTTGTTGAGGGTAGGGCATCAGCAGTGTGCTAAAAAAAAAAAAATGTCTCATGGTAATTAGTTGTAGATATCAACACTTATGCAGTCATGGCTTAATGCATGACCTATTTGATTAAATCAATGCTCTTTGTGATAGCAATTGGTATAGCATGTGTTGAAATGGTAATGTATGAGACTATTGGGATATGCATCTGTCTGAAAGGATTACAATGAGTTAAGTTATAAGAATGTGGGTATCAACTTTGTTTTCCAAATAGAATCAAGAAGCGGAAATACTTATGCTAGAGATGAGCATAATGGTAAAAATTTAGGAAGCAGTGGAACAAGAGTTATCAGTATCTGCTAGAACTTCACAGATACAATTTTGAGCAAGCAAAGTTTTGGATTCGAGAACTTAAGGAATATGAGAAGAATTGTTATATTTATCTTTGTGAATTAAACTGATCGTAGTGAAGGAAATTAGATCTTTTAAGAATGGATTAGGAAGAAGTAAAAGCTTTGGTGTTGAATAGTAAGTAAATTACACCATTCACTGAAACCTTGTTAAAAATTGTGGATTATTCATTGAATAATGGAATGCGTTAAATTTTATAGGACTTACGTTATAAATATGACATCTTGGGCTGTTATACATTGTTTGGTTGTTGTTACACGACATAATGATGCAGTGTGATAAAGCATCATGGCTTGTTGTTTAAATCTTAATTCTTGTAGTGTACCTAGGGTACTGCGGTGTATGAAACTTAACATTTTTCACAATGAGATGTAGAACATTTTTGTAACAGATATCATAAGAAATTGTTGATGATTTTTTTTCTGTTATGTATTTTGATGAGGATAAATAACTGATAGTTGTGCAAGAATTTTTCAAGACTTATGTAATTGCATACATTTATATCATTTGTTTCATTTTGGTGAAAGGGTAGGACATTATTATTATTATAAGCATTTGCTTCATGTGAGTAGGAAGCATTATAGAGAACTGTGGTATGGGTTAGAGTGTGACTCACCCTTTGAAGTTTTGTGTAAATAATCCAGTCACAGAAATTTGACAACTTCTTCAGTGAGATGATATGTTTGTACCCAATCACGAGTTGATACATGATGCATTCTGTGGTATGTGCCCAATTCTTCGGTGCAAAACTTCGTTTTCCATCTGGAGAGGGGGGTAGATGTCACAGAGCAGTTTCATGGGTGGATGATGGAGTGAGTGGAAGTAAAGGTCACTGAGGTTGTCAATATTTAAGTTTAACTCAGGGATTGAGTTTATGTCTGACTTCATGTCAGTATGTTGTGACTTGGGGCGTGCGCATGGAGAAAGCGTGTTTGGTGAACTAGTCTGGGTGGCTGAGAGAGTACCCGGATGTGACTAGAGGGAGTCTGTGCTTGATAGCCAAGCTGTGTGCTTGAGGCTGTGAATTGTGGTCGAGCTGAGTGCTTGTATTATGTGACATTTGTGATATTATATAGTGATTATGAAAATAGTGATTATGTCTGACATATTGTTGTATAGGCGATGTCTTCCCGCCTAAGTGTTTTGGAGGAACTTTGGTTAATGTTCATGGAGAACATATTAAGTGATGAGTTGGTCCCGCCTTTGGAGCTACGGTGGAGTAAGGCGTTGAGTATTGTTCGCCTTGTAGCTATATGGGAGTAGAATTTATATGGCGATGTTGCATGCCACCAATCATAATCACTTGGGATAAGTGATTTACACCTGGATGGTGAATGAATTCGTGCGAGGGTTGAATGCCGCACATAGAAACGTGTTGTGTTTACTGTTAGTGTGTGGACGGTCAGCCAGTCTGTGGAAGTATTGTTAGGAGTTATTTCCCACAGGCAGTGTCAGCCTGAGTGTGATGTTATTCATGCGTGACGATATTATTGATGTTCAGGACTTATGTGAATGTTCTATTAAATGTCATGGAGCTGTACAAGTGGCGTCGTGTTATTCATACCCCTAATGTTGTTTACTATCTACACACGACACACTCATAATACAGAGCACGTGACAGTTACCAAAATTTGGTGTTTGTAACATTATGAAAAGAGCAAATTTTATATATATATATATTCTTTTAAAATCGTTATTATTATTCTGTTTTCAAGTGTAAGTATGAACGTGTGTAGAATAATGCATATGTATATATGTAGGTTTTTTTTAATATTTTTTTCTGTAAAGACGGATAGTGCAGAAGTAGGCATTTTTTAATAGGACAATTTTGCAATATTCTACTGCAGACCTTGTGGTCTCCGGCCTGATTACGTGTGTGACCACAATATAACAAAGGCAACTGTGTTGGGAAAATGTTCTAAGGAAACGTTATATTCACCATAAATACTTCGTAAATGTGTCCTGACCTTGGCCGTTCGCGCTAGTTTCTAAATCTATGGAGATCTGTGACACTTTGCAAATTTACGAGCAACGGTGTCCGACACCTATAATTACGGGACTCGGACGGCCACGAATGCCAGCATTGAAAGTCATCAAAATAGCGGTAGTCGTAAATAGTAGCAGTGGAAAAACGTTTTGCGTATGCATGAGTGTGTATGTGTGAACGATGGGTACACTATTTTCCACTGCGAATATTTTACAAACCGGAAAAAAATCCTATTCTTTAACATTAATCGAAGCCAGTTTTACACGCTGAAAAATATGAACATAATATCAATTCTCCAGTGTTCTACAACAACCATGCTTTGGTAATTTGTTTTTCGGTGGCAACTTAAAATCTCAAACCAGATCAGAAAGTGTTTCAGTACATTTTTCATTCGTTTTATTACTAAAATTAGATCGACGCTCTGGGGTGGCTCGCGTTCCAAATGATATGATTTCAAAAACCGGTCCCACTGGCTCATGGAAGTTAATGTGTTAATTTCAGATGTGCTTTGGGGGGGGGGGGGACGACGACTTTTCTCTTGGTGAATTTTCAGCAGACTTAGATCCAAATGACGTAGTTTATTTCAAGTATGCTCCTGTGGTCTCAGTTGTGGTGGAAATGAGCTTTTCAGTGTTTAAAGCTTTGTTGGCAGACAATAGAAAGTTAATCTGCAGTAATTTTCATTGTGGATTGTAATTCTGACCTCCTTAAATAAAAACTTTCAGTTTGCCATAAAAACTTTTGTAATAGTGTGTCTTTTGTGTGTATGTGTGTGTTTTTTTTTTTAATAAAGAATTATTTTAATAAAAATAAAATGTTCAGTTTGGCACAGAACCTGTGAAGAATTAAATTGCATGTTTAAGGTGTTTGTGTGGGTGGGAGGGGAAAGGGGGGGGGGGGGGGGCACTTAGACTGCATGTTTTTGGGTTATAAAATAGACTTTCAGTTTTGTACAGAAACTAAAAAAATGAAGTTGTATTGTTTTTCCTTTTTTTTTTTGATTTTTTGTTGTTGTTAATAGTAACATGAAGAATTTCAGTTTGGCACAGTAACAGCAATAAACAATTAAATTCTATTTTTTTAGGTTCTTTTTGTTTTGTTTTATGCTGTTCATTTTCTTCTTTTAATAATACAAATTAATTTTAGTTTAGCTCAGAAACTAAATAATAAATTGAATTTTTATGTAATTTTTTTTATTTTATAGGGCACTTTGTGAAGTTTTTTGGGCCATAAGAGCATTTTTATAGGTCATTTCATACATGCCACACAAAAAAATCCAAAACCCTGTACAAAGACCCGCAAAACCTTAATTCGTTAATTCGTGTAAAAATATTTTCAATTACAGTGGGCTGCATTATAAATGAGGCACGGGGACTTTGCCTTTTAAAGCAGGTCTTCACTTATTTTAAAACCCAAACAATAAATGTCTGTGAGTTTATTTTACACTGTAAAAATAATGTGAGGGTGTCATCATTTAGTCTACTTCTGTGTTTAATTATCACTAACAGACTGGGACATCCTGTGTTCAATAGAACCTTATAAAAGAACTCTGAGACACAGTAATAAGGGGAATGGGTTAGAAAACCTGTACAGAAATTATGTACAGGGTGTACTTGTCACGAAGTGGTTTTAAGTTTATAGAGTTTGCCTGAATGAAAGCAAGACCCTAGTATGAGAAAGTCTGAGAAGATAGAATTTAGATGGAAAATGACATGCCTGTGGACAGATGAGACTATTGGCTCAAGGGATAGAATCGGGCCGGTTGAAGGACAGAATTACAGTGCAGCATCACATAAGTCCCCCCTTTGAAGTGCGGGAATCCGTGCTAAGTCACTGAAATCTCTGGGTTTCATACTGGCCCATATCTAGATCTACCTCTCGATCTAATCACTGTCATAATTAGGATTGTCATAGAGGCCCCTCTCCATATCCTTGAAAATCTGTGCAAGCACTGGATTGTGAGGGCCACGCCTGGTGATTTCCTCCTGGTGACTGCAACTTGACTGGTCGCCCTTCCTCCTCCCTCTCGTGTGTTTCCTTCGCCCACGAATTTTCCTGGCGGCGCGTGGTAAATAATGATTACCAAATGGTGCGACCTCCCAGTGTTTTGAACCAGACTGACTGGCTTGGCCAGACATCGCCGTAACAGGACGTAACTGGTTGCGGTTGACTGAAGAACCGTGCACATGTTCCTTCTTGTCAGTATTTCCCTCCCTTGAGAGATTTAATACCGTCGGGGGCTTAATTCCTGACGAAAAAGGTGCTTCTGAAATCACTGTTTGACCTTTAGGCTGAACAGGGCTGACAGGCGAATACGCCTCTGTAGATAACATTCCCCTGTCTTAAGAGGCTTCCATCCTCTTCATCGCAAGACAAGGATGTTTGAGCTCCCATGGGGCTCCGTGAAATTGGGGCTTTCCCCTTTCACTTCTCTGGCCTGCAGTAGGCCCCCTTGCATTAGCAAGGATTGGTGTGGTTGGGTTTCCCAAAACTAAGTATGGGCTTCCCAGGATGAAATCATGTGCTGGCTGTGCCATTACAGCTGCCTTGATGGTGCCAGACACAAACTTGCATTTCACCTCAATATTGGCTACGGGCAACCGCTGTGAGATACCTCTTCTCAAAATGCCACCAATCTCAACTATTTCTCCGGTCCACTGCCCGGGTTTCACCAAATGACGAGCGACGATACTGGGATATGTAAGCCCGCTGTCAAATAAACACGTAGTGGCTGTCCCATTCACTACGGCTGGTCCACTGTTAGAGAACAACTTCTCTGCCTTGACAGGTCTCATTTATTCCCTCTGGTCACTCTCACCGGCCTTAAACAAGCTGCATGATGAGCTGGGGGTTTGTTCATGCACCGGGATGTCCAGTGGGAAGTGGTTCGACAATTCCGACAATACCGGTCGTTATCTCCCCTGTTCCTTGCGGGTTCCTGAGATGGTGTTGGCTGTGCTCTGTTATGCTACTGGGGGCGCAAGTTATAACCTGAATGAGGCTCCTTGCGAGAAGGCCCTGGTTGCTAATGAGCTGGTGAAGTAGCCGACTGCGATGACAAAGCTCCTTTGTCTGGGGCTGGCAGGTCTGGGTTTTTCCGTTTCTGTCCCAGTACTTCGGCCTGTGCTGTCTGGAACCTTTCCGCAAACAGAATAATTTGGTCCAGTTGCTGTGCGCCCTGCTCTGCCAGATACCGCCTCAAGTCGGGGGACATGTTTGCTTTTACCTGTTCACATAGAACTAACTCCTCCAACCCTTCAAAAGTTTTCGCCAGTCCTGACAGTTCCCTCCACCGGGTTAGGTAATTTCTCACCCGCTCGGCAAACTGTGCGAAACTCTCTCCCTTCTCCGGCCTGCTCTCCCTGAACATGGTTTGGCATATTCAGGGTGTCCACTGAAATCTTTGCAATAAAGCGTTTCGCAGTGCCTCGAAGTTGTTCTGATCGTCTGTGAGCAGCTTATTATAGACGTCATTGCGAGTGATTGCGAAAATTTTAGGCACCAAAGACTCTCATCCAACCCGTATGCCTTTGCCATCCTTTGAAATTTTTCCAAAAACACGTCAATCTTTTCATTTCTGTTAGGGAACAAGTCAAATGGGAAGCTCATGGCTGCCATCCGGGGCCCTCCGTTTCCTGAGGTGTCTCTCACTCCTGCTCCGGGTGAATCTCCATTAGCCGAACTGCCTTCCGAAGATCGGTACTGCAGTTCCAGAGAACGCATGGCAAGTTCATGCTGTCTCTCTGCTGCCTTCTCTGCTGCTTCCCTCTCTGCTGCCTTCTCCTGTGCTTCCAATTTCCTAAATTCCATCTCGGCCTGCCTCTCCGCTGCTTCCGCGGCGGCTGCCCTGACCTCTTTCTCTTTCTCTCGCTGAATATGCCTATCATTTTCCCTTATCAGGTAGGCCTTAGTCTCCTCCTTATCCATTCCCATGTCTTGAGCAGCCTCGCGCCAGGCAGCTCGTAACTTGGCCATATCCGCCATCTTACCTATAAACTGGCTGTAAGTTCACAATTACAAAGCAATGACAGAAAAGGAAAAGAGAAGGAACAACCTGTTACGTAATAGGAAATATTCCCTCTATAACCGCTGTTCCGAAACCAGAACTCAGACTAGCACCAAGTCTGAATTATAACCTAAAAAAATTGTGTTAAGAAGTTACCAAAAACCCGAAATTACCTTCCTGTTAAAGAAAAATTTCAGTAAGCCATCAATTACCACTTAGTCATATAAATCAAAAATACCACAAAAATCTACTAGACTGCAACCTGTGAAAAAACCTATAACTGGATCAGTTCTAATAGCTCAAGTCTAGGGGATATTTAAAGAAACTCTATTCTCAGAAAACTTGCTAGAGACACTCTATGAATATAGATCACAGAATTGATCTCACCAGAATGATCCACCGGACGAACGCCGCCACTTGTCACGAAGTGGTTTTAAGTTTATAGAGTTTGCCTGAATGAAAGCAAGACCCTAGTATGAGAAAGTCTGAGAAGATAAAATTTAGATGGAAAATGACATGCCTGTGGACAGATGAGACTATTGGCTCAAGGGATAGAACCAGGATTTGACTCTCCCCTTGCCGCTTCGGGACTTCAGAATGGCTATAATCTCACCCTCCTCTGACTACCTTTAAACACAAGGAGATAAGGTGTATAAAACGACCACAGACATCACTATACAGACAACATAGAGTAAGTATAGAGTGTAGAAGCTGATCCAATATATATATATATATTTTAGATAAATTTATTTACACACAGAAATCATTAAAGTTCATCATATATCAAATCGAAAAAATTAGCGTGCACTGTTGCACGGTCTGAAAAAAACAAAGTAACAAGTACATTGATAGACACTAGAAAAAAAAAACCCAAATCACATTCACTCTTTCTGTCACCCTGCTGAGGAACAATAAAATGATTAGTGATTAAAAATAACTCTACTATTGTGGGGCTGTCCACTTTAGCCTCCACTCTCTAACAAAATAAGATTCTACTGTCTCAGTCCTGTTGACTCTTCCTCAACGAACGTCTACACCGCTTTCCACTTGTTAAGCGATATTCGCCGCTAACTAACACCACTGGAGATGCTAAAATAATAGACTTGGAGTAACACAATGGCTCAGTGTCTATCCTTCGAGTAGACACTGAACAGACCCTACTGGTCCTGCCTATTTTCTCCCTCCTCTCTCTCTCCCTCTCTCCTTCTGATCTCAGTGTCTCTAATACTCGAGGACTGACGATGCGGCATCTCTGTTACGCTCTTCTCTCGTTTCTTTCAAGACCCAGGTATGGTAACCCTATCACCTGTTCCTGAATCTGGGGAGGATGATGATGAAGTTCTGGCATCAAGCATGAGGTACTTGATTAACTGTCGACAACCTTCTCTGCTGCTGAATAGCTTCCCTCTTTTAACCCGCTCCGGAGTTAGAGGAAAAACACAGCCTTGATTTCCGGCTGTACGCAATTGAAACCAGTCTCGCTGAAGAATTGAACTTCACTGCAATAGACCGTTTAGGTTATGTTCTTTTGCTCCTGACGATAACTCGAGTACTCTGACCCTGAGATATGTCTTTTTGCCGTGGATAATTTTATTTGACAAAATTATGCCCCCCCCCCCCCCCCCCCCCCCCCACTGTTTCGCAGTGACTCGCTGAAATTAAAAGAAAATGCATCTATTGTATACTAACTCCAACATAACGCTTTTCTAACCCATTAATCTTTATAACTCCCTTACTCAGTACTTCTCTCGTCATGTACAACAATACATAAAATAATATTACCCACGTGGCACTCTATCTCACGCTCCTTCTACTCCCCTTCTCTTCAACTTAACTCTGCCGGGTAGGTAAACAAAATCTCCCGACCTGTCTGACCTATTACGTGGCTGTTACGCATGGCTAACCCCGTGTCCCAACATTACAGCTAGGGAACTTCTTTGTCTGAAATCCCGTGGCCTCCTTTTTAACATTTACACATGAGGTTTCCTGGCTTACTCCAACATTAAATTAAATCTCGTGCTACAGGAATAATTTCCTCCTAAGCAGTATGATTCACTTATAACACACATCTTTACTCTCCGACTGCATTTCTTACATTTAAGGCATAATAAAATTAACGTACCCACAATCGAGTTCCCAATAAAATTACATTTTTAAATCCACAGGAATAAATGGTGGTTCTACACAACATACTACAAATATGAGCACACGTGCATCTCATAACTTCACACGCTCCTATCTACTGCCAAAATCATAGAAAGAATAAGCACACTGTTACATTTACATCGTTCTTCAAAGATGATAATGGATGGCACTATCATTTTAAAACTTAAAAGTTAATGTCCCCGAAGAAGTTAACTGCGGGCGAATTTCTCAAAAACCCACTAATAAGTAAAACGATAATAAAACTACTACATACCAATACCGCTTTGTTCCCACAGTGGAGACGATAATACGAAGTCTGACGGCTGACAATTATTTCTTACGATAGAGACTTGCCCGCAATTTTCTATCTCAATATATACAAGCAAACCGCCCCCGCGGATTCCCTTCCTACGCATAACCTAAGCTTTCACTCGGACCAATGGAAATGCTTAGAAAAATAAAATAACTACGAGCTGCGCCAATCAGATTTGAAACCGCGCAAACCGCGTGTCCAAAAATTGCATCACGTCCACGTGCGTTTCTGACGCGTCATACAGGCGTGCCCGAAAAATAGCGATTTCCGTAAACAACGAAAATCTACGTGATTCGTGAAAAAAATCTAGAAGGAGAGAAAACTGGGGCGAGTGTAAAATAAACCTACCATCATAAACGAACCCATTTAATTTACCTACTCAAAAATACCAAACACGATATATATACAAATGAGAAGAAAAAATGATGAAAATTCAAAAATAGAACAGCAGAATCGGGCCGGTTGAAGGACAGAATTACAGTGCAGCATCACAGTACACATCTGAAAACGCAAACACCTTGTACAGATTATGAGTAAACCATAGCATGTGGCATGTATGGGTCATTTTCTAGCAATTTTTAGGTCATTAAAATCCTAGCCCTACTCATAAGGCTCTGATGTGGTATCTGCTAGGAAAAACGCATAGTGAAGACCTAGGAGTACATGGAAAAGAGATGTTATAACAGTACTGATGGATGGAGAATGCATTTGAGGGACATTGCAAGAACAGCCAAGAGATAGGATGGATAGAATATATGTACCTTCCAGTGCACCTTTAGTTATCAATCAATCAATGCCCTTTGCTCCCCAAGCAAAGGGCGTTGATTGATTGATAACTTTTAGTTTGACTGACCATTTTATCTGCAGAAATATTTTCTTCATGTTATGGGAAGGAAGCACTCTGTACAAACTGTGGCAGTTGACTTTAGACATTGCTTCATCTTGTACTGTTACTTCACAAATGTACCTTCACATAAAACATTTTCCCAGGTATTGCTTCCCTTTTGGGCGTCCAGAAGGAGCACTGAAGGCCACATTGTCACTTCTAGAACGGGTAAATACATTTTTGCTGTTAAATTTATTAACAAATTAGCAAGTATTACCAGTATTTTCCTGTAATGTTTATGTGCAAACTAACTTACATTACTAATGTTACCACTGCATTTGTTAACAGATTAACTGGTATGGTGTCATTAGCATATGAGTTTGTTAACTTTTTCTAACTAAAGTTTTGTTTACTTTTTTCCTAATCCAGCTGAAATTGATATAACTTGCCCACATCAATCCAATTAAATTTTGCCCCCCCACAGAAAGTATCAGTCCATATTTGTAGAATGCTTTTATGTCCAGCCATGCATGACACACAGTAGGAACCACATTTTTTTTCTTGTTCCTTGCCACTGGGCAAAGGATTGGATAATGTTCATAAACTAGCAGTATCCTGAAACACTGTGACATAGTTTTTGCATAAAATCAGATGCAGAAGGTTTTTTTTTTTAAGTCTTATATTTATAAATTAGTTCATAGACAAAGATAAAATCAAAACATTATAAATCATCATTCATGGACTTGATAAAAATCACTGTTAAACATGCAATTTTGGACATGCATAAAATTGAATGAAAAGAATAAAATTATGAAGACACAAAATGTCACATAATCAGAAATAACATTGGCTGCACCATAATGAATAAACTCTGCCTAATTTTTTTTTTTTGCTATATCAAGATGGAAAATACACATTTTGTTGACTTAACTGATAACTTGCATGACATTATCAGTGAGAGCTTGGCTTGTACAGCCAAGTTGAGCAGGTCACAGGGAGACACATGTGAGAGATGTTTATGATAACCATATCATTTTTATTTAAATGATTAAAATGTGCAGGCAGTTGTATAGTCACCAGCAGAGAAGGATGATTCCTTACACATAATGTAACTTTATGTTTCCTATACACTAGACTGGTGAGGAGTAGGCTTTTAGCAGTCTGTTCCCTATGCCTTACTTTTGATAATCCCCTGCTCTACAGTGGCAGATTATTTTTTGTTCTTCTTTGATATAATATTGATACATTACAAAACATTTTAAAACCAAACTGACTTTAAAACTACAACTACATTTAAACTAGCAGGGGGAGGGAGCACCAGCGCACTGTGCATTCTCTGTCATTGGGGGAGGGGGAATACCTTTCCAGATATGAAATACTGTGTTCTGGTTCTGGGCTCCTTCAAAGGAATCAGCACATCCTGCCTGCCCAGCTTCCCTCGCCCGTAATCTATCCATTGTGTTATCTTCCTGCACTCAGCCAACCAGGTAAAAGCCAATTTGAGGCTCAAGTGATTTCTCTAAGCTTAATGTGCACTGCTGGGTTCTCAACATGTTTCACCACAGTGGGATTCATGATGTCGGGTTGATCAAAGGCTGCTACTCGCTCCCTGAGCATTGGCCAAACAACTTGACTGTCTTCTGTGTCATATTGTTAAGCTGTCCAGCATCATCTAGTTTCCTCCTTTCTTGTTTTTCTTATACATTTTTGTCTGTAGCCTCTAGGTATTCTAGTGTTCGGTTTATTATCGTTACAAATCCTCTTAACTGCCTACGTAATTGTTAACATTTTTCTTCAAAATTAATTATGGTTTATTGATTTGTTTTACATAATGAAGTTGACAGCCCCCATCAATCAATCAATACCCTTTAGCTCCCTGAGGAGCATAGGCCTTCAACAAACACATGCCAAGTCCTCCTGTCCTGTGCCATCTGTGTTCTTTCCATGTTTTCCTTATCATTTTCACCTCTGAATCCAGTTCTCTTCTCCATGCATTTACCTCTGCCTCTCTTTCCCTGTGGATTCCAGAACAAAGACTGCCTTGTAATGCTATCAACAGGTTTCCTCAATGAGTGTCCTATCCATCGCCAGTGTCTTCTTCTCAACTCTTGTTCCACTGGCACTTGTCTGGTTCTTGTCATCAATTCCACATTTGTGACTTTGTCATACCATTTCAGTCCTTCTATTCTACGCAAGCACCCATTTTTAAAAGTCTGTAACTTTTTTGTTTGTTGTTTTTGTTGCTCTCCATGTCTCAGAGCCATACAATAGGACTGACTTGACATTTGAGTTGAAGATTCTTATTTTCGGACAGCCCCTATACACAACCTCATATTAGTCACCTCGTATGATATGCCTGAGGGAGCAGCAGTTCTATTTTGTCTTGTGTCTACTCAGGGCCCTTCTGTCAACTACACCGTTAATGCTTAGCATATATTAAACTTTTTATTTTCACCATTAGAGCTGAAGTGAATGTGTGCTCCAAACTGCAAGTGCAATTAATAAAATGAGACAGTGTGCATCCTGCTTGGTTGGTTGCGGCATGAATGGAAAACATTCATAGAAGCTTCCAGTCTACAAGAACTGGTGTGGATATTCTGTCCTGGTCATGCTGGGGTATGTGGTAATAAAAGAGCTGACAGACTAGCATCAAGAGCACCCATAGTGGGGACACTGGATATGGATAAGGGAGATATACTGAGAACAATTAATGATCGCCTGTTAGGGAATGACACTGCAATAGATGGAT
Organism: Oreohelix idahoensis; assembly: GCA_024509875.1. Taxonomy (NCBI): domain Eukaryota; kingdom Metazoa; phylum Mollusca; class Gastropoda; order Stylommatophora; family Oreohelicidae; genus Oreohelix; species Oreohelix idahoensis. The sequence goes on along the minus strand of JAMPIV010018443.1, from coordinate 422,811 downwards.
CATCAAGGTTAAGACTGTTGTAATTTGGCATCAAACGTAAAGCTAGTAGAGATGGACGTATGAGAGGATGCATCCGTCATGTTTACAACCAGCGAGCTACAGGAACAATTAGCATTCACACTCTTCGACATATGCTGATGGAGACTGAGCACCTATGGGTTTGCCCGGTGTGCAATGATGTCAATTCTGCATAACAATAACACCATTTTGAGATGTGACAGTGGAAAAACAAGATGATGTCTGGTCACCCTGTCGTAAGCCGTATATTTTTTAAAAGTCCCAGTGAGGCTAATACTTATTGGAATTTTTCAGTTAAAACACCTTAAGTAAAAAAAATAATTTTTCTCCCCCACAATCCTTCTTGTTCCCACTGTACTCAGGTTTTAATGAAGGACATTGTAACCCCTGTACCGCCAGAGGAAGTGAGGCAAGTCGTCAAGAAATGTCTAGAGAACGCTGCTTTAGTAAACTACACCAGACTCTCAGAATATGCAAAAATTGAAGGTAACTCACAGAGAGAAACAACAGAGCTCATACATTTGTAGAAATTGCTTAAACAAACCAACTCTGTTTCTCCACTGTTGACTTGAATATTTGTCAACAATCACCATATATTAATACAACACTTTTAAAGATAGGCTGGCTTCTTTTTTTTTTTTTTTTGGCAGTGAGTTATTAGTTCTTGCACCTGCATTACACATAATGTTCACATGTACTTGGAAGTGTTTTGTATGTCAGACCCTAGTGTGATTAGGATGAAGTTATGAAAGGGCTTGAATTTTGTGAAGCAACTTATGGTATGTAGACTTCAGAAATAGTCTTTAAACTTAGCAGTAGCTAATTCCAGTATTAATTCCGGGTGAAGGAATGAATCCACTGCTTCCATTATAATATAATAGCCCCTTGAGTCATAGCTGACTATGGGAATGCACCCCTGAGGTGACAGCCCTCAACTGTTTATTTCCTGGTGCTCTTTTCGACATTTTCTCCTCTCTTCTGCTTAAGTGAGAGCTTCTTTTCACCCAGTCTGAGGTGGCGCCGTAGATAGCATTGCCACTTGGTGCAGTCGGTTGCTTCATCCTCCCAGGTTGTTGGATTTATGTCCAGTGCTCTCATGTCTCTCTTGCTCACATCTTTGAATCTCAGCTACGGTCGCCCACCTTTTCTTTTGCCATCTGCCAGTTGTGCGTAGAAGATATCTTTCTGGATGCGTCCATCTTCTGTGCAGCGGACATAGCCAAGCCAGCGTAGTCTGCACTGTCTAAGCAGTGTATACATGCTTTGAAGGCCAGCACGCAACAACACCTCGACATTTTACATTTTGTCTTTCCACGAAATACCAAGGATGTGTTATAGACACCATAGATGGAAAGTATTGAGTCGTCTTTCTTGCTTAGCATAGGTTGTCCATGTCTCGCTGCCATATAGAAGTGTACTGGTGATACAGGCATTATATACCGCAGCTTTGGTCTTCATGGTGAGTTTAGAGTTTCCCCAAACACACGTTGTGAGGCGGGCAAAGGTAGCTGCAGCTTTGCCAAGGCGGCTGTCAATTTCTGTGTCCAGAGAGAGTTTGTCATTGATGGTAGACTCCAGGTATGTGAAGTGATGCACCACTGCCAATTCATAGTTATCTATAGTGAAAGGTGGTGCATCATCCACATCCTGACTCAGCACATTTGTTTTCTTTAGACTTATTGTGAGGCCAAAGTCCTTGCATGCTTCGCTTCCATAAAGCATGTCATAATTAAGGTGATTTTCTGTATGAAGCTAACAACCTCTTCATGTAAAAGAATTGCTGCACTGTTTGGCACAGGCTCCCTTCTTGGCAGCCAACTGTAGTGTTGGCCGCATGATTATTTAGGAGTGGTAAACAGTGACATTTATTTGAAAGAAACATACAACACTAAAATGATCCTTCATTTGGTTAATAATTTCATTTTAAGATGTTTACATTTTATGAACTTGTAGATTGTCTGCTATTGAATGGCATGTGTCAGAAATGATTTTTAGATGCATTTGATATGCAGTGAAAGTGCTGGCTTATACAGAAAATTCAATTTGAGGCAGATAATTAAAGCTGATTTTCATTTGACATCTCACACATGCTGTCTTGAAGCATGTATAACTTTTCATCTTTTGATTGTAATTTTTATTTTCTTCACAGTTACATAGGACTCAAAAACAATTATTCTTTTGGCATGGATATCTCAAAATGTCCATGTTACCAATTTTATTTTGCTGCATCACGTGTATGCATGTTACTCTCAGTGTATATGTATGGTGTGTGTGTATATCTTCTTCGTTCATCCTGAAAAGGACGTTGGTTGCGTTTTATCTGTTTACAGCGAAGCTGCGATATTTGCGCCTTTCGGTCGACACATCCAACTTCAGCACAGCATTTTTGGGACTGGGTTAGCCTTCGCTCTTCGATCCCTACTCACTCAGCCAGACTGCAGTGATGCAGCCTGTTTTCAGGACCACCACTTGGAGGTGGAGTAGGGTTTTGGTCAGCTCTGGTTCACTGACCCTGATGCAAGCAGTCTAGCTATGGGCCGCTAACTGCGTTCCTCACTGTTGACGCGTCTTAGGTCCCGTGTGTGTATATGAGTGACATGTTGAGGCAAAAATGTTTATCTTGTCAGCATATCTGTTTTCAAGAAAAATGCACACACAAAATCTGTAATTCGGTAAAACAAATTATTAATTTTGAGGTTCTATAAATTAATGAGACTTCAAATTCTCTGCTATCAGATAGTGTCAGAAATTATCTTAGATAAATTTAATGTGCATTTTAAGGCACTGATCTGTTCAGAAATGTCAGTATGGCTCAAAACACTAAATCTAATTTTCTCTAAGTTTAGCACCTCTGACGTACTGTCTTCAAATGTACATACTTTTAACAAAATGTTCCAGTTATATATAAATTTTTTTTCACTGTTTCTAAAATCTTTGACGGCCTTTAATGTGATAACCAACATCTCAGTATCTCAAAATACAGACATGTAACCATTTTTATAATATGTAAGTGTGTATATGTATGCATGCTTGTGTGTGTGCATGTGTGTGTTTGTGTATAGCGAGATAGTTTCATGTAACATCTAAAGAGATTTGATATAAAACTTAATTATGGTTTTCCCATTTTGTTCATATTACTTTCAGTACTCACATAACCATCTTTTCTTCATCTTGGGCACACAGGCCGTAAAAAAGGTGACCTAAATGGATTTCTCTATATCATGTTATTTTGATGTGTAGATTTACAATATTTTTATTCACAGCATTTGCTTATTTATTTTTATTTTATTTTTTTATTATACATTTTACAACATAGACATAGAAATATTCTTGTATTCTGTTTCTTAGCTTATTTTCTTAGATGAATGTTTACAGTATCTATGTTATGTTCCCTAGAAATTGTTTAGTGGTATATTTATTTATTTATTTTTTTTTTAAATTGGGGTGGGGGAAGAGGGGCAATCATCACTTAAAGTTAGTGTTTTCATATCCTTGTACTGTCAGTGAGGTGATAGTAGCATTTAGATGGTCCTTGGCTCGTTTCCCTGGAGTGTCTGTCATGTATGTCAGTTTTCTTTTGTCTAGTAACATACTTCTTTCTTGATTTCTTTTTTATAAGTTCTTGCCATATAATTGTTATCAATTCATTATTTACTACTTACAGGCCTTAAGTTTCCCTGTGTTTATATCTATATTCTTTTCCTAGAATGTTTATTTATCAGATTTTTTTTAAAAATATATCTGCTGGTTTTTTTTTTTTCTAATTGTTTTAAAGGTTTCATATCATGATATACATCATAAATATTTGATAAATGTAGTAGGTAATAACAGATATTCCCAATGAACTGTTAGCCATACGTAATGATAACACAGGCCTGCAAACTGGAACTTCATAAACATTGTTTGATTTCAAATAAGTGGTATTTTTACAATTGAACTTTACTGATTTCATAAATAAAATTTTAAAATTTCTTTTATATAAGTATTTTTGGCTAAAGAACAAGAAACTATTCATAATTGTGATAAACTGTGTAATGTATGATATTTATAAATACATGTTCCTCAGTTGTAAAATTGAAGGATACAAAGAAGTAGGTCAGGAATGTATATTATCTCAACATTTCTTTTTTCATACAACTATTTTACACATTCAGTTAGCTATTGTGGTGGAATCAATGCCTTTTTGTCCAGAAAGTATACCTTGCTGCCTTTCTTCAATGCACAGATCCAAGCACTTTTTATTTCAATTTATGTCCATCAGTAGTCAGCAAGTAGATGCATATTCCACCTTTCTTGCTGTCTCCTCTCCATTTCCTTGACAATTTTATAAAATCTCTCACCTTTCTCTTCAGTCATTATACCTAGGTTTTTGGGAAAATAAGTTAGATATTGGTAGAGTAAATATAATTTTAGATTCGTAGAACAATCCAGTTTTCTAAATGCTATATTTTTGTAAACTGGATCCTTCTCATTTTCCATAAATTTTCTGATAACATTTGTAAAGGCTTTTCATGTTTCTTTTTCTGCATCATTTATAGTATTCTCAGATTCAGCAGCTAAACAAAGTTTTCTTATGTCAGGGCCTGTAAAGATACCTTTTTTCAGTTTTGCTTTAGTAAGCGCTGGTAATTTACTACATATATACTTGAAATACATTCACCCTCTTCCTGAAAGCCATGACATATTGTTTCATCAATTCCAACTTTTTTTGTGGAGAGGGGTAAAAGTACCAACAACAAATTAACAATTCTGAAATGTGCAATATGTTTTTAGATTCTGTGATCTCTGCAAGGCCACTCTTTTTTTTTGGGTCCAGTGCTAAGATTATGCTCTGCTTTTCCATTCACAAAGTGAACTTCAAAATTTGGTTTATCCAGACTGTTGACACAGCATTGTTGATACCATTTTCAAGTCTCCACAGACTTGCCAGTTGTGCTCCTCATATTTGACATCAGTTAAAAGTATTTGGAGATTTTAATGTCGCTTTCAGGTCCACTGAATAAGCAAATGAGAACTGAAGCATGAATGTTTCCATTATGAAGGACACCCTTGAAACATGTCGTGGTAGCATCTGTGAACAGTTTCCAATTGTTTGGGTCATATGTCACCTAGCTTACATGTTCATTCATTTTACATATTTTTGCTGTAAACTAGTGAACCATCTTGGGGGAAAAAATGTTGAACGAATTTTTCCTAATGCTTTCCATACAAGTAATGTCATATCTCTGGACAAAATAGATGTTGGGCACCATTTCTTGATTCTAAAACCCCCACATTGCCCTGGGGCAGACAGCATCCTTGATCTGACATCAAATTATTTGGCTTACTCTTTGTAAAACACAGAAGATATTTATGGCTGAAAATCAGTGTTCTGTTTTCCAATTTCAGTATACTGAGAATCAGATAAAAATGAGTTTGTAGACATGAAGGGACACTTCGTCCGTAAGAAGCTGATAGAATAGCTGATGCACATTTGACTGTAATTTCTGTTCCGATCTTAATACTGTAGTCTTACACAAAACACAAGGAAAAGTAACTGTTGTCTTTGTGATATTTGAGTGCCCACCATGCAGTTGTTGTGCTGAAAGGTAAAGTAATCTTCTTACCTTTACCTTTAGTCTACTGTCTGTGTTGTTTGATGCAAGTTGTGCAGACTTCATGTGGAGCCCAATATTTGTTTTGGTACCAGGCTTCATGCCAAAGTATGCAGGTGTTAAGTCCTTTTTACACGTGGGAGTTAAGAGTGTGAGACTTTCACATGCCAGTCTAGTTTTGATAAGACGCACATGTGAGCGCATCTGAAAGTAAATATATATTTGAGATAATTTTGCGTACTTTTCTGCATTATCGATGAATGCAGATGACGCACTTTGTTGCGCTGATTTGTTGCTATACAAACCATGCCCTTGAGGCTTTATGATATAGTAATCATCCAAGACAGACGTACTTTGGCGTTCTTGTCCTAATGAAATGGGAAGACATGCAAGTTAATATATTTATAATTCTGAATTATAAGGAAGCATATCCTTTGAAGTATCTTCTTCCAGATATATATATTTAGCCAGAATAATGGCTCGTTCTTCGTTGTCTCCTGCCTCAAGAGTCTTATAGCCCTACGTGTCATGGCAGGACTTCCCATTGTATCTGTAACAATCAATGGCTAGCGTGTCCCTCTGACACTAGGAGCGGGATTGTAAATTGAAGTAATATCAATTCTAATTGAATCGAATAAATCTTCGAATCGGTCAAGATGTTGACCATATTATTATAACGACCGGTGTTCTCAACCAGAGGTCATGTCAACATACATTGTTAACTATGTTTGATGCTACTACGTAATCGTAATATGAAATGCTCCTACCATGATGTATATATATTGATGCAACTTCACCTACACATGATGTCACACCATGATTGTTGTTCCTGTCTGCGAATAATAAATATTGTTGATATACCACATGGGTCCAGTCTGCTTAATCCAGTGTACATTGCTAACCATTGGTCAAGTTGAAGACCCATCTTTTTCAGTGTTGTTGACCTGAGCACCATTGACATACCTGTTTTCGACCCACATCAATATCTATTCGCATTAGAAGAATCCTTAGCTGACAACACCCTTGTCAGCAGTGACAACTAACAGTACCCTGCTAACCTCATTAACCATCCATAGACCGGAGGTTGCAATAGCAGGGTATGCTTTTTTTTTTAATTTTTAATTTTATTTGGTGAAGACTAATATTTCACCTTAGCATCTGTAGAACAAAGTTGCTACATGTCCAGATATTTGATCTATTGAAATGGCCACTCTTTGGCATACTGAGATTTGTTGAAAACTCACTGTTACTTCACTAGTGGCTTTAATCTTCTGGTCAAGCTCCTGTTTAAATAAATGGGTCAATTTTCTGAAATTTTCTAGACTAATGAAGAAAGTTGGAGCTGTACCCTTGCATGAACACTAGTCATCCAGTTAGTGTACAGCTATCAGGGAGTGATGTAAGAAGGGCAGTGCCAGCCTGCCATAACTGCTCCCAATCCTGTAAATTCCAATATGTTCTTCAGTGTTCTGGAACAGTAAAGATTATAGTTTTGTATTATTAAGATTGGAAAATTGTAGAAAACATTATAAAAAACTCTCTATTTATAAATTTAATGTCATTAATAAAAAAAAACTGAATGTTTTAAATATGATAGAGCATTTTATGAAAAATCTACAGGTGATAATTCCCAACATTGTTTAATACATTTCAGTTGTTATAAAAATGATAAAATTACAGTGACAGTACAATCATGACAGACCAATTACTGTTGAGGTCTGAAAATATTATTGCATTTAGAATGAGGTCTCTATGGTTTTGACATGGACTTTATTTCCTGTTATGGCTACAGGTGTTACGCACAACCAAAGCCCTATTCACCTACGAATGCATTATTTTTGCATTTTCTTTTTCATGTCTGTTTCGTAATTGGTGGAGTCTGCTAGCAGAAACTCTAAGCATTCTGATAGTTAACACAAGCAAGATTGATCCTGCTTCTCTTGATTATATCTAACACACCTGTCACTCATGTTTCATTCTTCATGCACACGTATCTAATTTTCTTTAAATTGTTACTTGCTGTTTGAGTGTCTGCTTTGTTCATGGATGTGGTGGGGTGCATGCAGTATGTTCAGCAGACGTTCCTGGCCACATCTGAATGACTGGCACTACATTTTTGGAGTTTGGATAAGATAATAGATGCACTTTTCTTTATGCTTTGTATACACACAAAGTTAAGTATCAGTCGTCCTATCACTTTTGTTTTATTAAACAAAAATATTTGATGGCAGTATTGCACTGCACTTGGCCACCATGATGAATATACTTATTGTTGCTTGCACAAACGTAGCACAATTTCATGTAGAAGTAGCCACCATGAGTTATTCTCCTATGAAGCAGAAAATATTGCTGACTGTGAGACGACTATAATAAAGTTATTTTAAAAAAACATAACTAAAATAAAAATTCACTTCAGATTTGAACAATTTTTTTCATAAGGCTCAGAATGTGCTGCCAAGAAATTTAAATTACCAGTGCAGAATGTCATGGAACTTGTTGGTGATGAATGTTTGGATTTTTTAGAGTGCAGGTATCAGTCATCAAGCCTGCTCACTCACACTAAATATAAGAGAGATCATATAACAAGGTTTAATCTGTCATTGCCGTATAATAAGTTTTACTCGTCATTTTTGCTGTTCCAGCAGCACTGTTTTGTCATATGGTGAAATCCATCATATCAAAAGGCATTAATTATGTTCAATTTATGTCATTCTGTTCTACATTAGAATGTGTCCATACCTGTGCTCTTAATTCTTTATGTCTTCCATGTAATTTTCAGGCTACCAAAATACGCTGTGTGTCAAATTTTGTTTACTGAGAAAAAAATTATGGATTTAATATTAAGTAAAACAAAATCAGATCTACATTCTTTTGTAAAAAGTAGGATATAGAAGGAGCTTTTGATAGAAGGCTAAAAAGATAATTTTGTTCAGTTCCGTGTCATATATCAAATTTCTTAAGTTGTTACAAAGTGACACCATTGTGTGAGAGATTTGATACATGCAAATTGAGATAGTGAAACAGGAAGATTTAGGTTGATTTAAACATGGATCTGGCTCCATGGGAAGCCTTGAAAGTGAATTAGCACTACTGTTTTCTTTTATGTTGATATTTGATAACAGAGTATTAAGACATCTGCATAACTGTCCAGCATTGAAGAAGTTGCATTGATAAAACGAGTAGCTTGTGATGCAGTGAAAATAGGAGATCTTCTCAGTCATTTGCACTGAATGGTCATGACAGTCCATATAGATATTGGTGAAATTTACAAACGTAACTCTTGAAAATCAACAGCCCTGTCAATAAAAATGTATCTTAACTGAATTATAGTTGCATCTTTCACTTACTTAGAACAGGCCAACTTTAATGTTAAATAAATGAATATTCAAAAGGTCAGTTCAGATGTTTAAACAGATATGACCCTGACAGTGTATTTTACTTATTTTCGCCTTCATGTAAACTTTATTCCAGTTTACAAGTGAGGAGCCTGAGAATATTAAACTGTGTGCTACACTTTATTCATTACTGACTGTTTCTTTCCATCTGTGGAGAGAAACGAATTTCATTCTTTTGCTTGGTCTGTTGCTTTGGCCTTTATCGTGCAGTGTGTCTTAAGAATAATTTTTTTAACATTCTCAACCCACCTTCCTCTCTTATGTCCCTTTGTCTGTAGCAAGATCATCTGCCATTGAAAACTTGTGCTGCTGGCTGATTCGGCTGCATTTTGATCAGTTGTCTGTACTATTTCATTTTCAGTATCTCTGCGTTAATAATGCAGAGAATTGTTATCACCAACATCTAGATTTCTTTGTTTCTCCTTCTGTCACTTATGGTGACTTTTGCATCTTTGATCATACATTTCTTCTTATTTGATGTGATCTTCCATTTCTGCGCTTTAGATAGTGATCATGTTTGAAATTGATGGCATAAAGTGTATGAGTGTGCTATTCATTAGCTATTACTTTATCTCCCAAGAGATGAGTGAGTTATGCTTTATTTATTAGTTATTTGTTTATTTATTATCTTAGTATTAATAAATAAATAAATTCTGTTTTGTTTATTAATGTATTACTATTATAACTTATTTTTATTATTGCTAACTAGGAACTGATGGTAGGTATATTCATAGTTTAGCTGAAAAATCTGTTTTAGTGTATTTGTTTAAAATTAATGTTTCCCTAGTTGTGTGATTATTCACGAATGGATATCCCTTAGCAATGCTTAGGTTGATGTTTAGTTCTTAAGGGCACATTTGAGTGGCTTATTTTTTATTGTTATTCCAATTTTGTATTGTTCTTCCATTTATGTGTCATCCTTATTGTAATGTGTCTTTATACCTATTGTCATTGGTAAAAATACCATTAAGTCTTTGATCTTGACTTTTTTTCTAAAGAGACATTTTAAAAGTGATAGAAGTTCTAATTTGCTTATGTATGCTTAAGTTGACAGATATTTATCTTAATGCAGCTACATTGTGCAGTTTACTTTGCTTTGTTGACAGCATAAATTTGAAAATAAATGTTCTGTTATAGATTATCTGTGAACAGCACAAAGAAGCTAACGGGGAAATACAAGCAAACAAGTTGCTTCATAAAAGACAAGAATGGAAAACTGCTCAGCAATATACAAGAGCAAATGAAGAGGTGGACAGAATATTTTGAGGACCTTCTCAATAGACCAGCTCCACAAAACCCCCCGGACATCCAGCCAGCAGAAGAAGAGCTACAAATTAACGGTGAAAGACCAACGAAAGAAGAAATAAAGAAAGCCCTAAAGCTTCTAAGAAATGGAAAAGCGCCTGGACCTGATGGCATTCCAGTAGAGGCCATCAAAGCAGATATTGACACGGCTACAGAGATGTTATATAAATTACTTGGTAAAGTCTGGGAAAAGGAAGAGATACCAGCAGAATGGAAGGAAGGATATCTGGTTAAGTTGCCTAAGAAGGGAAATTTACAAGAGTGCACAAATTATAGAGGAATAATGTTACTTTCAGTGCCAGGAAAAGTATTAAACAGGATTATCCTTGAAAGATTAAAAGAGTCCATAGACAAGAAACTGAGAGATGAACAAGCAGGTTTTCGACAAAACAGATCCCGTACAGACCAGATAGCTACTTTGAGAATAATAGTTGAACAAAGTCTGGAATGGAATTCACCACTATACATCGGATTTGTGGACTACGAAAAGGCATTTGACAGTGTAGACAGAGAATCACTTTGGAAATTGGTGAGGCATTATGGAGTTCCCCTGAAGATCATTAATTTAATAAAGAAAACATATGAAGACATGACATGCAGAGTTCTTCATGAAGGACAGCTTACAAAACCGTTTGGGATAAGAACAGGAGTGCGACAGGGATGCCTCTTGTCTCCATTTTTTTTCTTACTAGCAATAGACTGGGTTACGAGAACATAGACAACACACAACAGAAATGGAATCCAGTGGACTCTGACTAAGCAGTTGGATGATCTGGATTTTGCTGATAACTTAGCTCTTCTGTCCCATAACCGTAATCAGATGCAGGACAAATTGAAAACACTCGATGAGAGGTCACAGCAATTGGGTCTGAAAATACACAGGGAAAAGACAAAAATAATGAGAATAAATGCAGGTAATGATAACAGGGTTGAACTTGAAGAAGCACAAATACAAGATGTAGAATCGTACACATATCTTGGCAGCAATATAGACAAAGTTGGAGGGACAGACAGTGATATCAAAATAAGAATACAAAAAGCAAGAGGAGCTTTCATTGCATTGGGAAATATATGGAGATCAAGAGAAATCGGATCCAACACGAAAATAAGAATCTTCAACTCAAATGTGAAGTCAGTCCTATTGTATGGCTCTGAGACATGGAGAACAACAAAGACAACTACCAAAAAGCTAGACTTTCATAAATGGGTGCTTGCGTAGAATAGAAGGATTAAAATGGTATGACAAGGTTACCAACGTGGAACTGATGATACAAGAACTAGACAAGTGCCAGTGGAACAAGAGATGAGAAGAAGACGATGGCGATGGATAGGACACACACTGAGGAAACCTGTTGATAGCATTACAAGGCAGTCCTTGTTCTGGAACCCCCAGGACAAGAGAAGCAGAGGTAGACCAAGAAGCACATGGAGAAGAGAGTTGGAAACAGAGGTGAAAATGATAAGGAGAACATGGAAAGAACTTGAGATGATGGCACGTGACAAGAGGACTTGGCATGTGTTTGTTGAAGGCCAGTGCTCCTTTGGGAGTGGAGGGTTATGAATGAATGAATAGATTATCTAGAAATCACATCATAACAATTTACATCACTGATGGTTGGTGTAGAAAAGTGTACACAAATTCAAAACTGCAACCAAATTTGTGTCTGCTATGATAAGGCAAGAAATATCACGTGGTACACTAAACACTTGAGTACAAAACAGATCACATTGTAGGAAGTTTTACAAAAGCACACTGATAACATGGCTGTGTCCTGGCTCAGACCCTCTTCGATATTCTTTGCCTTGCTCTTGAAACATGCATTCAGGGATGCACCTGAAGGTCAGATGGCCAACTGTTAACCTTGCAAGGCTGTAGGCAAAAACAAAAATCAGAAGTTTCACTATTAGAAACTTATTTGCTGATGATGCTGCAATTGTCACTCAAAGTCAACAGGAGCTTCAGAGCTTAATGAATCACTTCACCCAAGCATGTAAGGACTTTGGCCTCACAATAAGTCTAAAGAAAACAAATGTACTGGATCAGGATGTGGATGTTGCACCAGTTATCACTGTCAATAACTATGAAATAGCAGTGGTGCATCACTTCACATACCTGTGGTCTACCATCAACGACAAACTCTCTCTGGACACACAAATTGAGAGCCGCATTGGCCTGCCTCACAACGTGTGTTTGGGGAACTCCAAACTCACAATGAAGACCAAAGCCACGGTATATAACGCCTGCGTCACGAGCACACTTCAGTATGGCAGCAAGGCTTGGACAACCTATGCTAAGCAAGAAAGTAAGCTCAATACCTTCCATCTACAGTGTCTACTCCACATCCTTGATATTTTGCGAAAGGACAAAGTGACAAGTGTCAAGGTGTTGTCATACTGGCCTTCAGAGCATGTATAAACTGCTTAGACAGAGCAGACAACGCTGGCTTAGCCATGTCCGCCACATGGAAGATGGTCGCATCCTGAAAGATATCATCTACGGACAACTAGCAGATGGAAAAAGAACAGTTAGGCGAATCAGCTGAGGTTCAAAGATGTGTGCAAGAGAGACATGAGGGCACTGGACATAATCCAGCAACTTGGGAGGATGAAGCTGCTGACCACACCAAGTGGCGATACTCTTGACGGCGCCACCTCAGATTTAGCGAAAATAAGCTCTTACAACAAGCAGAAGAGTAAAGAAAATGTCAAAAGGAGCATCAGTAAAGCAGCTGAGGGCTGTCACCTCAGGGGAACATTCCCATAGTTATGACTGAAGGGGCTATTATTTTTATTATTGCATATGAGGATAATAATAAACTATGATTAAGAATACTAAGCTGAATTTGCTGTAAATATTGAGAATGTTAGCCATACAAATTCTTAAAGTAGATCCAGAACAAAATATACTTAAACCATAAAAAGACTGGAAGCTCCAGAGGAAATGTAATTATCTTATTATGTTTATCTCGACCCAAAATAGAACTTTGCAGCTGTCTTGCTAGACAGAAGATCACATCATATTAGATATGATTTGATCTTATGTTTCTATGTTTTTGGTACATTGATTGCATAATTTGTATGATTATGATATTTATTATCCATTTCCTGATTGATTCTCAAATATTTTTTTTAGTGTTTGTTCCGTGGTCTCTCAGACTATCTTATGTTTATCTCCTTTTCATTTGTGCCCACCATCAGTGTCATCCGCATACCCACACAGTGCTTCTGGTATGGGAGTTTACATATAAATAGTACTTATGCCATGTGGCCCCTTTCGTCTTCTTCTTCTTCTTCCGTCCTTAGCCACCGACCGTCAAAGCAGTCAGTGGCCATTACGCCTAATGGCGTCTTAGGGCAACAGCAGATAGGTTTTCTTTGCCATTATTTCCCATCACGCCTAGTGGCGTCTTTAGGGCAATGGCAAATCAATCCATCTGCTGTTGTTTCCGTAATCGAAGTGACTGGCAAACGGGTGATCAGCCCGTTGGTCCTTTCGTCTTCATAAAGTAGTAAATAACAGCAGACCTTCAATTACAACATTTTATTAAAGGTGGGAATTATTTATAAGTGCAATAAGCTGCACAATAGGCTGGACATACTCTTCATTATATAACCAACAGACCTTGTTATCTAGGTCGAACAGATCATGCCTTACCAGATGTAGACACAATTTTATTCAAAATCAATCAGTCAATGCCCTTTAGGTCCCCATGATTTAACATCAAGAAAGTTAAAAAAAAAAACTCTGCAACATTTCAGCTTTCAATCTCCTTGTGGAGTGCACACTATCTGTCAGTTTGTTCCTGTCTTGTACCATTTGTTCAGGTTCTGGTTCGTGTTTGACCCTATTCTCATCTCTATGTGTTTTGGGGTATTCTCAAAATTCTTGTATACTGGGGATTCCAGAACAAAAGCTGCTTGTGATGCTATTAGTTGGTGTTGCCTAGGCGGAGTTGTCGCACAGAAGGTCCTGGGTTCGAGTCCTGGGTAAGTGTCACGAAGTGGATTTAAGTTTAGAGCTTGTCCGAGTTATAGACAAGACACTAGTATGAGAAAGTCTGAGAAGATAGATTTAGTATGAGAAATAATAGTGAATGTGGAAAGATGAGACTTATAGCTTCGAGGGTGAGATTCTAGATTGACTCTCCCTCGCCACTCGCGACTAGTTAAGAGCTAAAGACTCACCACCTCTGACTACCATAAAGGAGATAAGGTTTCACTAAAGTCCACAGACACAACTAAACAGACAAGCATATACGTACAGTATAGTTATAGAGAAACTGATCCAGTGAAATTTTATAGTTTATTAAACAACAACATCAATCCACAGTAAAAATAATAATAGTGCGAGTTCGCACCACCTGGGGAAAAAAAAGAACAATTTCAAATGAAAGACAAGTAAAAGAATAAATTCCCATACACTCTTTCACACAATAATAATAATACCAACTAACTAAATATAACACTGTCCATTCCGGGTGGGGGTCTCTAAGTAGAGCCAACACCCCTGACTACACTAATGTTACTAACTGACACTGTCCTGCTGACGATGCCTAAACTAACTGTCTAGACAGCTTCAAAGTGCTTTAGACGAGGGAAACGCCACTAACTAACACCACTGGACTGCTACACTAGTAGACTTTTATTACAGCACTAGCTCAGAGGCTGTCCTCTAAGTATACTATCTGACCCTACTGGTCCCAGCTATTTTTCTCTCCTCTCTCTCTCTCTCTCTCTCTCTCTCTCTCTCTCTCTCTCTCTCTCTCTCTCTCTCTCTCTCTCTCCCTCCGTCTTGACTCAGTGACTTTCTGATGCTACTGTCTTCTTCTGAGGATCTGATGATTTGCTGTTTGGAAAAAGTATGATTTCCATATCTCTTTTCCGTTATACTGATAAAGGGGTCTGGTTCACTACCGCCATATGTGGTGGCTGAAGGTGGTAAATTGATTCAAGGCTTTATTATGGCCTTCTGATAAGCACTAGGCAACGCGCCTATCTGATGTGCTTTAGCGAGCCCTCCTGATTTTAGAACCTGTTCCCGCTGAAGAATTGTGCTTCACTGCATGGGAATGTCTCTGTTCTTTCACCTCTGTCGATATCTCGAGCCTTATGCTCCCGAGAAAACAAATCACCGTAATAAGTTGTAGGGGCAGGTTTCAACCCTCCCTTAGTGCCGTGAAAATGCTGTAAAATAAAGAAATAACAACGACTACAACAAACTCAAATATTCTCACCCTAACACATAAACACCTTAATTAAATACATCTCCCGTCTGCCCCCTAAATCAATACCTCTCCCGTGCACAATTTTCGCACAAGCGATAAACAAAACTTCCTAACCCAGGGTCACTAACTTACAATCACACCTCTCTCTTCCCCCGCTCCCACTTACTATTTGTCTGGTATGTGAACTCCCAGACACTGGCTGACCTAAATCTCTTACGCCAGTCTAGCCTCAGGCATCAAAACATTTACTACGTTGAAGCGAAACAGTCCCCAGTAAAAATTCCTAGGCCCTACTTTTTGCGACTAACCCGGGATGTTTATCAAATTTACACAATATAAATATACCCCATCTAGGAAATACTAACTCCCAGCTCAGTAATATTAATTCCATCCCTTACCATCCGACTACATTACCAAAATAGCACAACTAATTAATACCCAATTAATTAAAATTACACCCAATCGCGAGCGTATCTACACTGCAAATTATCAAAATTAAATTGCGATTTTCACAACTTACTACTACGTATTACAGAGCGCCCGTTTAACTAAGCACTATTCCTCACACCGTTAATATCTCAAAACTGTTTTCACAAATCATAGATACTGCTACTTATTCACAGAACCTTTATATACTTACTTACTTAGTCGTTCCCCTTCTACCGTGAAGTGTAGAGGTATATACACAACTACCAATTTTATTCTAAGATAGCAATTGATGGCACTACTGTCTAATAAATTTAATTAAACTCCCAGAATAAAAACTACGCTATCGTGCTAAGATTCATTATAAAACGAACTATAAATACGACGCTAATTAAGATCTGGACATACCAGTTACCGAATATCTCTAGCTTGAGCAAGTGATAATGATGTAGTTTCACGGCTGATTTTTCTGGAGATGAAGAGAAATCTCAAGACTTAGACTTTTTATCATAGAAAAAAAAGATGCAAGACCCCCGCCATGATTCATCGCGTGGCTTTGCTTAGGGGCCGCTCTTAGACCAATAAAATTGCTGCATTTTAATAACCTCTGACCTCCGCCAATGATATCGCAACAAACTCATGATTAATATTTATTCTGCTCGCGCGCATTTTATTGCGTCATGTTAGATAATTTCTCTGAGTGCTCGCATTACCAAAAATAAATTTGATTGGTTATAGCGTTGATTCGACGTACCTGGGTCGTGCTTTTCACACCCACCCCCGTCTAAACCCGGGTAGGTGTTTCTAACGTCGGAAAATTTTTACCCAGCCTAATAATAACTCAAACGCCTAATACAATAAAATGACCACAATTATTTTACAAAGAAAATAAGACTACGTGAACGCAATTACTTACAGAGAGAAGAGGACTGGGGAAAAATTGAAATTAAAACCCACAGTAACTCGTCATAAATATGCAATTAATGACCTAGAGAAGAAGAGTAAACTCAAATAATTACATGGAGTAGAAGAATGAGGCCTGTTGAAAAATAAAATCACAGTAAATCCTCACAGTAAGCCACTCACGTCTGTTGTTTTTCTGTTGTCTAGTTTTCTACTTTTTTATTTCTTACGAGTGCCTGAAAACATACCTTTATGTTTGTTTCATATTTATTACTTGGTGTCCTTGTTGTGTGTCATATCCAGCACCATTTTTTTCCCCATCTCTTGTTTTACCTTTGCTTTTTTTTTTTTTTTTTCCCTCGATCATTTCTACATTGGCGATCCTGTCAGCCCATTTTAATCTTTTTGTTTTTTCGTCTGTAATGTCTTGTTTACTGTTTTTGTTCTATATGTTTCAGAGCCATACTATAGGACTGCTTTGACATTTGAGTTACAATTTCTGTGTTATTGTTAAACTTTATTTTTATTTTTAATTTTATTTCCATATATTTTTAATGCAGTGAAAGTCTATCATGCCTTTTGTTCCTTATGTTGATATCATTGACTATCTTGCAGCATTTTTTACGTTGCTGGCAAAATATGTGTATGAGTTCACACCTTGTAGAGGTGTTACTTCAGATACAGCCCAGATTTCATTTGCTGCGTTTATTCTAATAATCTTTGTCCTTTGTTCTCTCATGTTCTCCAGCATCTGGTTAATCTCGGTTATGGAATAGAAGGGCAGGGCCATCAACAAAGTCCAGATCATCAAGTTTCATTAGATTCTACTGAATTCCATTTCTAGTGGTCTAATGTTTTCCTAGTCATAGGTATAGCCAGTAGAAATAGCGACAAGAAGCATCCCTGATGCACTTCACTTCTTATGTCTAAGGGTTCTGTAAGTTGTCCTGTGTGAGAAACTCTGCATTTCATGTCATTTATTTTCCTTGTCAGGTTAATGAACTTACGGGATCCTCCATAGTGCCCTGTCAGTTTCCAGAGCGATTCTCTGTCTACACTGTTGAAGGCTCTTTCAGAGTGTGCAAACCTAATGTAAAGTGGTGAGTTCCATTCCTTGTTCCGTCCTACAGTTATGTGCAGTTTGGCTATCTGGTCTGTACAGGATCTGTTTTGTTGAAATGCTGGCTGTTCCTGCAGTTGCAAGTCTGTGGCTTATTAATCTCTCAATAATGACTGTTTACTATTTCCCTGGCGCATAATATTACTAGTAGAGACCCGCAAATCATTAGCCATTAAATGAATATCTTTCTTGTAAAAAGACTGTGTTAAATGGACGATGTCTTTAACAGAGTTAACTCTTTTGGCAAGAGCCACACAAACCAAACCATGTACAAATAAAGTCTTAGGGATATGTATGCAGATTTTGTCAAATGTCTGACCTCATTATTTCCCTGTCGTCATAAAGCATGAAAGTAATTGGAAATTGTTTGCTTTTGAGTTTAAATGACATGTACCACACACACATTCAGTGAACAGCAAAATGTATGCACTGCAAAACCCAAGGCTTGGTTGTGATGGGATTTTAAATGTGCAGACAGACAGAAATAGCATATTACTATTATTCATTCCCGTGTAATTTTTGCCAACCTATAAATCTCCCTTCTTTGGCACCTTGAACAGAAATCCTTTCATCCTCGTAGCGGCTTTATGAACACTTTTTTTTTGCTTTAATTTTCATTGCTTAACTAGTAACCTCAGTGCTGGCTGGATGTCTGTGAAACCCTGTAGAACTGGTCTGTTTAGAAGTTTCTCAGAATGTTCCAAACATATGCTCCTTTATATTGCTAAGCATTAGTCTATTCTTGTCCTTGTTAGGTCTGTTGTGTAACCTATTAGTTTAAGAAATATATTTCTGTAACATTTACTTACAGCATATATGTTATCTGTTATCAGTATGTTAGCTGAGGGTGATTATTTGCCCCCTTTATAACCAGTAGTTTAATTTGACTAAAGCCCATGGACAGCCTCAGTGTATTAAAAAAATATTATTTAGTGAACATCAACAAGTGTCTAATGAATAAATAAAATGACTTTGATATTTATAACAAACTCCATTATGGATTTGTTTAGTTAGTTTTTTCTTTGTGTTTCATTTTCACTTTAGTCCACAATATTATTTTTTCCTTTTTAAAATTAAACTGCTTTCTGTGTGTAATTGTTGTTCAAACCAATTTTTGTGATTTTTAGATTTCTTGCTTTGTTGTTCTTTGTAGAGAATTTTATCTATGATGTAAGACATTGTTGGTCCCTCATACAAGATGTTAATATTGTTGCTTTCAGTAGTCATTGAACAAGATTATAGATTACGGCAAAAAGAAAACACAAAACTAAATTTTTTTTTAAAAAGAAGATAAAATTTATTTGACTGGACAGCATGGATCTCTTGCTGGCCATTGTGTAGCATAATTAAAAAATGATAGCCATACTCAATCACTGTTAGCTTCTATATCTCAGTGTGTATAATATGAAGATTATTTCTGTTTAATTCTTTTTTGAAAAGCCCTGACACACTAACGATTTTTCCTGACAGCCCAATGAGAGTTGACCTAACTGATGGAAATCAAAACTCTTGTTCCCAAAATTCTCTTATTCTCTTTTAACTTTACACCTTTGAAGCACCAAACACTGGCAGTTTTTCTCTATTTTGGACCAGTATGGTGCAAGCCAGGTCTTTCGTGCATCTGCAGCTCCCTCCTTGTGTCTCTGGGCTTTTCCTTGCCTCTTATGTCCTGAAGTTTTTGTATCAGGGCTTTGTGAGGTATCAGTATTTTAAATCCCATATTCTCTTTCATGTTTATTTCATTTGATTGGTTTTTTTTTGTTTTGTTTTTTTTGATAATTTCAGTTCAAATAATTGACCAAGATATAACCATATTAACTTAAAAGTTTTTATAAAATTCTTCTTATTTTTCTTTTGTAAAAATATGATTATAGTGAACTGGAAAAAAATTGGTTGCTGTAAGTGATTAATTTTAACAACAACAACAGAAGCAATGTAATTAAAATGATGTTCATAATAACACTTAGCTCACTCATTTCTTTTTCTTATTCATTGTAATAAGCCATTGGTTTTTTTTTTTTTGCAACCTTATCATTTAAGCTACTGCTTAAGGTAAATTTATTGAAAAGGAAAGAGGCGGTTTTTATGTAGAATCATTTCACTAAAATGTTGGTATCAACAGAGGTACTGGGAGATGATGTACCATCAAAGAAGAAACTGGATGACATAATGCACCTGGCTGAACTTTGTATTGAAGTATTGCAGCAAAATGAAGAGCACCATGCAGAGGTAACTAGTTCAGTATGTTCACACAACTTTAAAGTTCAGAGATCAAACAATTTGGTTAGAGAAGTACAGAAAGCAGGCAGTTCTTTTCACAGAGCACAGGGTCTAGCCATATTTTGCAAAAATTAGATAGTGGTGGTAGTGGGTAGGTGGGCGTTAATTGCTAACTATGCATTTGCCTTTTCTTAATTGTTTTCTTAATCTTGAGATTGGTAGGAAGTGTCTGTAGTTGATATTTGATAAATCAAAATAAATTGCTATTCAACTTTTGGGTCAATCAGGTGATTAAAGCAGTAAAGAAAACCTCATTCATATGTTTATGCTGTTGAGAGGTATTGGCAGCTGAATGTTCTCAAGATTTTATTTTGCCAGCTGGAAAGCATGAAGTCTTTGTCATGGCAGCCCAAGGAATCCATCATTCAGCTCTAAACGTAATTTCATTCTAGCGAAAATTCAGAAATTGAGCTGAATTATATTGGTTACACATTGTATAGATAGAGCAAGAAATTGGGGGGGGGGGGGGGGTTAACTTATTATAGATTTGATGAAGATGTATATTAATGAATAATTATTTGACTGTGATTTCTGGTTCCTTTTCATGTACAGATGGAATGAAGTCTATCCTATTTCATTTAACTTGTCTAACCCCTCGTGATGATGCCAGTTGTATCTGCTGTGAATATTAACCCGCTTGGTGTTAAAGTGATTGATACTATCATTGTCCATGACATATTAAGCCACTGCCATTTAGTACTTTGTATAATAGCCCTTAACTGCGACTTTAGGTCTGATAACTGAAACTGAATGATCTACTTGTTGACAAATTAATTTGTATGGACTTTCCAAAATGGTCCTGTGCACAAAATATAAAACTCTACGGCCTGTTTAATATTAGTTGGTGGCAAATTTTTATTTATCTGAAGACTAACACCTGTGTGGTGAACAGCACATCTGTAACTGTATGCGATTTTATGATATAGTCTTATTTTGGACAATTAATGTCTGTGGACACCCTGACTCTTAGAAGGCCATGTCGCCAAAAGGAATCAAAATCCTAAGATGAGTGTAAAATCAATAGTTTCAAAAGTGATGAAATCTTTCAGAAGACAGAACAAAGATCTAAACTAAGAAACTGCTATATCTTTTATAATTAGACAAGGATTTTGCAGGCCAGAATAGCCCTTATTGTAACCTACTTTGTCTGAACTGGCTTTATGTATTACATTAGACCATGCCAGTTCAGTTTTTTTTTTTATGATTATGGCTGCAGGTTGACTAAGCTGTGCCAGATTGTTAATTATCTGACACATTACACCATAGGTTATTTAGTTACACAGAAATGCAAGCTCTTTGCATCTAGCTAATATTTTCGCTGTTCTTGCAAAGCACCTGAAACCATAATTCAAAAGGACAGCAGCTTTACTAGTCCTTTGTTCTGACTGACTAAGGTTATACTTGTGCACTGAAATTGTCCCACTGAATCCCAGTGTTATTTGTGATATTTTCCCTTTTTTCATGTATTTTACATATTAAAGTGTTATGAAGAAAGTTAAAAAATAAAATCCTGTAAGAAATTTTGTAAAGCTGCAGAAAATTTGTCATTGACTGGGAGCATCTTAGAAGAAAAAAATTTGTTGGCATTCATTTCAAAATGTTTTTGAAACCTCGTAAATATAGTAATGTTTCCTTTAAGTAATCTTAAAAGTAAAGGAGTGTTTGGACCAGACCAGGCCCTGTTTTTACTTAAGTTTCACACCTTGTGGGTTGGTTAAGGTACTTAGGATTTATTTTTATTTTTTGAAAATGAACAGGTGACTTTATTCATGTTTATTTTCAGTGTGTTTTTAATTTAAGAAGTTTTGCCTTGTTTTTGCAAGGTGCACCCCATTCAGCCTAGACACAAGATGCATTGGTTATATTAGGGCGCATGTCCAAATATAAAAGACCTTGTGGTCTGGTAGATGATAGAGGAAATATCTATTTGCCCTTTCAATACAAAATAGTAAAACTATTATATCTTTTTTGGGACATTGAAATTTGTCATTCATTAGTATTGTCAAATTCAGTTATGTTTGAATTCAGATTTCTTATTATCGTTTATAGAGTGTGAATGCATACATCTAACCAGTCCAGATATATCGTGCTTACTGTATTTGCATTGCATGACTATGCATTAACATTGTGATGCTGTGCTTTCTCCTTCCTTGGCTAAATAGGCATTTTCATCGGTGAGTTTTTCATCAGGCATCTTGACCTGCAAGTTACGTTTTCCTTGGTGTTCCATTTTATTAAAAGAGAAAAATGTTGCGTTTTTAATACTCAGGTGCACACTAATACCTCTTACGTTATGTTTTATTAATATAGACATTCTGCATTTTCACTGTCACATCACCAACGATTGTAAACTTAGCACTTGCACCATTTTGCTGAATTTGCTTTTTTTTTTTCCAGCATAATCACAACAGATTCACATAACCAAATTCTACACAGCAAGTAAGATGAAATTCATTAGTAATAACATTTTGCTGATTACGTATTTAAATTTAGAATATTAAGGACATGTTAAAAGTATTAATAAGCCACACAAATAATCTAGTTGTTTTAAAAAAAATATTAAAGAAAAATTATTTTTAAAGCATACTAGAAATCAGGCTGAATCAAATGGACGATGCTGAAAAAAATGTTGAAAATCTTTTATGCTCTTCCTACCTTAATCAGTGCTTGTATACCTTGCGATTAAGTTTATCCTTGCCTTTCTTAAAACATATGATATCAAATACTCTCTGATTTGATTGCAGGTGTTCACTCTGGTCAATTTTGTTAGAGGAAACTACAAATTTTTCTAATTCTAGAATGCTGTCCCTTTGAATTTTCAAATCACACAATTAGCTGATTAGTTGCTTTGCTTGATCAAACACCGCTATAGCTAACTTGGTTTCTGGTACACTAATTATTTACTTCTTGGGCTGCAAGGAATTTTGGTCTTTCTCATCCCTTATATCATTAGAGAGAGTAACTTACTTCACAGCAGTTGTTAAATAACATTTATTTCTGTGGTTGGGGGTTCTGGTTTGATCCTAGACATCAGTGCCACACCTATTCTGTTCACCTTCTTTTCAGCTAACAATACAGGTAACAAAATCCTAGGGTTCTTTTTATCTTATGCAGGCCACTGCCTTAAAATCTTAAGTTCTTTTAATTAGAGGAGATAGGACATTGTGTTATATATTACAGAATAACTTACCTTGTATACCATATTCTGTCTGATGTTAAGTACATGTATCCATTTTTGGAAAGCAACTTGAACTATGAGGTATTTAAACGAAAAGTGTCACATTTCACTTTGTAATGGCTTCTTATCACAGACTACCAACAGCAGAATGCAAAATATATAAAATTGTTCAGGTTGATACAGAAATGCCTTTTATCAGACATGGTTAAAGGATGTCACTTGTGATGATTTTATTCTGCTAGACGTGAATTTGACTTGTAATTAATTAGCCTTGTATCAACCTTTATAGTCTCAGTACACCACCCTCTCTCCCTCACCAAAGTTTGGGTGAATAAGACAAGTTAGAAGTGAACTTACACAAGTTCAGTCAATAAATAGAAATTTAAAAAAAAAATAAAATAAATAAAGCAGTTTTTGCAAATGTGTGCTTGTTTAAATTTATCAGAAGTCATCTAACACCTTTGCTCTCGTCAGACATGTTTGTATAAGGGGCATATGTTGGTGGTTATTACCGATCCCCTACCATGATTAATATTGCTGCTTTCACTAATCATACTATTATTATTATTACTAATACAACTACTGTATGTATATGGTTTTTTTTTTTTAAATCGTTTATTAAATAATTTAATAAAACAATATTTTTTTTTCACACATTGTTGTCATAAAAAAAAATTTTTTTCAGTATTGACTTTTCATTAGCACAGTTGCACGCATGTTTTAACATACTTTCTGAGAAAAATGCACTTTGACGTGCAGAAAATATGGCTTCCCCAAGAGTACACATCTGATAATATATCATTTTAAAAGCAGTACCAGAATAATGAGGTATCTGCTACGTAACTTTAAATACCATTATACAAACAGTATCAGAAACTACTCATGAGAGCTCAGCTATACTATAATACCATTATACAAACAGTAGGCTGGGTATGAAAAAAAAATATCGAAAAAAGGTGATTCGTCTTACGAGGACCAAAGACAAAGAAAATAGCCAACGTCGCGGCCACAAGGCCTTCGTCAGGGAAGGGAAAGAAAGTGAGGGCTAAATAGGACACATAAGAATCTAAATTAAAGTAATTATAAAAACTGGGTGCTTTCCTAAAGGTGGCTAAAACCTAGCACACCTGCTGAAGGGAGAGCTCGCTACAAGCAAATGAAATGGCTGCCACCTGTTTTTGATTATTTTTCTTACCTATCCATTGTGCTCCACATCTTACTGCAGTTCCCCTTCCTCAACTTAATATACAAACAGTACCAGTGTTCACTCATGAGAGCCCCTTTAATACCATTACACAAACAGTACCAGTGTTCACTCATGAGAGCCCCTTTAATACCATTACACAAACAGTACAGTGTTCAGTCATGAGAGCCCCTTTAATACCATTACACAAACAGTACCAGTGTTCAGTCATGAGAGCCCCTTTAATACCATTACACAAACAGTACCAGTGTTCACTCATGAGAACCCCTTTAATACCATTACACAAACAGTACCAGTGTTCACTCATGAGAGCCCCTTTAATACCATTACACAAACAGTACCAGTATTCACTCATGAGAGCCCCTTTAATACCATTACACAAACAGTACCAGTGTTCACTCATGAGAGCCCCTTTAATACCATTACACAAACAGCACCAGTGTTCACTCATGAGAGTCCCTTTAATACCATTACACAAACAGTACCAGGGTTTACTTATTCAAAAGTATTTTAAAAACCCACTGTGCATCACCACAGTACACGAACTAGCAGCAGCGAGGATCCCAATGTTTGTATACGGGATCACACATTCTATAAATATATTTACGCACTGACAGAAAAAGCTGGGATTTTATATATAGGATGATGAGGTTGCCAACCCCATGCACAAACTCATATTAGTCACCTCGTACAACATGCCTGAGGGAGCAGTTGTCCTTCTTTGTCTCCTGAGAGACTCCCGTGGGAACTACATGGGGCATATACATCAATACCATTATACAAACAGTACCAGTTTCAACTTACGAGGGCTCGGCTGTATCTTAATACCATTGTACAAGGGATGCTTTCTTGGGCAAGGTGTTGATTGTTATAGATCAAGAGTACATTTAATGTAACTAATTTACTCTCGTAGTTTTTTGTTAATGTGTTTTATGTGTGCAGTAAAACTTTTTCGCTTCCTTTAGTAGCCATTTCTACACAACGTGTGTGTTTGTGGGACAGACCGTTAATAAAATTAATAGTATGTTGGCATATATGATTAGGAAAAAATGTGGATAACAAACCTTCAGTTTAAAAATATCAGTATTTAGATTTTTAATTTTATGAAACTTCAGCTTCCAAGCTATCAGATGATATTAATAGTGTAAAAAATAATGTTACATACATTTATAATACATTTGGAAATATTGACCAGTACAGAACTTCATTTTGATGCTGAATTTGAATATTTTGAACAAACCTTCAAATATCCATATAATTTTTTGTTGCAGATGTTTCATTTTTATTTTTTGTTTTACATTTTTTAGCTGTTAAGATCCTTGAAAGACTTTTCTTGTGACACCAGTGTATGATTATCTCAAAATCCTGACATGTATTGTTTGTTTTGTGTTTTTTTATTTCCATGTTGTGTCCCACACGCGCATTGTAAGTAGCTCTACCGCTTTGAGTGTAATGAGATATTTCAATGAGGAGCACAGCTAATATGATGCATGCATTGCACCCTGACTCCTACTCTTCTTAATGAACTATGTTTTCCTGGTATTTTGTTGATGTTTTCCCATGTGCACTTGTTTATCTTGCACAACCAGCTAGCCATAATGTTTAGTTTTACTAAACACTTGTTTATAACTTTTTGAACAGTTAATCAGGAACAAATAAATGATCTTTTTTTCTCCATTTTCTTTGTCCACTTTGCTGACTGACCTTCAGGATATAAAGGTTTTCAAGCTCAGATGTTTTTCCATCTTTTGTCCACATTTAGAACTTAGGACTACGTTAGAAGCATTTTAAGATGTTAAATTAGTTTTCTTCTTTCTAAGCATTGAGTATTAGTTTGAGATAATATGTTACATGTATCTGCATGGCACAAAATAATTATCTAATGTCACTGGTTTGTCAAAGTGTATAATAATGTTTGTAATCAAACTATAGTTATTTCACTGCTGTTTGCCCCCTCTTTAAAAAAAAATTACTTTAGCTGTGGCGCTGCCGTGCCGTTCCTTCTCTCCCCCCCCATGTGGCGGTGAGTTGATTGCCTCAGATGATGGGGTCAGCTGGCTAACCCAACGCATGAAATCCCAGTAAATATTGATAGTAACTTACCTTTGTAGCTTTCTTTACACTTTCCTATTTGGCAGTTGGTCCACAAAGCAGGCACAGAAAATAACTTTGCTCACAGCCAATATTATTACATCTATTTTCCTTGTTTTTGACTTTATGAAGAGTGTAAATTAATTCTTGAAAAACAGCACTGTGTTACTCTGAATTTCTGTTTATCACAATTACTTTGTTTATTCATCCAATTTAAGAAAACTTTGACACTAGAATGAATTAGAGTTTGTACGAACAATAATAGGCGAAAGTGAAGATTCATCTCCACTTTATTTCATCTTATATGTAAAAGGTAGAGGTATTCCCATAGCAGATGCTGATGTAGGGGAGTGAAGTGTTAGAGACTTCACTGTGGTTGTTTAACTAGAGGACAGCTGAACTTCTCGCTCTTTTGCAGCCAATACCACATTGAAGACTCCTTGGTATTATCTACACTGTAGATCTAGGCTTTTCCTGTGGCTGTATGGAGTTCCTCAAGGAGCACCACAGCACATAGGCTTTGTTGGGATTGACCTTGGAGCCGGTGTCCTTGCACCATTTAACCACCTCATGTAGTTAGTGTCCCGTGTATGCTATTGACCTTTTCCTGTCAGTCAGAACCAGTCTTGTAAATGAGTATGTCATCTGCAAATACCAGTGTTCGCCCCAGCCCAGTTGGCTGAATGGCAACTACTTTTGCTGTGAAGTTGTTAAACAGCACCAATGATGGTTGAGATCCTGGGGGTAGTCTTAGGCAAATGCACATTGGTTCGAAATGTTGATGTTCCCAAGCGAAATACAATTGATCTCTCAGTTAAGGCAGCTGCTATCCATCCTGTTAGCCAATGGTTAACACCACAAGCCATTACACAGTTCATTAACGTTTCAAAGTTCACACTGTGATAAGCATCCTGTAGGTCAGTTGCTACAGCGACCGTTTCTTGTTTACCCTGGAATCTCTCGTACACATCATACACAAATGTTCCAGCATTTCCCAATGTTGCGTTTGTGGGCCTATATCTGCCCATGGTATCAGGAAGAATGTGTGCATTTTTGAGGTGGCTATAACTTGTCTCAACTATCTTTCCAAGTAATTTTTGTTATTGACACACATTGTCAAACTGTCACATCTTTGGTTGTAATTACTGGACAGTTCTGTTTTCACAGACATATCCATTAATATTCCTGCCTAAATAAGGTGTCCCAAAAAAAAAACATTCAGCAATCAGAAAATAAACTAACATTAACTGTTTTTGTTAGCTCTTCCACAGTTTACAACAATAGAGATTTCCTCTGCCAGAAACAATCTAGCATGACATAACACTTATTACCTACCAAACAGCATACTCAGATAAACGTGCGCTTGCAAACAGCAGTGATTTATTCAAGAAATTACTTCTGTAGCGTTAAAGCAGTGAAAAACAACTGCAAATGCAGTAGAGAAAAAAAGTGACCCTGAAGAGACGGTGATTTGGTTTGGTTTTTAAGAACTATCTTCATTACACACAGACAACTCCATCAGTGCTCTGATCTCCTCCCTTAGATCACACAAGGAGGATCTCAGCACAGTGCACGAACTCTGTAGCACCGATGATAATCTCAATGTGTGTATATAGGAATCGCACATTCTATAAATATTTTTGTGGTGGGTAGGTCTCCAGTTTTTTTAAATTTTGCCAGGGCAGCGGCCTGATAAGCCTACTCTTTACAATTTCCAACTGCCGAGGGATCTTTAACGTGCGCAACTTGCACACGGACCTCCTATTTTTTCGCCCTTATCCGAGAAGGCTAGGCATCCGAATTCACAACCCAGGGGGGAGTATGACATCATTTGGACCACTGGTTCTGAAAAAAAAAATGTCCATAAATTATATTCCCTCAACTGGGAATTGAACCCGGAAGAGAAGATGAATAAAAAGAAAACCTATTTTGTTATTCCTTATTTGCTACATTTCATATCCTTCATTGAAATTGAAAAGAGCAGCAGCTATTTCTAAATAAAATCTTATAATTCTTCATGCACAAACATTTCCTTTTGTTGCGTTAATTCCTTTTATGAATGGAGTCACTTACCTTCATCTTTTCACTTCATCTTTAAAACCTGAAACTGACTGGGTAGCATTTATGGAGACACATTCAAACCAGTTAAAATCTGAACTGTATTTTGACAGCAGGGCAGTTAGAAAATGAGTTTTAGGAAAATGCATCTGGAAATGCAGAAACTAGTTGGTAGTTTAATTCTGAATCCTATGGCTTTGAATGGATGTAATAATTAAGGTAATTAATAGCATTTAAGACAATTTTCAGATTTTGTGGGATTAAAATATTGTTTAAATGAAGTCAGATTTCTTGGAATTAAAGTAGTGTTAAAGTCAGCCAAATTTGACCTTTTAATTTCAAATTTTCAGATTATAGAATTCTTACTGTTTATTAAAATAGCTTTATAATTTTAGTTTTTTTCCTACAATTTCTCACAGGCATTTGCATGGTTCAGCGACTTACTTGTAGAACATGCTGAAATATTTTGGTCTTTATTTGGAGTGGACATGAATTCTGTTCTTGATACTCAGCCTCCAGATACTTGGGACAGCTTCCCTCTTTTCCAGCTTCTTAATGATTACCTTAGAACTGATGGTAAGTAATGTTGGCTTTGATCAGTCACATAACAGGTGAGTTGTTGTTGTTTAACTAGGGCTGCTGAGCTTCTTGCTCTTTTGTAGCCAATACCAAGTTGAAGACTCCTTGATATTATCTACGCTGCAGATCTAGGCTTTTCCTGTGGCTTTTCTGCCATTCCGAAATGTGCTGAGTTGAAGTCATGAGCTCCAGTTTCTCCAGCTTGGCTTGCATTTAAAAGATCATCACATCTGGTCCCAAGCTAGGAGTAAGAAGCGTGTGGCAAACTGTGCATAGGGGGCTCTCCACCTATGCAGAGCTAAAATACTGTGCCCTGGTTCTGGGCTTTCCCAAGGAATTGTCACTTCCTGCACAGAGACACTTCTCAGCTCACCTGCCTATCACTGGGTCCATAATGAAATCCTGCTGCATGCAATCAACCAGGTCAATGCCAAAGAATCGCATCTGGGGCTCAAGTGACTTCTCCAAGTTTAGTGCGCATTGCTGGGTTTTCAACTTGTTTCACCACAGGGGGAATCCCTGGAAGTGTGTGGATGATTTCAAGAGTCAATGAGGGTGTAATTAGCCTCACAGACCCCCATCGAGGCCAGCTCCTTGACGTGGAGATGGGGCTCAAGTACAGCCATCAGCTGCCGAAAAACCAAGACTGGCCAGGCCCTCCTACACTCGAGCAAGACCACAGTCTGCCCTAGCAAGTCAAGGTGCTGAAGACGGAGGCAACCAGCCAAGGGGCGCACCACGGCAATCAGGATGCCATGCACACGCGCAATGGAAAAATGTCTATATCTACAAAACGTTATGGCACTCGCTGTGTGACGGACACCCTGGCAGACGCAGTGCCGGGCCCTCTGCCTCAAAAGGACCCAACCCCTACTACTGGGGGTCCTTCTCAATTGCCCCGTGGAGCCAGGAGGCATGAGAATAGAGCTACTGGCCAAGCAAAGCAAAAACCACTTAAAATAATGCACTGGAATGATGAAGGCGTCAACAGTAAAAAAGATGGCTACAGCAAAAAACTAGAGCTCGAAAATATCTTGAATGAAGAGCAAGTAAATGTATGCTACTTGCAAGAAACCCACCTCAACAGAGACATAGCCTTCAAAATTAGAGGCTACCAGTGCTACCGATCCGACCGAATAGACAGGCAAAAGGGTGGAATACTGACACTCGGGAGGAATAACATCAGTGCATGTGAGCTTGAAACATATATGGAGGGGGCGGAATACCAGATGCTTCATCTCAGAACAGAAAGTACAGAATTCCACCTGCTCAACTACTACTGTTCGAGTGACCACCCACTGGCACTAGACACAATCCCAGCAAAAGAAAGACTGATTGTGTGCGGAGACTTCAACAGCCACTCACAGAGCTGGGGCTATGATCACATGGACAGGAGAGGTGATGAGCTTGAAAACTGGCAGGATGACAATGGGCTTATCCTGATTAACCAGCCAATCGACCGACCAACCTTCTACTCGAGATCATGGCACACCACCTCTACACCAGACCTGGCATTCCACTCACCAGACCTGGAGTGGATTACCACATGTGTTGTAGGGAAACAACTTGGAGGCAGCGACCACCGGCCAGTCTTCCTAATTGTGGAAAATGAACTTGTCAAGGAGAGCAGCACTCTCTCTAGGTGGAACTACAAGAAGGCAGACTGGACAATGTACCAGCATCGTACCAGTATACTGGCTAGAGATCTGTCTGTAGACAAAGACATCAATAAGTTAGTCGATGAATTCAGCAGATGCATATTACAGGCTGCTCGTGAAACAATACCTAGAGGGGCTCGTAAGCACTATAAACCATATTGGAATAGAGAACTAGAGCAACTGCACAACGACGTGGAAACATCTTGAAAGCAGGCAGAGACCAGTCCATGCCAAGAACACCACAATGACTACCAGCAAGCTAAGGCCAAATTCCAAAGGGCCAAGTTACAGGCCAGGCGGAGAAGCTGGAAGGAGAAAACTGAGTTCTTGAACTTCAAAAGAGATACAAGGAAACTGTGGAAGCTGGTAAAACAACTTAATGATGAGGGTACAGGGAGAAACTCAAAGATTGCACTGTACAAAGATGGAAACGTCCTCATGGGAAAACAGGCAACTGATCACTTTGCAGACTCCTTTGCTAAAGACAACAACATCGAAGTAAGCCCAGAGAAGCAACAGGAGACTCGTGAGAAACAACAATACGCAGGACGAGATGGAACCATACCTGAAGTTATAGAGGCACCAATCACATTCAGAGAACTGGAGCTTGCAATATCCAAATTGAAAATGAGAAAGTCGCCAGGAGTTGATGGAGTGTTCAATGAAATGATAAAGAACTTGGGAACCGCAGCAAAAACAAAGCTGCTGCAGATCTTCAATATCTGTTGGAACTCAGGCAGAGGTCCACAGACCTGGAGGGGAGCAATCATGATACCACTCCTAAAACCAGGAAAAGACAGTTCCACTGACTCCAGCTACAGACCAATCAGCCTTACAAACTGTCTCTGCAAAACTATGGAATGTATCATCAACCTCAGGCTACAGTGGTACCTTGAAAGTGAAAACCTTCTTGTACCACAGCAGGCAGGCTTTAGGCAGTGTTACTCTACCGAAGATCAGGCAACTTACCTTACCCAAGAGATTGAGGATGCGTTCCAAGATAAGAAACTGGTACTAGCAGCATGGATAGATCTAAGGAAAGCATTTGACAAGGTTTGGAAAGAAGGGCTTCTGAAGAAACTGAGAAACTGTAGAGTGAATGGTAGGATGTACAAATGGGTGAAAGCATACTTGCATAACAGAAGAGCCCAAGTACAACTAGATGGCCTCAAGAGTAAGAAAATTCTACTGCGTCATGGCGTCTCTCAGGGAGGGGTTCTGTCCCCCACACTTTTCCTACTCTACATCAATGACCTGGTTGCTGAACTACCACATGGAATGAAAGTGGCAATGTACGCTGTTGACCTGGTAATATGGTGCACAGATGAGCATGCAACAGTGGCCACCAAACTGCTACAAAGAGCTATAGATGCCTTAACCTCGTGGGCAAATAGATGGTGTGTCAGCATCAACACAGACAAGTGCAGCACTACACTCTTCACCCTCTCTCCCAAACAAAAAGCTGGTGTCATCAAGATAAATGAAGAGCTCCGAAAGTGCTAACACAGGCAGAAAAGTTCCTCTGTATGCCAAGCCATCCAATGAACGACAGATTCCAAAACCTAGCAATGGGGCGATTGAAAAGAAGCAGCTTCATCCACCAGGCCAAATGATTTCGTAGACAAACCTCAGACCTCCCTGAAGTTGACAGCCCCCTAAAGTCTGTGCCAGAACAAACCCCTTGGAGAGAAGAGCCTGGACTACCAATACACATCCAGACAAAAGTGAAAGGAATATTCGACAGGGATGAACAGAACAGCGTGCAACGTAGGACAGTCACTCTCAGTTTCCTGGAAGATGAATACCCACAGGACCTCTGGGTCCGAGTATACACAGATGGGTCAGCACAGAATGCAGTAAAGAATGGAGGAGCAGGAGTGTACATAGAATACCCAAACAACACTAGGGATACAGTCAGAGTACCAACGGGGAAATTCTGTAACAACTATGATGCAGAAATCCAGGCAATCAAGGTGGCAACTGAGAAACTGCTGAAAACCAATCTGTCCACAGCCTGTGGTATTCCTGACAGATGCAAGATCAGCACTCCAAGCACTTCAGTTCAGAAAATTGCCAGGTATACAAGCCCTACTTTCTGAACTGTGCAACCAGTGCAGGGTCACCATGCAGTGGATACCGTCTCATTGTGGAATACCAGGAAACGAGAGAGCAGACCGACTGGCTAAAGAAGGTGCTGCAGACGAGCAACCGGATGTACCAGTTACTTACCATCAGAAGAAAAAGATGATCAAATCAAACAGAAAGCCACCAACACCAAAGCAGGATGACTACCAAGCTATGAACAGATCAGAACAAATTGTCATTCTGCGCCTCAGAACAGGACACAATCGACTCCGCAGCCACATGTATACAAAATTCAAGATTGGCAATTCAGCCATGTGTACATGTGAACAGTCACCCCAGACTGCGGAGCACGTACTTCAAGATTGCCCCGAATATGATATATTAAGGCAAACCCACTGGCCCAGAAACGGGCTGATCACCCGTTTGCCAGTCACTTCGATTACGGAAACAACAGCAAATGGATTGATTTGCCGTTGCCCTAAAGACGCCAATAGGCGTGATGGGAAACAATGGCAAAGAAAACCTATCTGCTGTTGCCCTAAGACGCCACTAGGCGTAATGGCCACTGACTGCTTTGACGGTCGGTGGCTAAGGACGGAAGAAGAAGACTGGCCCAGAGAAACAACACTGGAAGCAAAACTATACGGACCTGTGTATGAACTACAAAAGACAGTGAAGTTTATACAAGAAACAAAATTGCAGATATAGACACTGATTCCTTCAGTTCTAATCTTGTATGGACTTTTGATGCTGTCCATGATGAGTTTTGTAAATTTGTTAAATTATGATATCCCTAGTTAGCTCCTTATACCTGTTGTTCTATTCTCAGAACTCTGTAGTGGAGCATCATAATGTATAATTCTACGTGGTGTCACAACTTGTTTATTTGTGTTATGTGTGCAGCACACAACTGTTGTCAGAATTTATGTTCCTCCTTTCATTCACAGAAAACCTTTGCAATGGAGGTTTTCACCAGCAGTTGAGAGATGTGTTTGCTCCTCAAGTTGTCCGATATGTTGACCTTATGGAGTCCTCTATAGCCCAGTCAATACACAAGGGCTTTGAGCGAGAGAAATGGGAACCTCAGGGGTAAGAATATTTCTTTAAAGTGGTTAGAAAATGTATTTCTTATTTTTGTTAATAGATACATAAAATAATCTCGAAACATTTTCAAGCTCTTCTGGTTCACAGTTTTCAGTCACTAAAATATGGGGGGGGGGGGGGGGGGGGGATACTTTTAATTTTGTTAAAATGATGTATTTTGAGTTATTATTAATTTATGAAACTTAAGATATTTTGCAATCAAATGGCATTAAATTATCAAATGGTGTAGGTTACATTTGTCAAAATGCTTTTAATGTAAGATTGAAAGTACTAACTTGTTCAGAAATATCAATATGGCTCCAAATGTTAAATGTTTTTTCTCAGAATTTGATATCTTCTGTAATCTGTTTTCTGGCAGTACTTAACTCTTCAATAAATTTTCAGATTTTCATATCAATTTTTGACAGATTTTCCTTGTGATTACCAGTATCTCAGTACCTCAAAATGCAAACATGTTTTAGTTTTTGTGAGATTTTGTCACATAAGTCATTGGGAGCTCATCTTTTAGGGTACGATATTTTATATTGTTCCCAAGTATGAACTTTTCTAACCCCGTTTAGTAACTGTGCAGGGAGACTGTTATGTTTCCGCCAGCAAATTCTGAGTAATAGCTAGTAATAAGGGGCCATAGGGAGTGATTTAAAAATTGTTTTTCTACTGCTCCAGAAATGGATGTTCCACTTCAGAAGACATGCTGTGGAAGCTTGATGCTTTGCAGTCTTTTATACGCGATATCCACTGGCCAGAAGAAGTTTTTGCAGAGCATCTGGACCACAGGCTGAAGCTGATGGCAGCAGACATGATTGACTCAGCAGCAAAAAGGTCAGCTGAGAAGTTTAGCTTCTATAATTAATAAATGCTGAAACACGTGACCACTACATTGATTTTGTGTTGTGAAACTTTAAAATATGAAAGCTTGCAGAGAAGCTGAGGAATATGTAAAACAAATTACCCATAAAAAAGTTGAACATCATGATGGGGACATAGTAACAAAATAGACATCATAAGAAGTATGTCTTATTCAGTAAATGGCCATAGGAACAGTGAAAATAAAGCAACAAAGTTTAATGCAGCTAATGAAAAGAAATAAGTACTAGAATATAAAACACTAACTTAGAAGATTCCAGGTAGGCATTTCCAAACCACTTGGATCATAAACACAACCACAATAAAAGATTCAGTATGGTCTTATTCTCTGCTTGGTTTGTATCATTTCAGTGCAGTCTTTTTTATCGAAAGTTGGCTAAGAAATGTAATGTATGAATAAGAAAATATAAAAAAATTGTCTGTCTAGAAGTGAATAAAACTTTTTTAAAGTTTTGTCTGGTATGATGATATCGACATCTGATTGGCTAAGCGGTTAGACGGCTGATTGGCTAAGGAGTTAGGCTGCTGATTGGCTAAGCGGTTTAAGCGCTTGCCTCTCACAGCAAAGCTATCGTGTTCCAGGATTGAAACCTGGTAGCGTCACTTTCCAATCTACTCAGCTGTTGATGAATATTTGACTGTGCTCTTGCTATGGGACAATCTTTACCTTTATGATGATACCAGTGACGAAAATTTTACGGATTAGACGTAAAGAAATACTCAGTAACAAAGACTGCTTATTAAGAGTGCATTGAAGAACTGCTATGTCAAAGTAAGGTTTATGATATTTTAAATATACTTATTTCAGAACTCTAAAATCATTTGAGATCTGGTTACGCAAGGGAGGGAAAAGCACAGATTACTTGGTATTTGCTGAGATCTGCACAATGATGAATGTTATCATTGACTGCAAAAACAAAGCCTTACATCTTTGTGCTCTGGATCATGGGCAGAATATGGTTAGTACTATCCATGGATGTGATCAACACGATGAGAGTCCTGTATGTATTATTCTTTATTTTCTTCATCCTCGCATTGTTAGGAAATTCAGTGGCAGTCTTGATAAAAATACTACTGAAGTTATTTCCCTTGCAGGAAACCTACACCAATTATTCATGTGCTGTTACTGTTTTGGTTTCTCTAGCAATTTCTTTTATATGATGAGCTTGCCGGCCTCATGCACAATGTTATATTGGTCATCTTGGACAGGCCTGAGGAGCTGTAGTCCTGTCCTTTCTTTGTCTCATCAAAGACCCCTGGGAACTACACAGGGTGTTCTCTATACCATTTTGATTATATCTCTTTGCTGGTTATCTTTTCTTAGATATTCTTCACTAAACTGTACGTAGGATTCTTGACATTGGTCTGAGAAGCGACAACTCTTTTGTCTATGATGGTTTCCTCATTTGCTTGCTAAGTATCTTCTGTACATTAAAATTGGATCAGTGTAACTCTTAACTCCAAACTTTCCATTACCAACACCCTGTATGGAGATAAAACACACTTTTAAAAAATACATGGGCATTTCATTACCTGGTACATGGGACCTAAGACGCGTCAAAAGTGGAATGCAATCAGCAACCCATAGCTGACTGCTTGCGTCAGGGTCAGCGAACCAGAGCTGACCAAGAACCTACTCCACCTCCAAGTGGTGGTCCTGGAAACAGGCTGTATCACTGCAGTCTGGCTAAGAGAGCAGGAATCGAAGTGGGAAGGCAAACCCGGTCCTAAAAAATGCTGTGCAAAAGTCGGATGTGTCGGGCCGAAAAACGCCGATATCGCAGCTTTGCTGTAAACGGCGACACAACTCGACCAACGTCCTTTTTAGGACGAATGCAGAAGAAGAAGAATTACCTGGCACCAGGAAAAAAGAGTGAAAACTCGTAACCTAGGGGATCGGAAAAATCAGTTCAAAACTTAAAACTGTATTCTTATGTTCTCTGCTTATATTTTATTTTTGTGGAATATTTTTTCTTCTTTGTTAAAATGAAAAGTAAAGTACTCACTATGTTTTACTTCTCAGATTAGTTATTTTCTTGTTTTTAACTTTGCAGCTGTTGTGTCTACCATGTTAGCTTTACAACTTTTTGAAATGTTTGTGTTGCAGCACCAGTATCACACCAAGATTGATGAATCTTTAGAAAGAGATCAGATTGAAATGGCACGATGCCTCACTGAAAAAGTAAATTCACCCAGATCTATCTGCTGTACTATGTTTTCCTTACAAATGTATGCTTTCGGATTATTACTTTAATAAGGTTACATAGTTTTAATGTCTTTGTGATAGTTATCCAGTTGTAGCTGATTGGTTGTTAATTGATGATGGTCATATGTTTGTTTAACTCAAGCAGCTTCAGATTGTTGTACTAAAAATCTGCTGTATAAACTTGACTAAAGAAAAAGTATAATCACACTTTACACATACTGAATCTAATATTTTTATTTGTGTGAGGTAAAAAAATTTTTTTTTTTAAATAATCAGTTTAACAAAGCTTTATGATAACTTAGTTATTGCAGCAAGATTTTAGGCATTTTTGAATTTGAATTTTACACTGAAGGAACGACAAATATTTGTATCTGTCTTCAGCTGCTTTCTGTGCTCGAGAGTATCCTGAGTAAACTTGCACGTTACGATGAAGGAACCTTTTTTGCTTCCCTGCTTTCATTAACTGTGAGTGATCTGCCAGTTCACCTTAATATATACTGTTATGTGATTCTGACTGAATAAAATAAATATCTAGTAGAAAACTAGATGGTTAAATACTTGCTTTCATTAACAATAAGTTATCAGTCTGTCCACTTTTCATTAAGTTGAAAATCTCATGCAATCTCTATTGGCAGTTATTAATTGTATTACTTATTGAATAGAATGTTACTTATTGAATAGAATGTTTAAATGGCAATTTATTATTTTGATGGAAATAAATTAATGTTGTGTGCTACCTTTTCCTCAAGTCCACATTGTGCTTCTGTAGTATCAGCTTTTATCTGTCTTGCTTCTGTTCATTATCATCATCATCATCATTTTCCTTTGCGCTCCTTCTTCTTCTTCTTTGATCCTTATCCGCAGACTGTTAAAGCAGTCAATGGCCATCACGCCTGGTGGCGTCTTGAAGGGCAGCAACAAATTGCTTCCACTTTGTTTGGTCGGCGGCCATCCTTCGTACAGTGCCCCAACTCTGGTTCATTCTTTACATCTCAGCCTCCACAGTTCTCCGCCAAGTTATTTTTGGTCGGCCTCTCTTTCGCTTTCCTTTGGGGGTCCATAGCATAGCTGTTCTTGTAATGGCATCAGGGTCCCTTCTGAGGACTTGGCCAACCCAACTCCAGCGTCTTCCACTGTGATGGTGTGCATGTCCTCTTGGTTATTCCGAATAAGTAGTTCTTGGTTGGTGATGGTATTCGGCCAAAAGATTTGGTGAATTTTCCTTAGGCACATTGTGTGGAATGAGGACAGTTTCAACATTTCCTTCTCTGTTACTCTCCAGCATTCCACACCATAGAGAAGCACAGAAAGTACACAGCTCTCATATAATCTTAATTTGGTGTTTGTGCTGTACTGGGAAGACTTCCAGATGTTGTTGAGACTAGCAAAGGCTGTTCTCGCTTTATTCATTCTGTTGTTGTTGTCCTTGCTTGTTCCGCCATCTGGTGTTACTATGCATCCTAAGTAGGTAAATGTGCCTGTCCGTTCTAGCTTGTGGTTCCTTATTGTTACTGGCTCAGGATTGCCCACATTGAGTGTCATGACCTCTGTCTTCTTCAGATTTATGTTCAGACCCACCTGCTGGCTATACTTATTCAGTGTATAGGTTTTTTCTTGGATGTGTTGATGTGAATGTGCGAGTAGTGCAATGTCATCTGCATATTCCAGATCTTCCAGTGTAGAAAATGTTGTCCATCTAATTCCTCTTGGACTGCCCTCTGTTGTCTGGCGCATCACCCAGTCTATGACTGTCAAAAATAAAGTTTTTGATAAGGGGCATCCCTGTCGTACTTCTGTCTTCACCGTAACTGTTCAGATTTTTTACAAAGGCAGGGGTGTCGGCCCTGCGCTAAAACCCCCAACCTGGAGGACCAGGGTACCAGCTTTTGTCTGACCCCTACCCGCACAGACCTGTCTAGCTTGGTTGAACATACCAGGAGTAAAACTCCCACTAGCATAGCTCTGGGGGTTGTCAGGGCACGCAAGCTGCCATACCGCTACAAGGTATAGGTACCATTGATGGTAGTTTTGCGCTCCTTATGGAGCATAAATTCACCTATGTAACTGATCCCCTTGCAGGAAGCCTGCCCTGCACCAAGCATCCACATGCTCTTGCATCGGTGCATCCTTTGACAGTTTGTATTACATGATGAGGTTGCCAGCCCCAAGTACAGGCTCATATTAGTCACCTTGTACGCCTGAGGGTGCAGTAGTCCCATTCTTTGATGCCTCTTCAGAGACCCCATGGAAACCACACCGATTTTTTTTAAAATCATTATAGTTTTCAGTAATTCCGTACTGAAATAATTATGGTCTGATGATCTTTACATTTGCTGATTCTGGTCATACTAAATGGTAGTGTCCTTTTCTTGTTTTATTTTTTGCTTGTTTTATCATTCGTTGTTAGAAACCAGTGAATGAGCTTGGCAAAGCTTATGTGGATTTCATGAGAGGAAATCTGGACCAGATGAGGAACAAAATCAATGATGAACTATAT
The DNA here is from genome assembly GCA_024509875.1 of Oreohelix idahoensis. NCBI lineage: Eukaryota > Metazoa > Mollusca > Gastropoda > Stylommatophora > Oreohelicidae > Oreohelix > Oreohelix idahoensis. Next base: position 383,018 of record JAMPIV010018443.1, on the reverse strand, counting down.
ACCTTGACTTTATTTGAGGTAAGGTGTATTTCTTTTGAAGTGCTCAAATTATATCCTCTGTCCTGCACATTATTCAGCAGTTGTTCAGAAAAGATAATAAATGGGTATGAAGTTTATGACAAAGGCACATACGTAATTGGTCTAAAGAGCAACATGAAATATGCAGGTGATGTAGTTTACAAGGACAGTGTGCAGATAGACTGCAGGAAATTGTTGTGAAAGAGGAAAATGGATAAGAATGCAGATAAAATATAAAAAAAATAATTGGCAAACGTGATAACAGGTGATAGAAGAAAGACTATCATGAAGTTAAAACATTGAGAGAAATGATACTCAATATCTCATCAGTATATACATAGGTACCATCATCACCGTCAAGTGGCAGGGTGGTTAAAGTGCTAGCTTCACATGGCAAAGTTACTGAGTTTGAAACCTGATGGCATCACGCACCAGTTGATATAGCTGTAAATGGGTACCTGACTCTTTTCTTGAGTTGAGGATGGCGTAGTCAATAAAAACAGGGAACTGATGACCCCACCTCATAAAGCGGAGACCTAGTGTAGTGAAGTCTTTATAGTGACGATTTTCTTGTTATCCAAGGTGTTGGTTGCATCATGTTAAATTGTGTATTGTCCAGGTCTCATGCATAATGTAACATAGGCTGAGAATTTAACATGAAACACTCTTTCTCTCTGACATTGACAGCTTTGTTCTTGGAAAGAACACTTCTAATGTTGTAAAAAACTGACTTTATAACTCTTGCCTTGATTTCAGTTAGACATCTGCTGTCATTTGTTGTAATAGATCCAGTGTAAGTTACCTGTTCACTTGCCTTAATGCTTTCCCTTGTACAAATATTTTACATTATGAGCACCAACAAATAAACGACCACCTAGATCATTGTACCACATACCAAAATAATAACATCTTAAGTCTTCCTAGGGCGGTCAAGCCTGGTTTCCACATAAATAACCTACTGTGATTTAGCTTAAGCTGTAATTTAAGTAATAAGTTTTTATTTTTGTTTGTTAATGGAAGCTTAAGTCTCTCTCATATTGATCTTATCTGCCAGTCATGTACGGATTAAGTTAAATTATGGTAACATTATAATTCCTATATAACTATTCTGCTGTAGCTTTGTTACATATGTATTTTTGTCTATTTAGGGATAAGTATCTGACAGTGATCTTGCCATTAAGGTTTATGTAAGGATTATTTTTAGTTCTAAAATTGTTGACATAGTGATCTTGCTTTAAGATGTAAAAAAACGTCTGTTCTGTATTATTACAGCTTTAATAATTATCTTCAATACTTAGTATATTTCTTCGCTGACCACCACATTACAGCAGGTTAACAGATTTTAGACTTGTAACGAAGAAAAGGCTAAAAAGTGTGAATTTTTATTTTTTGTAAATATTGTTCTTCTAAATGCCCATTTTTTATGTACTTTTAGGAGTGGTACAGTGGACAAATGAAGATGATGTGTGACTGGCTGACTGACAGATTGGATCTGTCTTTGCACCCTTATCAGCTGACTTGTCTTATGACCATCAGCAGGGTAGGTATTCCTGGACAACTCACGGATATAGTAAATAACCTGTGGGACAGATATTTATTTGGAAATTTGTTCAGCTGACATGTTTAGTGAGAGTGATTTAGGTAAAAAGTATAATTTTTATAGTCTGTCTCCTTTCATCATAATTATTATCTGAGTATTTCAAAATTTTATTGTATGAGAACAATCTTCTTGCTTAAAACATCTATGAGAACAGTGTTCTTGCTAATAACATGTATGAGAACATACTTCTTGCTAAGAACAGTTAATCTACGTACATTATGACCAATAAGTCAGAAGTTGTAATGTCTCTTACCTTGCACATATAACTTGATCATCATAATACTTGGAACGCTTCATGGTAAATGAGAACTTAATCATGGAATAAACATTCATTTTTTTTTTTTTAACGTATGTCTGCTATTACTCGAGGCGAGAATCTCAGGTTAGTATGTCTAACCTGAGACTGATTTTACGTGAGTATCCTATTTTCCCTGTTCGCTGACAGGTGTCTTCTCGCCATTCAGGCAGATACTTGCTGTCTTCGGAGAGATGAACATTCATGACTAATAATCTTGCTAACAATTTGTTATAGACATCTATCTTGTGGTAAACCTCTTAACAAAATATGTTAACTTGATGGGAGTTAAACCAGGACTGGGTGAATGAACTAAGTCTTCAATCATGTGGTGAACTCGATAAAAGTTATCTCTATTCACATTTAACATTTGTTATTCACAAAATTTCATGCTTCTCTGAAGTAGCTTGTTTAATCAGACTACAAAGCTCAATGGGAGCCGCGGTAGCATAGTGGTTAGTGCACTGGCTTCCTAGCTCAGTGGTCTATGGTTCGATCCCCAGATGAGGTGGGTTTTTTTTTAGGCCGCAAACGGCTCCTGGGTCGACCCAGCCCCATTTGGGTACCAGAGCAACTTCTGGTTAAGGCGGCCGGCATAATGCTGACCACATCACCCCTAGTGTGCCGATGGTCAAGAAAATATGGGCCTAACACCATATTCCCAATATGCCCAATGGGCATGTAACGGGATCCTTTACCTTTTTTTTTTTTACAAAGCTCAATCTAATTACTAGAGTTCCATTCAGTAACTGTAAATCAAACTAAATAATTATCTCATGGCATCCTGCTGAATACTCTTTTTGTCCATTTCAGTTACGCCTGTCTATTTTCTGATGTTATTTCCATTAGAACATACAGGGTTACATGTTCTTAATCTTCCCATTTAGTAAGAATTTTACTAATTCACACTGTCTTAGCAAATGTAAGAAATATATTTCATTTTTTTTTTTTTTTTTATAAAGCAAGAGTTATTTATGTTCTTAAATGATGTTCTCTTGTGCCCATTTCTATTTAACAGAATGTTTTAGCATTCTTTTAAGACCATGAAGGTTTGCATTATTTGTTCAAACCAGATCTTATACATTTTTCTATTTTAGAGCCTAGGTTTGATTGAACGTAATTGCCATTATTTTTAGTTTTAATTCCGAATTCCTATATTAATGAAAAGATGACTTGACACCACCAGCATTTTGTGTTTGCCAGTTTTAGTTTTATATGTTGCTCATATTTTGCACAGAAATGCTTCTCAGACTTTGAGCTCCAGGGAGTCCTAGAGAACTCACTTAACAGTAAGACATACCAAACAGTATACAGTAGATTACAGGTAAGTTGTGAGTCCTGAGAATTTTTTTCTGTATGTGAAAGTATTCATTACAATAGTTTTTTTTTTATTTATTTATTTTTTTTAAATTATTATTACATACTTCATAGGGAGCAAACAGGGAAATGATAATTACATACCTCACTGCTCAATAAAGGACAGAGTGGAAATAATTGAGTATATAATTATCAATCAATACTTCTTAGCTCCCCAAGGAGCATAGGCCTTCAACAAACACATGCCAAATCCTCCTGTGATGAACCATCAGCTCAGTCTCTCTCCACGTTTTCTTCATCATTTTTACTTCTGTCTCCAATTCTCTTTTCCATGTATCTTGGTCTACCTCTGCCTCTCTAACCTGGATATAATATGTGTTGGGGAGGGGAGGCACCTAATGACCAGATAACCTCATATTATAATCGTCTACAGCCTTTCCTATTACTTTTGACTTTCTTATGTTTCCATGTTTAATGACAATCACCCTTGCCTTCTGTGTTTTCATTTGTTATCACTGTCCATTCCTCCAAGTTTATCTGTGCTGCTGCCAAGTTAAATGTATGGGTCCACATTTTAAAGGGATGAATCTCCATGTGCAATTTGACTATCATGTGCCTCATGTATCTCCATGTGTATTGCATCTGATTTCCATTGTGGGCATATTCTAGTCATTGAGTTCTGTTGCCAGAATTCACTGAATTATATTTTTGGTGATAAATATTTGCTTAATCAAATCTATAGCCAGTAAGGACAGTGATGTGAACTCATACATATATGTCTTGACAGCAACAGAGACAAAGGTGAAAGAACAGACAGTGATGTGAACTCATACATATGTCTTGACAGCAACAAAGACAGAGGTAGAAGAACAGACAGTGATGTGAACTCATACACATGTCTTGACAGCAACAAAGACAAAGGTGGAAGAACAGACAGTGATGTGAACTCATACACATGTCTTGACAGCAACAAAGACAAAGGTGGAAGAACAGACAGTGATGTGAACTCATACATATGTCTTGACAGCAACAAAGACAGAGGTGGAAGAACAGACAGTGATGTGAACTCATACATATGTCTTGACAGCAACAGAGACAAAGGTGGAAGAACAGACAGTGATGTGAACTCATACATATGTCTTGACAGCAACAAAGACAGAGGTGGAAGAACAGACAGTGATGTGAACTCATACATATGTCTTGACAGCAACAAAGACAAAGGTGGAAGAACAGACAGTAATATATATTAAAAAAAAGAATACAGTAGGCAAGAGCAGCTTTCGTTGCTGTGGGAAATAAATGGAAATTAAAAGAAATCAAGTCAGACACAAAAATCAGATTCTTCAGCTCACATATCAAGGTACTTATTATATGGTTATGAAGTGTAGATAACAAGAAAGAAGTTACAGACTTTCAAAAGTAGGGGTTTGCTTAGAACAAGATTGAAATAGTATGACAAGAACACCTACATGGAACTTCTGACAAAAACCAGATGAGTACTATTGTAATAAGAAATAAGAACCAGATGCTGGCATTGAGTAGTACACACATTTTGGAAACCTGCTGATAGCATTACAAGGCAGTCCTTATTCTAGAATGATCAGGATTAGAGGAAGGCCAGAAAATATGAAGCACTTGAATGGAACGAGACGGGCATGAAAGGGATTGTCACGAAATGGTTTTAGGACTAGAGACTGTCTACATATAGTGACAAGACAATAGTAAGTAGAAAAACTGAAATGATAGATTCAGATAGAAATATAGTGCAAAATGTGAAAGTTGAGACCATTGGCTCCGAGGTTGAGAACCGAGGTTGATTCTTTCCTCGCCACTTCGGACGTTTAAATTGCTATGGCCTCGAACCACCTCTAACTACCCTATGGGGATAAGGTTCAATTAAAATTCACAAACACCAAGGTACAGACAACATATAGCTACTGTACTAAAGGAAATGACTGATGCCAGCTACAATTTATACAAGTTTATTATACACCTATAAACAAACTCATATACATGTCAAATACAAAAAATGCGAGGATGCACTCCTGAAACAAAATCAAGCACAGTTAAAAATGCATCAACCCAACCCTTCTCCCACAATTGCAACCTGTATGGAGAAAGAAGGTAAGGTTAACTGAAATGAACTACACTGCACTTGATGTCGCCTACACTCCAAACTAGCTGTTCTAAATTCTAACTCTAACTCTAAGTCCACTGATAGCTGGAACGACTACGAAGTGTCTACACAATCTCTGCACAGACTTCGGTTCTACACAGCCTATCATGAAATCTCCTGAACACAACTAACTGCACTTCTAAACTTCAGCAGCGGTCCTCTGCTATGATTCACCAAAACTATCAGTTCTGCCTATCTGTGCTGACTTCAGTAGAGAGAATGTTTACCCTCTCTCTCTCCACTACTTTGGAATTGATGACTAAGGTTTAAAAGAACCCCACTGGATTCTGGACTGGAACTGTAGCTGGCTTCTCCTAACACCTCTGACATTACCTGCCCGATTACCTATGACTGGGCGATGGGGCTATCGGCTTTATTATGGCCGTGAAGAAGCGAACATAAAATTACCACAACTCTGGCAGCATGCCAAATCTGCGTGTGTAACCGACCGAGCGTCAGAACTCAGGATTTATCCACAAAAATCCTATTCGCTGGAAAATGTCTTCCCCTGGCTGGGAAAACGTATTTTCTTCCTCTCCTTCCACCACTTGCAATTCATGCGCAACTTAGCTTGTCGGCGAATGCCACAACTTCGCTGTGGGAGAAATTTTGAGGTATCAAAAATTCTGCTCTTCCCCACAAAAAGCCGGTACCTGCTGTTCAGACGAAACAAAACAACAGCTAAACAAAACGTAATAAATCTATTTCTAATAACACCACCTCCCTGACTCTTCAACACGTTATGCACCTCCATACAAAAAATCATGCCAACACCGTCCGCTCCTCTCCTGTTCCCTTCTCTACCTGAGCCCACAAGGTAAACATTGGCTAACCCAGATCGCCTGTTCTGCCTGACTAACTCCGAGCAACAACAATATTTTCACTGGCCCGTCTGGGCAGACGTACTGTGGCCTACTTCTTACGCTGACGCTAATGCCGTAATGATTAATACAAAATAAAACTAGCTCTAGGAATTCCTAAACTTCCCGTCAATAATAGTAATCACATTCAAAATGTAATACAAAATAATTCCCTTTAAAATTACTTCTCCCATCTTCTGAATTCACAGAACAATAATGCACAATCAATAACATATAACCCTGTTAGATGCTAGCATATATATATATGCCGTCAAAAGTTATACATAATGGTTATCAATTAAATCTCAGTAGTTACAAACACGTGGTTACAATTTTATGACCACGTGCTTCTCTCCCCCTCGTCCCTCTGAACATCGTATCAATAAATATACCGTAACCAACGCGCCCACGTGCTTTACAAATTCCACCTCTTCTCCCCTCGTCCACCTATAGAAGTGTACTATAATATAAATAACTTGCAGCATTACATTCTCAATAAAATCACAAATACACAGACTCCCGTCATTCTGTAAATAAATATGATTCGCAGATGCAAGTTTCTCTCCCGACCGACTTTGCAATAATACAAAGCGGTGATATCTCAACTTTTAAACCATGCCGCTATTCCTTCAACAAGGAATTAAATGGACCTATAAAGTTTCAAGTCTATCACTAAGATTGTATTTGATGGCTCTGGCGATGAGAATTAACATTAAACTTAAACTGCCCAAAGAAACTTAAATGATCGGCTAGGACTAGAAAAATTAAATAAAGTCCTCACGCAAAAATTCATGCTTACCAAATCTCGAATGTCCAACTGAAAGGCAATTGACAATTTGCTTCTGGCACCCGGCTTTGGCAATTTACAGACGAAGAGAACGAAAATATGAAATGCTAGCCTATTTATTATCAAGACCCCCACACGCCGACTTCATGACGTCATATGCGCGGCGTGGTTCTAAAGCCAATAGGAGCTCTGCATTTCAACTGCAGTTAGCTCTCAGCCAATCAGAACCTTAGATCATGCTGATGCAACCAGTTTCTGCTAGACAAAGAAATGGGAATTCGTCCTAGCCCTGTACTGCGGAAATGAAGCAAAAATGGCCGCAATAATTTAACTCCCGAAAATGCGTCTATGAGCACGCAATATCTTTAACAAGACTACACTGGTGCAAATCCTGATCTAGAATCTAAAATCTTAATCTAGAATAATACTGCACCAATCTTCCTACACCCATACTCTAAACACATAAAGAAGAACCATAAAGCAGATGAGATCAAACTCTATCGTGATCTCATCTTGAAAAAACGTAAATAATAGAAGGAGAAGAAACATAGAGAAGGATTATGTTGCGTGATAAATTCTCGCAACATCGTTTTATTTCAATATCTGTTTTATAACGCAAGGGCAACAACTGCTTGAAATCTATAGTCACTTTTCTCGGTAAGCATTTGTCTTCTCGCGTTAGTATCGAATGCAGTTAACTTTTGAGCTGTGGTCATTTTTGCGCTGGACTGCGCATGACTTGTCTTGTTGTTTGGTCGATCGGTTTCCGCCCACCACTAGTGGGAGTGAGCGATTTGGAATGGCGAAAGAGATGCCTCGTTGAAGAGGGGATCTCCGCTATTTTTTGTTCTGTCAGGGATGTGTAGTCCTCTTAATGGATATTTCGTTTATTCGAGATAATACCTCTAGTGTTTCCCACATGTCGGGAGGCGTGATATTTCTGTGTATTTCATGAAAGCAAGGTAAATTAACATTTTCATTAACTCTATCGATTTTGGGTCGTGAACGATTTCTGGCTCATAGCCTGTCTTCGAAAGTCGTCGTCACGAGATGTTTTCCCAGCTCACATGTCGCTGCATTGTACTGCATCGGTTGATGCATGTACCAAGGACCATTACTTGCTACTTTGTTAAATGAACTAGGTTTAGAAAACCTTTATTATCTAGAGGATATTTTTGAGGACATTATTTATACTTCGGCAGACGTGTCTGTCTTGCTGAAGTCAGATTAAGGAGAGTGAACCGATCTCATACATCTGGTTATCTCCTGGCTGTTATAGAAAAGGATGGAGTTGTTCATCTGACTACATTTACAGCACTTTGAAATATAACATGCATCTGACTCATCATTGTAATGCTGTCTACCATTTATTGCTGTATTGAATGTTGCTGTGATAATGACTGTTTGATGTGCCTACACATTTGCGTAACCATTTTGTCACTGTGGCGTCCACAATAAATAATGAAGAAAAAAACGTCAACGGCTGTTTCAAGACTCATTGACTTTATACGTCGTGAGTTTACTGACGTCCTATGTGGATTGCCCTGTTATTGTTGCATGAACATTGTTTTGACTGAACACATCTACACACTACACAAAACCAGACATGCGGATGCCATCCATCATCATATGGCATCACGCATCATTTGGTGGCCATAAGCTGGTTTGATTCTGGTACTAGCAAACACGGGGTCCCTTACCCACTTCATTTTCAACAAGAATTCATCAGCATCCTTCAAGAAATTAACATTCTTCAATACAGTCAACATCTTCAAAATTTTCAAAGTACTCGGCGTTGCCCGGTAAAAGTCAAAATTTCAACCTTTTGACGGAAACAAGAATTTGACAGTACCCGGCGTTGTTACATGTTGCCGGATAACTCGGACTGCTGTTATCTTTTACGCAAGTCAAGCAAGTTGCTGCTGTCAAGGTTCCAGTGCTGTCGTTTTTTGAGAAGGTCAAGTGCCGGTTGAAACGGGTTGTTTTCTGAAGAAGGCCAAGTACCGATTTCCATCAACTTACTTTTGGATTAGAAGGTCAAGTGCCGAAACAACTCAACACACAGTATGTCAGAAGCTCAAGTACCATCGTGTTAGCAGTGGAAGCAGTTCAGATGTGCCATCATCGTTGGAGCTTCGCTCTTTAGGACGTTGATTGACATCCGTTTTTCTGCTGTTCGACGATTGGAAGCCTATAAGTTAAGTGGCCTGTTTGTATGTAAACTGTGCCCTTATACTTCTGCTGAGTCTTCTGTGTATCATCTCATTCTATATGTTATATGTCTATATGTTATTTGTATATTTATATGTTTATATTTCAGCGGGTTCTCGGTTGGGTGGTGTCTCCGTTAGATTATGCCACGTCATAGAGGTCGTCTATTGTGAGCGTTTTCTGTAGGGTTTGCAAATTTCCGATACTGGAATTTGCTAAGCGACTTCTGTTGCTATTTATGTTAGCTGTGATGACATGTTTTAATATTGTTTTCGTTATTATTTCACATTCTTTAGTTTTGTTGTGATTTGTTTGTATTTGTTAGCCTACTCTTGTCTATAATTTAGTTTCATACAACATTTTTGTTTATACACTGTGGTGTCATGTATTTTGTTTAATTCTATCGCAGATATCGTCACATTTTTTGTGATATTTCATTAATTTCTGCTTTATTTTTAGTTGATTTCTGCGAAAGTTTTTGTATTGTTGCTGATCTTTGTTATTGTTTACATTGTTTACATTGTTTGTATTGTTTACATTTTCAATGTTTACATTCTGCATGTGTTTACATAGTCATTGTTTACAGTTATAGTAATTAGTTAATGGGCTATGCTAATGCACTGTTACTACTATACTGATGATAAATGAATGATGAATAGTGTCGTGCACTATTGAATGAGAAGTGCACTTATGATCAAGATTTGAGTGCTGATATTTCATATACAAGTTCTTTGATTGGAGACTTGTTTCCCACAGAGACTGGGATAATATAATGTGATGTGAATATACAAGTGCTTAATTAAGACTTGTTACACTTAGGTTTGAAATAAATTAGTTAATTATTTCAGGTTTTGGACTCATATGTTAGACAACATGTCTACATTTGAGCACTTTATTGAGCAGGGTAAATTGCTTGGGAAGACTGGTGATAAGTTAGAAGAATTTGCAACTGCTCGATATGATAAAGCAATGGAAGCTGAACAAAAGAAACTGCATATGGAAGCTGAACAAAAGAAACTGCAGATGCAGGTGGATGAAAAGAGATTCCAAATGGAAATGGAAAAACAAAAAAAGGGAAGCAGAAGCTGAGGAGAGAAAACTCCAGCTACAGCTAGAAGCTGAAAGACTTCAAAAAGAGGCTGAGAATAAAAGACTTGAAAAAGAGGCTGAGAATAAAAGACTTGAAAAAGAGGCTGAAAATAAAAGACTTGAAAAAGAAGCTGAAAATAAAAGACTTGAAAAAGAAGCTGAAAATAAAAGACTTGAAAAGAAGCTGAAAATGAAAGACTTCAAATGCAGGCTCAAGCTGAAGAAAGGAAGTTACAAAGAGAGTCTGATGAGAGGAAAGCAAAAATGGAACATGAAGAAAAACTCTTAGCTTTAGAGTTGGAGAAATTGAAATTGACGAGCATGAGTAATGGTAATGATTCAAACAAGGGTTCATCTTCTGGGAAGGCTAATAATGATACTTTTAAGATTAAGTTACCAACATTTAGTCCTTCCAGTGATGACATAATGTTCTATCTGGACAGATTTGAACAAGCATGTACAGCTCATAACATAGACAAAGCAAAATATGTTTATCAGTTATCAGGGATACTGACAGGTAAAGCTCTAAGTATATTAAATATGGTGGATGAACCTGACAAGAGCAATTATGAGGTTGTCAGGGCCGCTTTGTTAAAGAAATATCAGCTTAACGAAGACGGCTATCGTCTACAATTTAAAAACATGTTACCTGAAAATGGAGTTGAATTCTCCGAGTTTATTGCAAGAATACGCATTACTTTCTCACGATGGGTTGAACTATCTAAGACGGAAAAAACTTATGAAGGACTTATGGACTTAATACTTAGAGACAAAGTCATGTCGTCTGTCAATGAGTCTTTCCTTGCTTTCCTTCATGAACGTAAACCTAAAACAATAAAAGAAACGGAAGATTTCTGTTGCCAATACGTAACTGCGCACCCACACATAACCATGGGTAACTCTAAGGTGAAAGAAGGTTTACCAGTTGCTTCGGCAGCTCCGTATGGTCAAAACTTTGCTCGTAGATCCCAACAAAATTTTGATAGAAAGGGCAGCGGTAATTTCTGTCAAAATCATGGAAATCAATTTCATGGTGATTCTTCTTCGAAGAATTGGAGACAACCTGATAGTGGTCGTTACTATCACCCTAATAATTATAAGCATTTCAAAAGAGGATATGGTAATAGAGGTTATTCCTGCCGAAGACCTCAGAACCAAACAAATAGATGTTCGCATCAATGTGAACATGATAGTAATCGTGGAAACTGGAATTCGAACCAGTATAACAATTACAATAGAGACAATAATAACTGCAGAGATAATAATAACTCTGATAACTTCAGAGGTAATAATAGTCGGGGTAGATCTCAACACACAAAAAAAAGAGATATCAGCAGGCTAATGCTGTACAACAGGAAACTGAGGGAGCCTGTAATCATGTTGTTGATAGTAAAAACTTTGACGCTGTCACTAGTTCTGCTTTTGACTTTGAGAGAGCAAACAAATGCCCCCAATGCAGTACTTTATTCGAACCGGGTACCATAACTACTTTGAGTTGTGGTCACCCACTTCCCGCTCTTCCTGCTGCTGTTGCGCATGACGGGAGGGGTTCTTTAATTCTACATAAGGGTCTTGTTAATGATACTCCGGTCTCACTACTTTTCGATTCCGGATGCACCACTATTGGTGTTAGACAATCGCTTGTAGATCCATCTTGTGCTACAGGAAGGGTTATTAAATGTGTCACATTTGGCGGCACTCTAGAAAAATATCCTACTGCTGTAATTCGCATTGCCACTCCTTTCTTTACTGGAGATGTGCATGCTTGTCTCTTACCTAATCCTATTGCGGACCTTATTATTGGTCGTATTCACGGAGTTAGGGAGTGTACCCCACAGCAGATTGCTGCTTGGGAAGATAATAACATGCAAGCTACAAATGCAGTAGTTACAAGAGCACAAGCTCTACAAACACCCGAAACTTCACTGAATAGTGATAATGAAGTTGATAGCCAAGATAGTCACTTAGTAATTACTCGTGACTCTTTCATAAAATTGCAAGAAGAAGATCCTTCTTTAAAAAAATTCTTCGTTCTTGCGAAGAAAGGTGATCCGAATCAGGATACAAATAGAAAATCTTGGATTGCAATGAGAAACGGCGTACTTGTACGTATGGTACAAGATTCGACTACGTCGGCACATTTCGCAAATTCTTGTTCCCAAGAGCATGAGAGTCCAAATATTACAACATGCTCATGACTCGCAATGTGCTGGACATATGGTTTTGCCCGTACGAAGTCGAGAGTCCTTGCTGCTTTTTTTTGGCCTTTTGTCAATAAGGACATTCGTATTTACTGCCGATCATGCAAGGTATGTCAGGAGGTCAAATCTAGAGGACCACGACATGCTGCGCCTAGCCAGGCTGCTGACATTCCTATTCGGGCCGTTTCAGAAAATGGCCATAGATATTATTGGCCCTTTTAAGGTCAAGTCGGCCAGAGGACATCAGTTTATCCTTACATGTGTCGATATGTGCACACGTTGGCCAGAGGCTATTCCTCTTAAGAGCATATCTACTACAGATATCGCAGATGCTCTTTGGTTGATTATTTTCTCGCTTGGGGTTCCCCAGAGAAATATTGTCAGACCATGGCACTCAACTCATATCTGACACTATGTCACAGGTAATGTCTACCTTACATATTGAACGATCTCTCAGTAGTATCTACCATCCTATGTCTAATGGGTTAGTTGAGCGTCTGAATAGAACGCTCAAGACTTTGCTTGGTAAGATAACTGAAGATCATCCTCAAGATTGGGACAGGGTTTTTACCCGCGGCTCTCTTTGCCTATAGAGAAGTCCCTAATGAACACACAGGATTTTCTCCCTTCGAACTTGTCTTTGGCGCGCGTCCACGCGGCCCTATGTCTTTATTACACGATCTCATCACTGCCGATGATATTAGCGATGAAACTCAATCCTCATATGAGTATGTCATTGCTCTTAGACAAAAGATCATTGAGGCATGTAAGCTAGCAACTGCTTCATCAGAAATTGCTAAAGAGAAGGCAAGGCAGTTTGCTAACAAGAATAGATGTCTACGACAACTTTGTCCAGGTGACAAAGCATTTGTCCTACTCCCCAGTAGGGAAAATAGACTTCTTATTGCATGGAAAGGTCCGTATGCAATAGTCTCTCGGATTTCCGATGTTGACTATGTGGTCGATATTGATGGAAAGCATAAAACTTTCCACATAAACATGCTTTCGGAATTTCACGAACGTCCGGACTATTTGCTGCCTATTTTCCAGGCAACGGATGATGCTCCTGCACCTCACGGTCATTATTCATCCCTGTCTGTCATTCAGGATGAGGAAGCTACCTTCTCTAATGTCAACCTTCCCCTTCCAGTGGTTCCATTACATTCTACGGAATCTTGGAAAAACGTTTCTTTTTCTCCTAATCTTTCTGGTGACGAACATCGACAAGTCTCGTCGATGTTACAAACATTTCAGGATGTTCTCACTGACATTCCTGGACACACAGATGTCATAGAACATGACATAATTCTTACCGACAATAATCCAATTAGGGTTAGGCCGTATCCTATTCCTATACACTTTCAGTCGCAAGTGGAAAAGGAATTGGATGAAATGATTCAATTAAATATAATTGAACCATCGACTTCACCATATTCTTCTTCCATGGTTATTGTCCGGAAGAAGGATAAGAACATACGAATTTGCGATAATCAACGCAAATTGAATCAGGTCACAAAGTTCGACGCTGAACCGATGCCTTTGTTAGAAGATCTACTGATTAGACTTTCTAATTCTAGATTCTTCACTAAACTTGACTTGTCTAAAGGTTCTTGGCAAGTGCCTTTAGCAGAGCATGCCAAACCTCTTACTGCTTTTTCTACACCTAGGGGTCTATTTCAATGGAATGTTATGCCTTTTGGTCTCATGAACGCCCCTGCCACTTTCGTTCGCATGATGCGTCGAATTCTGTCACATCGTTCGGATGTCATCGCATACTTAGATGACATCTGTCTCTTCAGTGATACCTGGGAAGATCACTATTTAGGGTTATATGACTTACTGTCCACTCTACGTGAGAATAATTTGACAGCAAAACCTTCTAAAGCTTTTGTTGGTTTTGGTGAAATCTCTTTCCTGGGTCATCGTGTTGGTCATGGTCTCTTGAAGACAGAAGACCACAATACTTCCAAAATACTGAACATCTCTGTTCCTAAACGAAGAAACAAGTTAGGAGTCTCTTAGGTTTAATTCAATTTTATGGGAGATTTATTCCAAATTTATCTTCGATCATGGCACCTCTCTCAACATTGTTGAAGAAAGGTTCGCCTAATCTGGTCCGTTGGTCTGAAGAATGCCAATCTTCACTAGACCAAATCAAGAATATATTTTCTTCTCCTCCCATCTTAAGATTACCTACTCTTGATAGGACTTTTGTTCTTCGGAGTGATGCTTCATCCACTGGGATTGGAGCAGCACTGATGCAAGAATATGCAAATACTCTGCATCCTGTTATGTACATTTCTAGAAAACTAAATGCGGCAGAGAGGAACTACTCGGTTTTAGACCGTGAGTTGTTAGCGATGGTTTGGTCAATTCTAAAGCTACAAAGATTCCTCCTGGGCGCACATTTCATTCTAGAGACTGATCAGAAAGCTCTTACAGCTATTCAGACTAAGAATTTGAAGAGTTCGAGATCCACTCGATATGCCATAGCTCTTCAACCTTTTCACTTCACGGTACGAGCTATCCGTGGTGCGGATAATGTGATGGCTGACATTTTGTCTAGATGCCCACATGACTCCAACTAATACTTCTGTCCTATATTTCTATATATTACAGAGTCATAACACACCTATATTTCTACAATAGATTAGCACATCTGTACTTACTTTATATGTACACACTATCGTGCTTTGTTGTCATCTTCTTCTGTTCATTTTTTAAAATGATAGAGGAGGACTGAGTAGTTAATATAAGGGCCGTTAGTTTACTAAACAGCCACAATTATTAATAATGTATTGTACCTTATGAAGCATATTAGTTATTAATTAGCATTATATTGCTTGTACTTTCTCAGAATGTCATTGTTGAGCTGAGGACTTACCTTACGAGTTCTAGATTGTGTACTTACCCTCGGAATACCAGAGCATATGTCCTGGATCGTCATGTAGTTTAACTTTACTATGTACTTATGTCATTACATGTCAAAGAATGTACTATTTAAATTTTCCTATCAGATTTGTACATCCACTATTGTTTGGCAATTTAATTAATTATCAGCGCATAATTCGTGCGTTTTGAGCCGCTTATCGCTTGCTCTTTGATATTGAAAAAAAAATATGTTCCACATTTTTTTTTATCGGGAGGAGGTGGTGATATGTTGCGTGATAAATTCTCGCAACATCGTTTTATTTCAATATCTGTTTTATAACGCAAGGGCAACAACTGCTTGAAATCTATAGTCACTTTTCTCGGTAAGCATTTGTCTTCTCGCGTTAGTATCGAATGCAGTTAACTTTTGAGCTGTGGTCATTTTTGCGCTGGACTGCGCATGACTTGTCTTGTTGTTTGGTCGATCGGTTTCCGCCCACCACTAGTGGGAGTGAGCGATTTGGAATGGCGAAAGAGATGCCTCGTTGAAGAGGGGATCTCCGCTATTTTTTGTTCTGTCAGGGATGTGTAGTCCTCTTAATGGATATTTCGTTTATTCGAGATAATACCTCTAGTGTTTCCCACATGTCGGGAGGCGTGATATTTCTGTGTATTTCATGAAAGCAAGGTAAATTAACATTTTCATTAACTCTATCGATTTTGGGTCGTGAACGATTTCTGGCTCATAGCCTGTCTTCGAAAGTCGTCGTCACGAGATGTTTTCCCAGCTCACATGTCGCTGCATTGTACTGCATCGGTTGATGCATGTACCAAGGACCATTACTTGCTACTTTGTTAAATGAACTAGGTTTAGAAAACCTTTATTATCTAGAGGATATTTTTTGAGGACATTATTTATACTTCGGCAGACGTGTCTGTCTTGCTGAAGTCAGATTAAGGAGAGTGAACCGATCTCATACATCTGGTTATCTCCTGGCTGTTATAGAAAAGGATGGAGTTGTTCATCTGACTACATTTACAGCACTTTGAAATATAACATGCATCTGACTCATCATTGTAATGCTGTCTACCATTTATTGCTGTATTGAATGTTGCTGTGATAATGACTGTTTGATGTGCCTACACATTTGCGTAACCATTTTGTCACTGTGGCGTCCACAATAAATAATGAAGAAAAACGTCAACGGCTGTTTCAAGACTCATTGACTTTATACGTCGTGAGTTTACTGACGTCCTATGTGGATTGCCCTGTTATTGTTGCATGAACATTGTTTTGACTGAACACATCTACACACTACACAAAACCAGACATGCGGATGCCATCCATCATCATATGGCATCACGCATCAGATTACCTGTAATTCCTCCTAGAAATAGTGAACAAATTGCAAGGAGAAAAAGACATGGGCCATTTGAAAGACAGAATCTCAGTACTTTTGTCACAGGGATAAAGAAGACGGCGCTGGACAGGATAGCTTGGCATAAATTGTTGAAGATCTATGCTTATAAGGGAGCTGAGAGGTAATGATGATGGTACAGTTCTTTTAGAGTTGCAAACTAAGGCACTGTGACCTATTTCTCCACAAGAGGTACCGTGACTTAATGTGATAGCATTGTGTGTTTTACATAATATCCAGAATATGACATCAGCTTGTTAACTGTTGAATTTATTTGGCTGATCTGCCCAATCTAGTGATGTTGTTCTTATATGCTGGTTTCATCTGGTTAATGTTAGTTGTGGTTGAGTCATTGCCACTCAATGTCTGGTTTGGGGAGTCTGTGGGCTCATAAAGTGCAGCTATTTTATCTGTCTTCTCAACTGAATGGTTTTTATCAGCTAATAATCATCATCTTTTACATTCCTTACAGAGCATGGTGCTACCCTTGCTGGAAGCCTGCACCAAGCATTCACATTCTCTAGCAGCGGTAGTTTCTGTAGCAATCTGTTTTACATGATGAAGTTCCCACCACCACGCACAACGTCATATTAATCACCTTGTACAACATGCTTTAGGGTGCAGTAGTACTGTTTTTTCTTTGTCGTTTTAGAGATCCCTTGACACTACCCTGGGTAAATGCAGCTCATGCAGCCTTATTAATTGATTCGTGTGTTGTATGGCACAATAACATGTCTCTGATTTTTTCATCTGACAAAGAATGTCTACAGCCTTGCTTGGGATAGATATAATGACAGTCTTTAGCTTGGCCTGTCAATTCTGCAACCAAATAAGCATATGTTTACTCAGGCTTTCAACATGACTGCCAGGACTTGTGGTGAAGCACTCACTGCAAACACTGCTACATCATCATAAAATTTCATGTGCCAATAAAGTGGCATATTATCTGCATCAGATCCATTAAGCCTACCAGCCCTGATTCCCTGAAAGTTACATTTCCCTATGCCTGAGTTCCTGAGCATTAATGTGTAAAGACACACAGAAACAATGATTACATGAAAACCGCTGCACATACACTCATAACATTTCACGACGTTATCGATAACACTGACAAACAACATTTTTCTTTCTTATATAAGAATAAGTGTTCTTAGGTCAGTTTCTTGCGCTGATTTCAAATTTGAAATCTGTTTATCTCTATCACATCGGGTTCTTAAGATATTTGTGAATAAATATATTTTTGGGAAACCGTTATTTGCTCCGTTTCATTTTTACTATACAACTTATTAAAAATTAATAAAATGCAAAATAATTCTACTTTTTTATACTGCTAAAAGATGCATGACATATGTTACGCTATTTTTCAAATAGTTACTGTATTTTGAAATAATTCTGAGCGAAATATGGCTTCTAGAAGTTGTAGAAATTCGGCTGATCTGTTCTATTACGTGTGCGGATATTTTACCGATCGTGTTCACCAGAAAAACATTACACCATTACTAAAGAAAGCATATGAACTTTATTTCGATTCGAAAGTTGATGATGCAAATAAATCTTGGAAGCCAAATGCAGTTTGTTCGACTTGTGCAAATACATTGGCAGGTTGATTACGAAAATCACCGTAGCATAAGTCGATGCCTTTTGGAGTGCCAGTAATTCAGCGTAAACCGACAAATCACGCTACTGATTGTTACTTCTGCTTGACAAATATCCATGGTTTCACTTTTAAAACTAGAAAGTCTGTGGTTTATCCAAATATTGAATCGGTTTCGAAACCAGTGCCTCATGATCCAATCACGTGTCCGATCCCAGTTCCACCAGAACAATATCCGTTGGACGTGAATGAACCATCAGAAAGTGATAGTTTACCTGCTTTAGAAACTAATTCTGACTCAGAATATATACCGGTGAATGATGGTGTTCACTTAATTAACCATTCAGAACTTTCAGATCTAATACGTGATCTCGCTCTTACCAAAGGACAAGCGGAATTACTCGGTTCGCGACTCAAAGAATGGAATCTTTTAGCGCCCAATACTCCAATATCTAAATTTCGTCATAGACACAGAGAACTTGTTCAATACTTTGAGATGGATGATGACATTTGCTATTCTTCTTCTTCTTCCGTCCTTAGCCACTGACCGTCAAAGCAGTCAGTGGCCATTACGCCTAGTGGCGTCTTAGGGCAACAGCAGATAGGTTTTCTTTGCCATTGTTTCCCATCACGCCTATTGGCGTCTTTAGGGCAACGGCAAATCAATCCATTTGCTGTTGTTTCCGTAATCGAAGTGACTGGCAAACGGGTGATCAGCCCGTTGGTACATTTGCTATTGCAAAGATGTAAACGGTCTAATGGTGCACCTCGGTCATGAGCACATAGTCAACGAATGGCGACTTTTCATCAACTCTTCCAAGACTAGTCTAAAAGCCGTGTTATTGCATAACGGAAATTTATTTTCATCAATTCCAGTCGCCTACTCTGTTCATATGAAAGAAAACTATGACAATATGGCTATACTTTTGGCAAAAATAAAGTACAATGACTACCAATGGCGGATTTGTGGAGACTTAAAGGTCATTGCAATTCTCACGGGCATGCAGACTGGGTATACTAAATTTTGTTGCTTCCTATGTGAATGGGACAGCCGCAACAGACAGGAACATTATGCAAGAAAGGTGTGGCCTATCAGGGATCGTATGCAGCTCGGGCATAAAAATGTAATACACGAGCCATTAGTTAACAAAGACAGCATCATTTTACCACCGTTACATATAAAGTTGGGGCTCATGAAGAATTTCGTAAAAGCGTTAGATAAAACGAGCAAAGCTTTCACTTATCTTCGAGAAAAGTTTCCGCAAGTTAGCGATGCAAAGATAAAGGAAGGTATCTTTGTAGGACCTCAGATTAGGAAAGTTATTGCAGACAAACAATTCGAGAACTTGTTACATGGTAGTGAACTTCGCGCATGGATGGCATTCAAATCGACCGTCGATAACTTTCTGGGAAATCACAAATCTGTCGACTATGTGCATATTTTTAAGCAGTGCATAGATGCATACAGAATTATGGGCTGTAACATGTCCCTCAAAATCCTTTTGCTCGATTCGCATCTTGACTTTTTCCCTGACAACCTTGGCGAAGTCAGCGATGAACATGGAGAACGATTCCATCAAGATATCGCCGTAATGGAGTCACATTATCAAGGACGGTGGAGTGTGACCATGCTTGCCGATTATTGCTGGATGCTTCATCGCGATGTACCACATGCCATTCACCGACGAAAGTCGACTGCAAAGAAATTCAAGCCTACATAACTGTTATACTTCTTGTACGAATGATGTTGTAATAATGTATGCGTTGTTAAAAAACTTCAATTGCGTATTTCTAGAGATCCCGACCTGATAGAGAAAAATGGTTTGCAGATTTACAAACAGCGCATTAAAATTGACCAGAAAAACATAGAAATGTTAGAGAAAGAAAAAAAAAATTTTTTTTTGTTAGCCAGTGTAATAGGCTTGCTTACTTATAGTCTAGCACAGGTATTGTATTCTGCCTTACTATGCAAGTCAGCCATTTCTAATTTTTATTACACATTCTGATGCCCATGGTCTTCAGATGAAAAACTCAAATGCAACAACTTTCTTTCATACATTGGCATATCATTATACAAGTTGTTTCAGAAACAGCTTGGAGTAGGGGACTTGACAAATTTTTCATATACAGACCTGATTTCATAACTCTCCACACAGTTGAAGTGGTTATTTCATTAAAAAATTGTGTAAACTTTATTGATACAGTGAAAACAAGAACAGCACTTACTTGAAACTGTCTTGTTCTGTGACTTATTACTAATGCCTGTCCATCTTTGTTAGTTTGAGGAGGAAACTTATGCATTTGATTGTATCTAAAGAGGTCTTTTTCTGCAAACATTTGCTAATGCACATGAAACTAGTCATGCAATAGCTTCTAGTAAAAACGTGTATCACGCAACAATTTTAGATAAGTGTAGACTGAGAACATTAACTCACAAAATAGTCCAAACAGATTGCACATGTTTTTTTCCTCTTAGCAACTAGTGCTATAGAAGACTAGGGGTTGAGGGTTGGAAAGGGTTGCAGCTTCTGGACCTAAGACTGGGGGAGGGTTACAGGTGGCAGAACAAGCCCAAATAAACACTGTAGTATTTGAACTTAGGGCCCAGAAACATTGCTAATCCAAGAGACCATTCCATCTGTCATTGGCTGTTAACAGTATAGGTGGTATTCATGTTGCATTCTGGTGCTATAAGGCAGAGTAAAAAATCTGTCAATCTATCTTGTTATTGAATAAATATTGATATTTCTATTGCTAGCATTATTATTATTTTTTTTTTTTTTGAAATTTGCTTGCATTACACTGAGCTATTCTTAGTCACATTTTAAACAGTTCTACATTTGATATATATGGACAGTTTCACTGCAGACCATGGATGTTTTGATGTTAGCCTGACAGAATCGTAAAAGGCAATTAAAAACTGTACTTAAGACCACCTAATTTGTGCTGTATTTTTTTTAAAAAAACGTGTTTACAGGAACAAAGGACAATAATTCTGCCTTGTATATCTGGGTAGGACAAGAACTGAAAGCATTATATGAATTGCTTTACTTTGTGTAATCTTTTACACTTAAAAATTTAATGGGTTTGAGTTATCTTTTTGTACTGTGACTACAAAAAGGAAAGATTGAATTTTTTTTTTTAAAAAGGATTATGAAGGAGCAAGAAAAGTTGCCTGTGGGGATGAGTGTTTATGGTATTTTCAACAGTTGACCTGCATTAATAATTTATTTTCTGATGGCCAATCTTGGCAAATTATTTATATTTATTATTTTTTTCATTCAGGTTGAAGAGGCTACACAGTCTGTAACACAGTCAGAAAGTAGTGTGAGGACATTGCTTAGCAAACCTGCCAGCTCTTCAGCTGTTAGTGGAGACGATTCAGACTAAATTGAAACAGGACGCAGCTGTTCACCACAGAACAGAGACCTTAGTGATAGACCAGTACAGAGGATTTTCTAAATCTGTCAAATACTTTTTTTTCTCCTCTTGCTGCAATTTTGTATTCAGAAATAGCAGTGACATTGCTTCATGTTTAGTTTATTCATGTGGAACAACGTAGTGAAATGTACTCCTGGTTTTAATGCAGATGTGCAGCGTTAGCAAAATCTTTGTAATGTCTTTACTTTTGATGTATTTGCATTTATAGGTTATTCAGTGAATATGCTTCTGGCTAGGTGTAAGCACAGCATTTTATTAGTAGGACTAAGAATTTTGTGAACTGTAGCATAAATCCCATAGATCCTTAATGGTCATTATCATTATATTAAAATGGACTACGTAATATTTATATTATTTATTAAAGTATATACCTAGTGATCGTTGATAACTAAAATTTAGTACAACAATGTGAATAGGTAAACTGTGTAGCATTGGTTTAATTTAAATTTAAGAGACACGCTGAGAAGGTGACACTGTAAGGTCACTTTCATGCATGTATGTGGCTGCATATTATGCACCATGAAACCTATTAACTGATATCTTGAATTCCAGAGTGCTCAAAAAGCAAGACATTTTCTGGGATGAATAAATCTAAAATTAATGCTAATGAATTCCTGGATTGCTACTTTGTTTTTTATAATAAACACAACCTACTTTTCTTCTAAATCTTTTTTTTCTGATCATTGGAGCTTGTATTATAAATGCCCTTGCATGTGTTTGTGATATAAATTCATTATTTATTTTTTGAAAATACACCATTTCTAGACAGTATACCAGAGGCATGTTCCCATACCTTTGGATGCAGTCAGATTAATTTGTAGGTCATCTCTAATGGCTGAGGTGGCTCTTGCTTACTGTGATTATATAGGTACAAGTATTCTGTAAGCACACTTACAGACAAATTTACTAGAAAAATAACTTTGGAGCCATTGTTGTTGAACTAGGACGGCTGAGCTTATCACTTTTTTGCAGCCAATACCAAGTTAAAGAGTCCTTGATATTATCTACACTGTATATCTAGGCTTTTCTGCCATTCCAAAATGTGTCGAGTTCATGAACTCCAGTTTCTCCAGCTTTGTTTGCATTAAAGGATCATTGCATCTGGTCCCAAGCAAGAAGGAAGAAGTGTGTGGCATACTGTGCATTCCCTGCCATCCAAGGAGGTTCTGTATTTTTCTTCTTTGATCCTTAGCCGCCAACCGTCA
Organism: Oreohelix idahoensis; assembly: GCA_024509875.1. Lineage (NCBI taxonomy): Eukaryota > Metazoa > Mollusca > Gastropoda > Stylommatophora > Oreohelicidae > Oreohelix > Oreohelix idahoensis. The sequence goes on along the minus strand of JAMPIV010018443.1, from coordinate 359,935 downwards.
AAGCAGTCAGTGGCCATCACACCTCGTGGCATCTTGTAGGGCAGCAACAAATTGATTCCAATTTACTCGGTCGGTGGCCATCCTTCATACAGTGCCCCAACTCTGGTTCATTCTTTGCATCTCAGCCTCCACAATCTTCCACCAAGTTGTTTTTGGTCAGCCTCTCTTTCGTTTTCCTTCAGGGGTCCATAGCATAGCTGTTCTTGTGATGGCATCAGGGTCTCTTCTGAGGACATGGCCAGCCCAACTCCAGCGTCTGCCAGCTATGATGGTGTGCATGTCCTCTTGCTTGCTCCGAGTAAGCAGATCTTGGTTGGTGATGGTATTCGGCCAAAAAATTCTGATAATTTTTCTTAGGCAGGTTGTGTGAAAAGAGGACAATTTCGACATTTCCTTCTCTTAACTCTCCAGCATTCCGCACCATAGAGAAGCACAGAAAGCACACATCTCTGATATAATCTTAATTTTGTGCTTGTGCTGTACTGAGAGGACTTCCAGATGTTGTTTAGACTATAAAAGGCTGTTCTTGCTTTGTTCATTCTGTTATTGAGGTTCTGTATGCAGAGCTAAAATACGGTACTTTAGTTCTGGGCTGTCCAAGGAATTGTCACGTTTTATGCAGAGCCACTTCTCAGCTCAAGCCTATCATGGGTCCATAGTGAGATCCTCCTGCCTGCTGTCAGCTAAGTCAAAGCCAAAGAATCACATCTAGGGCTTGAGTGAATTCTCCAAGCTTAGTGTGCAATGCTGGGTTCTCGTCAAGTTTCACCACAGGAGGAATCCCTGGAAGTGTGTGGATGATTTAAAGAGTCAATAAGAGTGTAACTAGCCTCACAGACAGAGGTTAACTTCCACATCTGTATACTACAGCATTGTGCTTAGCAGGTGATTGTATAAGGATGACTCCAGATATGCCTCAAAGCATACCCTGGGGCCAAAAAAACAAAGTGTGAACAGTGAGTCACTACAAGACATTAAGGATTATCATGCTAAGAGTGATAAAGATGACTGGAAATACTGTGGACGAATGGCACAGGATAGGAAGGCTTGGAGTGTTATTTGTTGAAGGCCAGAGCTTTACAGGATGCTGAAAGGTAATGATGATGATGTGTTCACCAGATTTCCGTTAAGAAAGTGCAAGTATTATTTGTGTAATTTATTGAAACTTCTAGTCTCTCAAATACATAATGATGGAAATCTGAGTCCTGTGAGTAATAAATAAATATAGGTAATTAACAGGCGCTCGTTGGACAGAACGGAGGACACCAGACAACAGAAAATAAGTATTAAGTGATAGGCTTAACGGGAGTTGAACTGAGGACCATCCATATGGCACCATCGCCTTGCTGCAACGGCATCACAGTGGAAATAGATAAACCAACAACCCAGAATACTTGGAGTGAAAATAAACAACCCAGTACTTCTGCATAGAAAAGTATTTTGAAGCCAACAGTTGATTGAATGTGTGGCATTCAGGATTAATGATTTTTTCTTAACTGATTCTAACATCCCAGAAAATGTGGTGCTACTGATAAGAAAGAAGAGCACAAAAGTAAAAACTGTGATACATGATTCTGTTACACTGGTCATGTTTTAATGCACAAACTTAACTGCTCATACTCAGAATGTGCTAGTGTGCCTTATAGTAGAGACTGTAATTAGCAGAACAGAATATTTGTTCTGCTAAAGCAGGAAGAATAAATAATGGTCCTGTTGCCAACTTGTGACTGTATCTGATCCACAGAACAAGGAGAAACAATTTATGACAATGTCAGGCAGGGTATCAGCCAAGGGTGACATTAGTCTGCATTCACTGGTCAATTGTGGCAGATGTGCCCTTAATAAAGTCTTCTGCTTTGTGTTTCCTGACCTTTTAGTCATCAGTCTTTGTAAGATAATGGGTTTTTTTTCTTAATGAGGCACCGGCTTAAATTGTGGAGCTGAAAGAGGAGTGAAATAGCAAGAAGATAAACTGATTTAATGTGTTATTCATTAATAAAATATTGTTGTTAGTACTTAGCTGACATCCATAAGAAATTGCAATAAGAGTAACATCCAGCCCATGGACTAAAAATTGCCAATTCCTGTTATTGTTGGTAGTGATTTATTTATGTCTTATAACTTTATTTGCATGACTTTTTAATGCATGTTTGGTCAACTGTTACCAGATTTACATATTAATTGAACAACCATTTGTTTGTCCTGTATTATTAATAAACATTTGGCACAGTTTTTCATTACCTTTTGTAAAAAGTTTTTATACAAGTTTTTTATTCAAGAAAAAGTTTTTGATTCCAGTAGGTCTTGTCCTATTAATCGGGCAGAACCATGGCAGGTCACAATACTTAACTTGAGTGTTATCATTTTTTTTCATTCATATTTACTGTAATATTTGAAATTTAAAAACAACTTGTAATAGTTATGTAATTGATTTGAATATTATGAATATGACTTAATATTTTACCTATAATTTTTACACATTGTAGTCAGGTGATGCATGCATTCACCTTCTGATATTGTGGATGGATGACTAAGCTAGTTTTTCAACCCTTCAGTTCCATGTTATATTGTTTGCCATTTCTTGAGGTTTTTGTTGCTTTCAAATTACTTTTACTGTAAAACTAACGTACCAATGACATTTTATTTCACATTCTGACCAATGACACTCCTTGTGCCTTTCAAAACCCAGTGTTTACTCATTTCTAAGAAAACAGATTCCAAGATGACATGACCAAGAAATCATGTTAGTTAGTTGATGGTGAGATTACATTGGAATTATATTCTGATGACTTAATAGACTGCTCATCTGATTATGAAATTAAATATCTTAGTTCTTCGTTATAATAGTGATAGTGATTTTAGTGATTATGGAGTATAGTAGCCATCTCTAGTGATAACTGACTATGGGGATAATGCGCCCTTGTAGTGGTAACCCTCAGCTCCATTTTGCCTGATGTTTCATTCTACATCTTTTCTCTCCTGCGTTTTGTAGGAGTCTCTTCACCTAATCTGAGCAGGTGTTGCCATAGGGAACATCTCCACTTGATACGATCGGGAGCTTTGTCCCAGAATACTGGACTTATGTCCAGTGCCTTCATGTCTCTCATGCAGAGTATACATGCTTTGATGGCCAGCGCTTGAGAACACCTCAAATATATAGGACTATCAAATAGACATGCAAAGTGGCTACTGTGCTGAACAAAGAGAATGAATGTAGCAGAACGGCATCAGATGAGCTTTATTTATCCACCATCTCAACATGAAGTCCACACTAATCAGCGTAACTATAGGGTATTTTCTTCTTCTTCTTCTTCCGTCCTTAGCCAAAGACCGACCAAGCAGTCAGAGGCCATCACGCCTTGTGGCGTCTTAAGGGCAACAGCAGATTGATTTTCTCTGTTGTAGTTTCCCATCACGCCTAGCGGCGTCTTTAGGGCAACAACAAATAGATCCATCTGCCGTTGTTTCCGTAATCGGTGTGACAAGCCAACGGGTGATCAGTCCATTGGGCATAGGGTATTTAGTCTAGCTTTATTCATTTGGGTTAGAGTGAATATGACAGAAAGACTGTGTAAGGTAATTAAATTATATAATTTACTGGGGATCAGATGACATCCCTTTGATACGTCCTACAAGAATTTACTAGAACGAGATTTGCTTGATAAGAAAGAGGCAATGGAGAAAGGTTGTAGCTGGGTGCAGATAACCTTTGTGGCTCAGTCTGAAAAAGAGTAAGGAAATGAGATTGGTCTGTGTGAGTTGTATAAAAAGAGTATATTTTGTTCATGCTCTGGGTTTATTTACACTTTTAAGACACTTAAAAGAATCTCACAAAAATCGATAACTGCAAGTTTTGTTTTTTCACTGCAGTCAATGGCCAAAATAGATATGAGGATTCTGACATTTTGTTCATTTCTTTTTGAATATCGTATGTGTGTTAATTTATTAGTTTTTTTATAATGGGACCAGTGTGTCCTACAATTAATTGATTAGTCATTTCATGACTGGTTGTTATATTTGTGAATGATCACGGCATGTGTTTATTATATATTTTTAAATCTTATTGATCCTAATTAGGTATTGCTTTGACAATTGACTTCAGGTTAGAATTGCTAATGTTCACATATTTTTGTGATGGTCTGCGTGAAAATGCTTTCTGAAAGTTGGAAATTTAGAAAGAAAGAAAAAAGTTTTTACATCAGCTTGTTCTAAAGTAGCAACTTTGTCTTCCATAGATGTCAGTCCACGATTTCCTAGAATAGAATTAAGCTTTTAATAGTTAAACTGTTATGTCTCCATGTCTTTTGGTGTTGTCTTTGATGATCTTTGCCAGATTTCCCACCACATTTAAAGTTCTTGTGTTCCAGCATCCCAGGTTGATTATTTTCTTTGGTGTCTGGTTTATTACCAGGGTGAAAATGTAACTCTTTGGCTTTCATTTTCAACTGTCATGGGTTAAATTACTTTGTATCATTTTTTCTTTCCTCCAAAAAGTAGATGTCCTTTGCATTTGTTTGTTCAACTAAAATGGGGCAGGTGACCAAGTTTCTGACCCTCATTAGTTAACTTTTATTATATGCTTGGTTGGGAACGGAGTTTGGTAGTTATTATTTACAGAGAAGCTGCTCAGCGTCCATACAGTTGACATTCAAAAATCCGGCAACCTCCAGACCTGAGGAGTTCCGGATTGTTGGAAATTCCGGATTTTTTGTGGTTATATATGCTGTATATATTTAACAGAAAATGACTACCTGTATAGTCCTTTAAAGAAAGAAAATTAAATGTTTACGTTTTACACCACTTATTTTATTTGCTGAATCCATAATGGGGCTATACAGCAGCAAATAAATGATAAAATGAGAATGAATGATTAGGAATGCCTGTTAACACGTGCAAGCAAGACCCAACAGCTGCATCAAAACATAAACGGCTCCAGAAAACAGTGGCGCACCAACGCGGTAAATTTAAAAATGTGCTCCGAAATCCATGCCGGAAATCTGAAGGAACCGGATTATCGATGGCCGGATTTTTGAATGTCAACTGTATAAGCAGCACCACATTCTCACCATGGAGAACATATTGCTATGTGTGTGTGAGTGAGTGAGTGAGTGAGAGAGAGATCCTAATGACAACATCGGCCATCTTACAAGGAGGGATCAAAGCACCATTTTTCAGTTCAGATCACAACATATACCACTTAACAGTCACTTCAACAGAATCCAAACCTAACACTCTCCAGAGTGTCAGCTATGTAACTACCCCTACGAAACTGTTGACCACCACCACCTGTTTGAGTGCCTAGCACTCGATGTTAGGAAAATTGCCTTTCCTCCAAGGTCAGATAAGTGGGACACCTTGTACTGAGGAACAAAACAACTTGCGAAAACATGCAGATATCACTACATGGCATTGGAGTGAGAGCTGAAGTACCGCTTGATCAATAACAATAGCAATATATATATATATGGGTTCTCAACATGTTTCACCACAGGGGGAATCCCTGGAAGTGTGTGGATGATTTCAAGAGTCAGTATGGGTGTAATTAGCCTTACAGACTGAGGTTCACATCCAAATCTACATACTATAGCATTTTTATTTTTTTTAATTTTAAGATGTTTGCTACTTTCTTTTGTGTAGCATGCCCCATTCAACCATTTACCATGTACATGGAACTGTTGGTTATATCATTATCAGGACGTTTTTTTATTTAGTGTGCTATTTTCTTGATTGTGCTTATTACACGTTCTGTACTGTATTATTCCTCATGATGGGGTTTTTTACTTTTTGGATAATAGTTCAGTTTGTTGTGTTGTTCTGAAGCATTCTTTTATCTATACTGGCATGAATTTAATATCGGTTGGGGCTTTATTTATGTACTTTTTCTATTGGGTTGTGTAATTCCTTTCTGATTACATAGCTTTGTTACTACTGTGTGTATATATATATATATATATATATATATATATATATATCTATATATCTATATATATATATATATATATATATATATATATATATATATATATATATATATATATGTATCATGTAGCATGTCCTTTGCAGAACGTCGCTCTCATCACAGCCCGCCTGAAAGACTCTCGATCTCTAGCCAGCCTCCTGCCTCCTCCAATGTCATGTTCAAGGTGTCTTCAATGTCTGTGTCCACCGTCGTCTTGGTCGGCCCCTGCCTCGCCTTCCAGGTACCATACCCTCCATCACTGCTCTCTCTAAGCCACTATGGCGTTTAATGTGGCCAAAATATTTCAGTTTCCGGGACATGATATTGTATCATATGATATATATATATATATATATTTTTTTTTGTCATTCCTCCTGTTGTCTTTGAAATTGTTGCTTTTGTTCTTGTGAAATATTGTTTTACTAATTTTTGTACTGCTTGTGAAGACTTGGTGCCCATTAAATTTTCTACATTTAGTTCTATTTTGCAGTTTGTACAGTAAACTTTGATATTTTGTCTGTGTTGGTCGCATTTCTTGCATTCCAGCAAGAAGTGTTTAATGGTATTAGGTTCATAACATTCTTCACAGATGGGTTCCCCTATTCTAAAGTAACCAGTTCCCAATCTAAGCCGGAGTAGCTTTTTATTTACTGGTATTTTTAGGTCATCTTGTATTTGGCATTTTTTATTTGTTTTTTTTTTTTTAAATAAGCTGGTATGCATGCCTTCCTTTTGTGCTCTGGTCTCATGCTTTTCTCCATTCTTTGGATATTGTCCTTGCTGTTAGACTCTTTATTTCAAATCTCCCTAACCCTGTTTCAATTTTTGTATTGCTATTTCTTGTCCACTTGGCTTCCCTATCGGCGAGTCTGTTTCCTGTTTTGCCAGCATGAGATGAAATCCATGCTAACGTGACTTGGCATCCAGCAGTATTTAGGTATGTATTAATCTGTAGTATTTCCTCTACTATATCAGGCCTGCTACTTTTGTTTCTGTTATTGATTACTTGTATTGATGAGTGAGTCTGTGAGAATTGTTAGTGTCTGTGGTGGGTTCTCTGTAACTACTTCTAAAGTCTTGAGGATTGCTACTAATTCTGCCGTGAAGATAGATGCATTTCTTGTTACTTTGTATCTTTTTCTAATTCTCCATTTTAGTATCACTATTCCTGAAATATGTGCAAAACTGGTGGTCATATAAGGATGACTCCAGATATGTCTCCATGCATATATGTGTGCGTGTACATACATATACAAACACATATACACACAGACACACATCCATACACAAAAGAACTAAAAGCAACTGTAATAGCCATCTTGAAAAACAGAGACAATACTGAAGCTAAAATAGTATTCCTCATAGATTCCATATCAGTCGTAAATGGAAACATAAAAACAAACCATTAGACAGCCTGTCAGAAGTACTAATGGAGATTGGCTAGAAATTCAACAGTTTGTTGAAGTTATTTTTTGGGTCTATTTTTCAAATTAATATTTATTGTTTTGAACTGGAGTGTTTTTATTTTTATTTTTAATTTCAGTTCTGATTTAAAAGACGCATCTACTTTTTTAGCCCCCATATCTATCTCTGCCTCATCCCCTTCTCTCCCCCCCCCCCCCCCCCCCCCCCCCCCCCCCCCCCCCCCTCCCAATTTCACTACATTCAAACCCATCTGTTGAGGCTTGTTTTAGTATTGATGGAATGTTATTGATAATGAGCATCATGCAATAAATGTTGTAGCAAATGTCGTATGGGTGGTGCCAGAACTTGAATTATAAAAATGACTTCACAACGTCTTGATGGTTTTGGGTCCACATAGATTACGTAGTTTAATTGACGAAATAGGCAAACATGTTCATGTCAAACATTCAATACATGAGTAATTTGAAGCTCCTACTGTCCTTCATAGAACATCACATGTCTGGAATACTTACATGCAGTGCCATCACGGTTATCACTGAAGTATCGGAAACCAGACATGGAATTAATATAATCAAATTGCGATTGCAATACTTCTCTGTAACAAATACTTCCTCGAACTCAATCCTTCTGTTTGGAATCTTTATATAATATCAGTGGCGACCTTCGTACAATATACAGCCACGTTGAAGAATAAATATACTACTAAATATCAAGGAGCAACAGCTTCGACGTCCTTCTTGGACGAAATCCACAAACGAAAGGCCCCGAATGACGGTTTGCATAAATTATGTTAAGCACCAAAACCACGTCATCATATCTAAGTGACGTCAGACTAATATCGCATTCATTTAACATTCATATAAGTGCAAAATACATCATGCTGGCCACGAATAGAACTGTTAGCACGTAGATTAACTGATAACAGAACTAAACATGGTCAACATGTAAAATACATGATAAATCATCTTTAACACCATCTCTTGGTATTATAAGCTCAAAGGTGCATGACTCATCATGTTTTCTAAGTCTGAATCGTCACTATGAGTCGAGATTATTGCATGACAAAAATTATCCTCTTTTATACTGTAACTTATTGTATTCACAGCAGACTGTGATTTTTTAAAACTGTTATCTATTCACTTATCCACATTCATGTTGCGCAAGCATTTGTGATACAATTCAGCAAAATTGGTTGTGTGTTGGGTTTGTTAAGTTATTTCCATCTGTTTAGTGGGAATTGTTGACAGTTCTGTAAATGCTGTGAGAAGTATACACATATTTGTTATACTGAAACTACAGGTCCATAACCCAGAATCTGAGCACCCAAAAACCGAAATATTCCAAAAATCACAAAATTCCAAAAATCTAAATTTTCGGCTGACTTTTGGCTGATTTTTGAACTGATATTTATGTGACTTGGCCTGCTTTTGGACGACGTGCTACTTTGAGTGATATCCAAAAACCGAATAATAAAATCAGATTTCAAAAACACGGCCGCCCCTGAGCATTTTTGATTCTGGTTATGATGTACAATGTTATACATAACATTTTTTTTTAAGTCAGAATATTAATTTCTACAAAAAAATTTTGCTTTTGTCGTGACACTAGAATGTTTAAAAAATAAATTGTGTGAAGTTACCATATTTTAAACATATTAAGTACAAATTATTGAATTTTGAGCAATTTCGATGTGAAACTTTTTATTTTATGAGACAGTAAGTACATCTGTAAAACTAGAATGTAAGACATTGAATTTTTTAAAATCAAACATATTTTTTAAATTGTGAAGCAGCCTGGCAAAATCTTATTTTTTTTTTTTTTGTATTATTCATTTTAGAAGTGGCTTCCATACCATTTTTCATTTGTTGTGTGTTGACTAAATGGGTAATTTATAGGTTTACCTTATTTAGAAAAAAAAATGCAAGAGAAAAAAACCTTTAATTTAGTTGAACCTCTTTATTTTCAGATATTTACATGTGGCTACATCACACTTAGAATGTGAAACATTCACTTTTGTTACAAGTGCACTTTTAAAACTAGAATTTCCATTTGTCTAAGAATACTTTATAATATTTACATTTTCACATTTGCCATAGTTATAGTATTTTAACTCTTTGATTCCATAATTATTTTCCACCCAGTGCCAGAATTATATTTTGAAGAATTCTAAACAGTGAAGTGTACCATCTTCTATTGTAAATTGTATGTCAATCTTTTCTGTCATCATGCACATATTATATATCGAACTGGAGGGAAATGGATAGGGAGCTACGATATGCGGTGGCTTTGTTAGTATTAATGCAAGTATGTTTGGTATTCATAAAAATTATGCTGCATGTAAATTGAAAAAAACTAAAAAGCTCACAGTACAATATGGCTTATCAAACATAATTTAATGTTGCAGGCAGTAACATTTTCTTTTTAGTCTTAAAATATCAAGGTATTCCATTTACGAAGTAATAAAACATTGAATATGGCCACACTTCGTGGTGTTCACACCATTTTTACGATGGTCCCTTATAAAAATCACAAAATGTATAGCATAGTGCATTGCTTCATTTTCAAACAAATAAATTAGAATAACATCACATAAAAATCTTTGACACTTTTTTTTTCTCTGGTTTTAACAATATTTCTAGCTTCATCTTTGTACCTATGACTAGTCATTAGATGTAACTGCAGGTTCTGTTGTTTTTCAATGGGCCAGGCTAGGGCATCAGCTAAATATAATATGTCTAACATTTCTGCACCAATCCCGTCATTTGACAACAAACAAACTGTGACTATTAAACAATCATCAATGTTTCTGAATAAGATTGACTAAGTTATTAAATAAAAGGCTTAGAATTTGTATATATAAATCCTTACATGTTTCTGTAGTGATAACAAAGAAAAATGTAAACACATGAACCATCACACAAATTGTAATAATAACATGAAACAAATATGCACACTGCTTAACTACACTTAGATTGGTTGTTTAAATAGTCAGCCTATGCATTTAAAACATAGACTGGATTAAACAGGTGAATTTTTGGGGTTCATTTTTGATAAACTAAAAACAGTGGTCTCATCGTTTTTTCGGCACGGGCGTCAAAACTGACCAACGGTCAGACCGTAGCTCTGGAGTCAAAGAGTTAAGTTAATTTCAGAACATGTTTGTGCTTGCATAGTTCAAGTAATGACTTTTAAAAAATTAGGTGGAGTGTGATGTTTCAACCATCGTGGTATGCAACTTCATCCCACTTTGATGCATACTTTTACAAACAACAGACTTTGTTAAGACTGTTTATTACATTTGTGAAATACTGTTTTCTTGTTCTTCATTCACTCATTGCTACTGTTTTCTAAACGACCAAGTCCAGTTTTTTAAATGCCTGTTATAATTCAGTCACTGTACATACAATCACTGTACAGCCCATCTGTTGCCAGTTACCTGTGCTTCGTAACTTCTGTTTCTGTTTTATAATTCCCCCAGACTTACGGTTGTGGTGGCTCTATTTACATTTCAGGTATTGGTGATATGGCACATTGTGATTGGTTGGCTGCATGCTGCACACGTGTATGGTTGGTTGAGTTGTGCCAGGTTCAATGTGTTAGATCTAGCAGTTGTAATTCATAACTCCTAGTTAGAAACTTTGCTACGGTTGTGGAAAAAAAGTAACAAAGAAATAACCACAAATGACAGCAAGAAAAGATTAAAAATACAGGCATTTGTCAGGTTAATTTTGAAGCTCTTTTAAATATAGAGCATTATCAGAAAAAAAAAGCTGGTGGACCATTACAGTGTTTTCATTACTTAATAAATATGCCCTAACATAACATGCACACTGCGTTAAAGAGCTAACAGAAATTAAAATTGTGTTGCATTCTTCCAGTCTCAATGTTTATGGAGAATGTAGCCACCGCTGCAAGTGGTCCTCTTGCAGGAAGCCTGCACCAAACATCTGTGCCCTTTTGCAGTAGTGGCTTTTGTTGCAGTTTGTTTTGCATAATGAGATTGCCAGCCTCACACAACCTCATGTTAGTCACCTTTTAGGGCATATGTGACGGAGCAGTTGTGTAATTCTTTCTAAATTGTGTTTGGCTCGGTTACATTGTATTAAAAATAAAGTTCCATTGCTGGCCTGCCAACAAATAACCAAACATTAGTGAAGAGCTAATTCAACATTTTTTTTCACCTGTTGGATGGTTGTTGTTAACTTTTTGATATTTTTTGTGGTTCTTTCTTGTCAGAGATGTTTTAAATATTTCTTACGCCTCTAATTACACTGGACAACAAATTTTGACTTTTTGTGTGTATCTGAGATTAAACCAAGTTACCTTTATGTTGTTTGGGCTGCTGAATATGAAAATGGCCGTTAAAACACCAGATTAGCTCTAGTTTTTTAAATATATATAAAACAAGTTTTACACATTTGCATATACATACCATTCAATACCATAATACCCGCCGTAAGTACTTCGGTCGGTCGGTCAGTCACATTTTGCACACCGTCATTTGCGCACTTTTTCTATTTTCAAGAGAGTACATTAACTTTCAACCACAGCAAAGGGGGTGCAACTGTGGTTGAAAGTTAGACAATAATTGTATTGTTTCCCCTTATATGTACTCTCCCGAAAATACAAAAAGTGCGCAAATGAAGGTGTGCATGAACAGTATGATTATGGAAAGAAGCCAACAACACGATTGATAAACAGTACATGAACTGGAGTTTCGTCAAACTTCAAACGTTGTTCTCAAAGGCAGTAAGTCGACCATGGCTTCTCAGAGGCAGTAAGTTGACCAGGGCAAGATTTTAAAAGATGCACGAACAATTCCGAGACATGTTGTCATAAAAGAAATGTTAGTTATTTAGTCAATTTACGGTTCATTAGATCATTATCACTGCTGCACATGTCATTTAGGTAAGGTTACTCCATGTCTTCATATTTAATACATCCATATAATTTTCACTACAAATATCTAATGACGGTCGCCTGCAATGAAATGACCACAGTAGTGATAAACCATGTAATACATGTAACAGAAACAACGCACTATAATTAATAACTTGTCAATATTGACGGGTTATTGCAAGTATGATAATAATGCTCATAGCGGAAATGATTCACAATGACACCTTTTTGCCTGTCGCTTGTATTGAGTTTCTGGAGCATCTCTCACAGAGGTGCAACAATAGTCTGCTAGCATTGCTGCATTCCATTTCCCTTGGTACTTTTTTTCGAGGGTAGTAATGTCCTGATGAAATCGTTCCTCATGCTCGTCACTGACAGCACCGCAGTTAGCAGGGAAGAAATCCAGATGAGAGTGTAAAAAGTGTAATTTCAAAGACATGTTGCACCCTAGTCTCGTAGCGCTGCAAGAGGGTTTCTACAAGCTCCTGGTAATTGTCAGCCTTATTGTTTCCCAGAAAGTTTGAGGCCACTTGCTGGAAGCATTCCAAGCTAACTTTTCATCACCTGTGATGATATCATCAAAATGCTGATCTCGGAAGAGCTGACATATCTGTGGACCGACAAATACACTTTCCTTGATTTTGGCCTCACTAAGTCTTTGAAATTTATCACGAAGGTATAAAAATCCTGCCCCATTTCGATCCATGGCCTTTACAAAATTCTTCATTAGTCCAAGTTTGATGTGGAGAGGAGGGAGCAAGATCTTGTGGGATTCTACAAGTGGTTCGTTAAGTACATTCTTTTTCCCCGGTTGAAGTGATTGTCGTTGGGGCCAATCCTTTATCTTGTACTGGGAAGTCCTGGCATGGCTGTCCCACAGACAGAGGAAACAGCAAAACTTTGTGTAACCCTGCTGTAGCCCCATCAAGATGGCAATGACCTTCAGGTCACCACATATCTGCCACTTATACTTGTCATAGTTGATGATGTGTAACAGTTATTTCATGTTGTTGTACGTTTCTTTCATGTGGGCTGCATACCCGAGTGAAACAGATGGTAAAACGTTACCAATATGGAGCAGCACAGCTTTTAAGCTCAACTTGGACGAATCAATGAACAACCTCCAATCGTTGTATTTGTAGTTGATGTGTAGTGCTGCCATCAGACCCACTATATCAGCGCAAGCAATGAGGTTATGTCATTTTGAAATATAGAAGCAGATATTTTTGCCGAGCAGGAAAAACAGACACATGCACATTCTCTTCTAGAAGATTCCATTGCTGCAGTCTGGACCCCAACAGCTCTGCTTTATTTTTTGGCAATTCCAGATCTCTCACTAGATCATTCAATTCACTCTGGGTAATTTTATGTGGCTGTGCAGACTCTTCAATAGGCACGAAATCAGGATCTCTTGATGTAGATGCTTTCACAGGTGACGGATGTCCACTGGCCTTATTATCTTCTTCATCATCCAGAGTATAAGATTCTTGTTTTGTCCAGAACAGGAAGTCCTTCCCCGTGAGGCACTGGCCGCATAGCAGAGGGAATATTCGGATAGGTCACAGGCCGCTTTTTCTTCTTAGAAATACCATGTCCAATTGGAGGAGTCATGCAAAAGTAACAATCATTAAGATGGTTTGTCGGTTCTCTCCACACCATTGGAACTGCAAAACGCATCGATTGTCCTTTTCGGTTCAACCAGCAGCGCAAATTCGTTGCACAGGATTGACAACATATGTGTGGGGCCCAATACCGGTCCTGGTCACTGTTCTCACAAACAAAATAAATGCTGTAAGCTTTCTTTATCATCGGTGTAATGGGTCGCCTTTGTGATAGCAAAGTTATTTGTCCGCAAATATAGCAAAAATATTCCGCACTGTTCACACATTCACGAGTCATCTTGAACGACACGTCTGCACTCACAGAATCCACAACACAAATGATGACAAGGAGGAAATGTGATTGCAATGACTGCTACAGATTGCATCATCCAATTGGCGCTCAAGGCTATCCATCTCGTGGGGAATCACACGCCAGGGCTATAGAAAAGAGAAGGACTGGGTCCATCGCGTTGGGAAGGTGAATCCACCAGCCTTACATAAACACCTCCCCCCAATCTTGAAAACTAGAGCTAATTCGCGATTTTTAAGTTCATATTCGTGATCAGCATGTCCAAATTAGTTAAAAATAGCTACTTTTGTCTCAGATACATTTTGGCTGTTGTCCAGTGTTATTAATATTCTCAGGCTATGTTCCATGTAGTTATAATCTGTTTATTGCAGTATGTAGTTGCTAGTATAGCTTGCTCTTTTTTAATAACCTTTACTAGGATACTTCCATAGGATGTTCTAGATGGCCGTTCACAATTCTGAATTCATTTAACCCTTATTATGCAATTATGGACCTCTGTGCAATAACATTCTCAGCGCCAGAGTATTATTAAAACAGTGTATACATTTTTTAAAACGAGGTTTGCTTAATTTTTACAAAGTTTTTTCATGTTTTGTTTTTATCATTAATCAAGACGATGTACTGGTAGTATTTTAAGGACACAACTAATCATTTTTACTATGTTTTCAGTCATTTTCCTAAATGTGGCACTGTTTGTTAATACTTTGAGGCTGACTTAGAAATAAAGGCGTCATTTTTTTTCAAAAGCGTAAGTCAGACTTTTGTTCTTTTATAAAATATTTATGTGAGATCAGTGTTCCTCTGTGCAATTTCTTAACAAAACATTATTACACTCAGCACAATAAAATCTTCCATAGAATTATAAGCAAATCCTAACACGACATGAATGTTTCTGTCAGAACTTTCATCATCATCATTCCTTTTCGTTCCCCATGGAACATAGGGCAGAAACAGTTGCTCTCCATCGATTTCTATCCTGGGCTGTCTTTTTCAGCTGTGCCCAAGTCATTCCAATTTTCCTAGCCTCCTCTTCAACAGTTCTTCTCCAAGTTCTATTTGCCCCCCCCCCCCCCTCCACTCTTCTTTTCCCCTGTGGGTTCCAGTCAAGGGCAACTATGGCTATGCTTGATTTTTCTCTTCTGAGTGTATGTCCTAACCATCCCCACTTTCTTACCTTAATTTCTGTTTGTATTGGCTGTTACCCGCATTTTTTCCTTAGCTCTATATTTGTTATTACATCTGGCCATCTTATGCGGACGTTGCAGACATCTATTTACAAATGTCTGTAGCTTGGAGGTGATACTCTTTGAGACATGCACATTTGAGAGTCAGAACTTTACTACACCTAAATTACAATTGGAAATTTGGCACCTAAAACCAAACAGACCCAAACCAGGCGAACCAGTTTTATTTCAGATGTTGTTCCAGCTATTTATTTGTACCAGAGAAATCATTATGACTGTTTTAAGGCTTTCTTGGACAGTAATGTTAATAGCTGACAAAGGGTTCTGCCTAAAAATGTAGGTAGTGGCCATACAGTCCCATAGTACACAATTAAGCAAGTGCAGTTTATTGATTATATTGATACCTTTATAAAAACAAAACTAGAATGCCTCCTTTGCTTAATTAAAAAGCATCACAAATAACTACTTGTGGTTAATTAGATTAAACTGTAGTCACAAATAAACTAGGAGATAAGCAATAATCCAGTTAAATGCAACATGCATGACCCAACTTCATTGTGGGCAATGTTTGATTCAAGGCCTTGTTTAGAGAGCTCATTTGATGCTTGACTTTGATCGTGATCTGAAAGCGTACACAGTCTGGGTTTACTTTGCCTGACTTCACATACATGCTGCCATCTCATCAGGATAAGGTCTGTGCTGGTGTGATGACCTTCAAGGAGCTGGGTGATCCAGTGTATTATTTGTGGCTGAACATTAGAACACTTAAACACCATGCCAACATACAATGAGAGAGCTCATAGTTTTTTTTTTTTTCGTACGCCTGCTAATAATAATAATAATAATAAATTCTTTAAGCGCCAAACACGGCGCATAAGGCAGAAACCAGTGCTCTCCAGGTTGTTCGTTGTGACGCCACTCCTCTTAGCTCTTGCACATTATTTAGGCCCAACGTTCTTCCTTCTCTTATTATTGTTCTTCTGAGTGTTTCTTTTGGTCTTCCTTTTTTCCGCTTACCCTCAGGAACCCAAGTGAGCGCCTGTAGTGGTATTCTGTTGTTTTGCATTCGTAGGACATGACCGATATATGACCATCGTCTTTTCCTTATATAGTCGGAGACATATTTCTGCCTAGAGTCTTCTCTTATTTGTCGATTAGTCTTGAATTCTTTCCAACTGATGTTCATGAGTTTTCTAAGACATTTGTTCTCGAATGTATTCAGCTTGTTCTCCAATGATTTTGTTATTTTCCAACTCTCACAGCCGTATGTTAACACTGAGATAACATTTGAATTAAACAGACGAAGCTTGGTATGTATATTCAATGATCGTAATTTCCAAATGTTAGATAATCTATTGAAGGCGCTAGCTGCCAAAGCAATTCTAGTATGGATTTCTCTTGTTGTGTCACCATCCTGAGTCATTTTACTGCCTAAATAATTGAAACTTTCAACTTTCTGTAGTTTTTTTTCCCCGTTCAAGATGATATCAAAGGTCTCGTTAGAAAAGTTCATAGCTTTAGTTTTAGAGGCATTTATTTGGAGACCAATTTTAACCGAGAGATGACACAAATTATTTATTGCTTCTTGGGATTGTCTTGGTGTTGAACTTAAGAATGCTACATCATCTGCGAAATCCAGGTCCCCCAGGAATTTTCCATTTGTCCATTTTATACCCAATTGTTCATTGTGAGTATAGTTTCTCATAACCCAATCAATAGCTATTCCAAAAAGTAGTGGTGACATAATACAGCCTTGTTTCACCCCTGTTTCTACTGTAAACCATTCTGTATTCCCTTTATTTGTTCTAACACAACATCTTGCATTGTCATATAGCGCTTTGATTATATTCACATATTTTGTTGGAAAACCATAGATTGTAAGTATCTTCCACAATGATGGGCGGTGTAGACTATCAAAGGCTTTTTTGAAAATCGACGAAGGTGATAATAAGTGGCGATTGCCTTTCCACTGATTCTTCTATAATATTTCTTAGTGTGAATATTTGATCAATACATGATCGTTTCGGCCTGAAACCCGCTTGTTCTTCTCTGATCTTTTCGTCAGCATGCAATTTAAGTCTTTCTAACATCATGCAACATAATAATTTTCCAGGTACTGATAATAGAGATATACCACGCCAGTTATTACAGTCTGATAGATCACCTTTCTTCGGTAACTTTACAATAATACTGTCTTTCCATTGTTGTGGTGGTTGTTCTTCTCTCCATACTTCATTTATAATATCTAAAATTCTCAAGAGGTTGTTGTCATTAACTGCTTTAATCATTTCCCCTGAAATTTCGTCAACTCCAGCAGCTTTAAAATTTTTAAATCTTTTAACGGCTTGTTTGATCTCGTCCAGCGTGAATTCATCGCAAGTTATTGGCAAGGTGGTTGTGGATGTTTCATTATTAAAATCAGGTGTTACTGTTGGTGGTGGTCTGTTTAGCACCTCCATGAAGTGCTCAGCCCATCTCTTCATTTGTTCTTTTTCTGTTGGTATTGAATTCCCTAATTTACCTTTAACAGGTGTTTCCATAACAGTAGGCTGGTGACATAGTTGTTTTGTAATTTGATAAAGGCACCTACTATTACCAGTTCTTGCAGCATTTTCAGCTTCTACGGCCAGTTCATTGATGAAATGTCTTTTATCTCTTCGAGTTTTTGTCTTCACTTCTTTATTTAACAAGTTATAAGTTAGTTTGCAAGATTCAACTGCATTATGTGTACTTGCCGCTAGTAGTTTAAGTTTTGCTGTTTTCCTTTCTTGTATTTTATCCCAAGTATCTTCTCTCATCCATTTTTTCTTTTTATGTACTAGGGTCAAATGCTAATACTCAAGGCGAAATCTCAGGTTATTATTAATGTCTAACCTGACATTGATTTTACGTGAGTATCCCTTTTTTTCTTGTACAGAGACAGGTGTCCCTCGCCATTCAGGCAGATACTCACCGATTTCGGAGGTACCCATTAGAGCTGGGTCGGCTCAGGAGCCGCCAATCCCTGGTCGACGACACTCCTTCAAATGTGCTCGCCAGGTCTCGAGTTAATCCAGTCCAAATCCCAGTCGACGAAAAATCCTCAAATGCCGTCGCCCGGGTTTGATCCTGAATCACCCGGTCGCCAGAGCGGTGTGGAAACCACTACGCTAGCGCGGCTCCCTAGAGCTCATAGTAAACTGGGACGTTGGTTGTGGGTAAAGTACACTGGTCATCCCTGGACATGTGAAACGTAAAGAGACTGAGAGAACTTCTTCTCAGTTTCAGGGCCTGAACTGCCTGGAGGGTTGATACTGACAAAGGTTGATGCATGCTCACATTTAACTACCATCCGTAGGTTGTGGGTAAAGGTCACTGGTCATCCCTGGACGTGTGAAACGAGAAGAGGCTTGGAGAACCTCTTCTCGATTTCATGGCCCAAACTCGATTTCATGGCCCAAACTGCCTGGAGGGTTGATACTGACAAAGGCTGATGCGAGTCTTTTCTAATATATGCAAATCTGCAGAGATTCACCTTGTTAATGACCACTATAACAATAACTAATGGTCAGTCTTACATGGGCACAAGTACAACACAGCGTCATAAGGATAAGAAGGTCTTCACAAGGAATGGGACACTTGAAAAACAGTACAGAG
The DNA here is from genome assembly GCA_024509875.1 of Oreohelix idahoensis. NCBI lineage: Eukaryota > Metazoa > Mollusca > Gastropoda > Stylommatophora > Oreohelicidae > Oreohelix > Oreohelix idahoensis. The sequence continues at coordinate 340,921 of JAMPIV010018443.1, read as the reverse complement.
TGGAAGTGGCTGAATAATTTAAACTAGGATTCAATTATTTATTAATTTATTACAATTATTAACTGTTGGAATTTGGCAGAGATGGACGTATGAGAGAATGCATCCGTCATGTATACAACCAGCGAGCTACAGGGACAGTTTGCATTCACACTCTTTGACATATACTGCAGAAGACTGAGCACCTATGGGTTTGCCCAGAGTGTAATGATGTCAATTCTGTTCAACAATAACAATTATTAACTTTTAGCTCACTCCTGATCCCCTCCCCTGTGGAGCATTGGCCTTCAATCAATTCATGGCAAGCCATCATGTTGTTGTGTCATCCGTTCTAGTATTTTCCATGTCTACTGCACACGTTTTACATGTCTGTCTCCAGCTCTCTTCTCCTTGCTTTTTATTTTTTTAGGTCTCTTTCTTCTTTTACCTTTTGGGGATACCAGTACAAGGACTGGCTTGTAATATTGTCATCTGGTCTCGTGATGTTCCACTAGTGTTGGTTTCTTTGCATCAGTTCTACATTGGTGATCTTGTCATCAGTTCTACATTGGTGACCTTGTCATCAGTTCTACATTGGTGACCTTGTCATCAGTTCTACATTGGTGATCTTGTCATCAGTTCTACATTGGTGATCTTGTCGTGCCATTGTAAAACTTCTGCTCTGCGCAGTCACCCACTTATGAAAGTCTGCAATTTCTTGATGGTCACTTTTATTGTTTTCCCTGTTTCAGGCCATACAATAAAAACCTTGACATTTGAATTGAAAAGCCTCATTGTGTAAGCTGGACTTAATTGCTTTTGAATTTCATGTATTTCCCAATGCAACAAAATAGTGACACCCCCTCTTTCTTTCAGATCGTAAAAATAAATATAGGTAATTAACAGGCACTCGTTGGACATAACTGAGAACACCAGACAACAGAAAAGAAATATAAGTGATAGGCTTACCAGGAATCGAACCTAAAGCCATCCAAACGCCGCCATCGCTTTGCTGTGAATGTAAATCGTGAAAGAACGCACTGCCAATTTTGCATCCCAAAAAAAGTGCATCATTGGCTGAGGTTATTCTCATGACACCCACACAATTATGGCATTCGAACCCGAGAACGATCTAGACAATTTAAAGACGCAATCACTAATATAACATTCCTATCAGCACGTATAAACGAAATAAAGGCCAAAATATTTGTGTCCAGTAATGTGTAGTGGAAGACGAACAACCCAATATAGACGGGTGGGTTAACAGTCAGGGATAAGTAAGCACTCAATAGCCCACAGCATGGTGATACTGTTACGGAGAACTGTGAGTACCTGCAAAACACCATTCATAGTACTGCTCTTGCTACCTTTGGTAAGAAGACAGATCTGACTTTATTTTCTTGAATTAGTACACCATATGTCCTAATTATAACCCATCACGGGTTGAACAGGATACTTTATACAAAAAAAAAAAAAAAAACAGCGAAGTGAAATGACTGGTTTGATGCATCATCAGATGTGACCTGCCATTGAAGCTATGCGCAGTGCTGCGGTTGAATACAAACGTTCACCGAGTGCTAGAACCCCATAGATCCTGAAAGAAACGAGAAGCGAAGTCCAACACACTGCTCAACGTTGTGCAAATCAGTAGGCTATTGGCTCAAGCTCAGCGAGAGCATCCAGACCGCAATGCTAGACAAATGTACGACGGTATAAAGAAAGCCCTTGGGGGTTGGAGTGGCTCGAGTTCAAGAAGTACCGGGTTCGATTCCCAGTTGAGGGAAAATAATTTATGGAAAAATTTTTTTCAGAACCAGTGCTCCTAAAGATGTCGCACACCCCGCTGGTCTCATGGGTAGTGAGATCGGATGCCTAGCCTTCTCGGATAAGGGCGAAAAAATAGGAGGTCCCGTGTGCAAGTTGCGCACGTTAAAAATCCCACGGCATTTGGAAATCGTAAAATTTAGGTCTATCAAGATTTATAGAATGTATGATTCCTATATACACACATTGGGATTCTCGCCGGTGCTACGGAGTTCGTGCACTGTGCTGAGATCCTCCTTGTGTAATCTAAGGGAGGAGATCGAAGCACTGATGGAGTAGTCCGTGTGCAATGAAGATAGTCGTTTAAAAAAAAAAAAAACCAAAGTAAGTCCGTGATCCCCAACAAAGTAGACTGCTAAAAACCATTGGCTGTGAGAAACTAACCAATAAGGGTAAAGAAATGGAGAGGTGGGTCGAGCACAACTCTGAGCTTTACGCTAGAGAAAATACCGTTACGCCTACAGCCCTTAACGCTGTCAAATGCCTGCCAACAGTGGAGGAGCTGGATGCTGAACCAACATTGGAAGAACTCAGCAAACTCATTGATAGCTTGGCCTCTGGCAAAGCACCAGGCAGCGATGGGATTCCTCCTGATTTAATTAAATGTTGTAAGAGTACACTATTACATCTCCTGCATATGATGCTGTGCCAGTGCTGGGAAGAGGCAACTGTCCCGAAAGACATGCGAGATGCCAAGATTGTAACACTATATAAAAATAAAAGAGACAGAAGTTATTGCAATAGCTACAGAGGCATCTCTTTTCTTAGTATTGTTGTTAAGGTTTTCGCCAGTCATCTACGCAAGTTAGCTGAGCGCATATGTCCAGATTCACAGTGTGGATTCCGAGCTGGTTGATCAACAATAGACATGATCTTTTCTCTCTGCCAACTTCAGGAATAATCAAGAGAGCAGAAAAGGCCTTTATGTATCACCTTTATAGACTTCACAAAGGCATTTGATCTGGTTAGCAGGAATGGACTCTACAAAATCCTTCTGAAAATAGGCTTTTCCACTAAATTTCTGGAAATGATAAAGTCATTCCATGAAGACATGAAGGGAACAGTCCAATATGCTGGAAGCACATCACAGCCCTTTGACATGCGCAGTGGCGTTAAATAAGGCGGCGTCCTGGCTCCAACCCTCTTCGGTATCTTCTTTGCCTTGCTCTTAAAACATGCATTCAGAGATGCAACTGAAGGAATATGCCTTCACACTAGGTCAGATGGCGGTCTGTTTAATCTCGCAATGCTGAAGGCAAAAAAAAAAATCAGAAGGGTCACTATAAGAGACTTGTTATTCTCTGATGGCGCTTCAATCGTCACTCAAAGTCAACAGGAGCTTCAGAGCTTGACAAATCGCTTCACCCAAGCATGCAAGGACTTTGACCTCACAATACGTCTAAAGAAAACAAATGTGCTGGATCAAGATGTGTGTAATATAATACATTAATAAGACGAACCACACATTATAATAATATGCGAATCTTGACATGTACGATATCCTGTAAATAAACATGGCTACAAACTGAACATGCTTTTACTGAGTGCCTTCTGAAACATGTGTGTGCTTGTGTAGATGACGAGGTAATGCTTATATACATACATCATAACATTACATGGTGGCAGCGGTGGGATACCGGACTGACGCAAAAACAGCTACACGATAACACGTGAGTACAGTATTCGGCTAATTTTCGTCATCGAGGTCAGCCATGGCGGCGAAACAATATCGCAACGCACCGCAAATGAGATTCGCCGGTCAAGATGATAAGAGTGAAGCTTTCTTGTTATGGCGCCAACGCATAGATCTATATTCCAAGACCACTGGTCTGGAAGGACAAACCCTAACTCCATATATCCTAGAAGCATTGGACGATGAAGGTTTAAAAATTTACAACAGTTTTGCTACCGCCATGCCTGTGGAGTCGGCGACAGACCCCGCAGCCATATTGGACGAATTTGAAAAACGTCTGATAATAAAGCACACGAACTTTAGAGCGGCAAGATTAGAACTTCACCACCTGCGACAGAAACCTAGTGAAAGTCTAGATGATTTTTTCACTCGCATCAAGGAGAAAACAAGTGTATGCAAATTTAACAAAGAAGAAGAAAAAGAGCGAATTATCGAACAGATCCTTCTCAGCACACCAATGCCAGAGTTCCAGAAATGGATACTGAGCCAGAGTGATACACTAACTTTACAACAACTTCTGGATGAAGGCAGGAAACACGAGGCACAAGCACTAAACATTAAACAAATTCAGCAAGGTACAGTAACAGCCCAGGTGGATGCAGTAAAAAGCTATAAACCCAAACAAAACAAAGCAACCGGTTCGAAGCAACAAGAAAAACACAACACAAGCAGAGGTGCTATGTGTAAATGTTGTGGCCTAAACCACATACAAAACCACTGTCCAGCTAAAGACTCTACATGTCATTATTGCAGAAAGAGGGGCCACTGGATAAAATTATGTTTCAAGAGGAAACAAGACAGTGCTCAACACAACCTTCACAGCAGAGAGTCATCAAAACAAACACACTTTATGATGACTGAGGACCTTGACTCCAGTGAAGAAAGTGATCCTTCCACATTTGATACTGTGAAGATACTAACTTTCAGTAATGAACCAAAGAGAACGCAGGCTTTCTGCAAGGTACAATTCCGAATACCAGGAATTAAAAGGCACAAAGAAAGATATATTTGGTTCAAGATAGACACAGGTGCCCAAGGTAACACTCTACCCTTAAGAATATTCAGACAGATCATGCCTGACAAGGTGGATGAGCAAGGATTTCCCACAAGGGATGTAAAAAGTAGGAGTGGCAGGACAAAGCTAAGAGCTTACAATGGAACAAGTATAGACTGTTTTGGAGCAGTAACACTTGAATGTTTATACAGAGACTCTGAATGGACATCGTCAACATTTTACTTGGTAGATGTTGAAGGACCTGCAATTTTGGGTTTACCAATGTGCGAAAAGCTGAGTGTGGTAACTATTAACAACATTAAAGCTGACAAAAAAGAACATCTTACTCTACACGTCACTGGAGTAGATGACCTTAAACAACGATTCCCAGAATGGTTCGACAGAATAGGCAAACTTCCAGGAAAGGCAAGATTCTTTTTAAAAGACAACGCTGAGCCAAAGATAGACCCACCTAGAAAGTATCCTATACATGTTAAACAGAAACTTGCCACAGAACTAGAAAAGATGGTGCAGAATGATGTTATTAGAAAGGTTGAAGAGCATTCTGATTGGTGTAGTAGTATCACAACCGTTCTGAAGCAGGATGGTTCTCTTCGGGTTTGCCTTGACCCAAAACACTTAAACAACAGTCTAAAGCGCTGTCCACACAAAATGCATACAGTGGAAGAGATAACTCACAGATTCCACAATGCCAAATATTTTTCTAAACTAGATGCTGTACACGGATACTGGAGTGTTGAGATAGCAGAGGAAAGTCAACTCCTTACAACTTTTCGAACACCATTCGGCAGATATTGTTTCAAGAGACTCCCATTTGGTTTGAATGTATCACAAGACATCTTTCAACAGAAGATTGACAACATTGTTGAGCAATGTTCTGGTACAGTGGCTATTGCGGATGACATTGTAGTCTGCGGCAGGTCAGAACAAGAACACGACCGTAACTTGATTAACTTGATGCATGTAGCACAGGCCAATGGGCTAACATTCAACAGCAAAAAGTATACAATTAAGGCAACGGAGATACAATTTTTTGGATTGCTGTACACCCAGAATGGTGTAAAACCAGACCCTAAAAAGGTTGAAGATATTCATGACATGCCAACACCAGCTACAAAGAAGGAACTGCAACAATTCTTAGGTGCTGTCAATTTCCTAGCACAATTCATACCAAATTTGTCAGCTGCTGCAGAACCTTTGCGATCTCTACTACAGAATGAAACTCCGTATGAATGGTCAGAAGACTACCAACACATATTCAACCACTTGAAGACCCTCATATCATCTGATGCATGCTTGAAATACTATGACATGCAAGCACCCACTTTTCTCATGGTTGATTCCAGTCTGAAAGGCCTAGGAGCAGCACTTTTGCAACCAGACAAAAATCCTGAAGGACACTATGCCAAAGAACTTCGTCCTGTAGCTTACGCAAGCAAATCATTAAGTTCTGGCGAAAAGAAACTTGCAAACATTGAAAGAGAAATGCTAGCTGTACGTTTTGGAATCAAACGCTTCCACACATTTCTTTTCAACCGCCCATTTACAATTCTCTCAGATCACAAGCCACTTGAGATGATTCATAAAAAACCAATAGCTTTGTCATAAAATTAACAAGTGATACAACGTAAAAATACCTCCAAAGGATAAAATGTAAGGATAAAAACATAATGCGTAAGCTGCTGATAGTACATGATCGCCCTGACCGCGGGTCATCACCCTCCATAAAAATTGACTTGCTAGACGGGAAATCAAAACGGTTACCATTTGAACGGGATGAGAACGGCGGATCAAAAGAAAAAAAAAAAAAATATGACTGAAAAAATTGCGTGAGACTAGCAAGGCTAAGGAGACGCAATTGGGGGGGGGGGGGGAGGGGGGGTGAGTACGGAGAAAAATTCACGTTTCCCAAGTTGACATAAAGTAAGGAACTCGACAGAAGGGACCTTGGATATGATACGCCACAGTCATTTATTGGACGCTTTTGCGATACCAAGCCTTTTATTTGAATTCAGCGGCAAACGCAGATGCTTGAAATATTACAAAATTTAAAAAGTAACTTTTTCTTAATATTAATGTTAGGAATATAAAAATTAGCTGGCCGGATGGCCCATTCTGAGCAGTGAAATAATATGCTTTTATTTATACAGACGGATAGCTAATAATGAAGATAATGACAAAAGACAGTGTTGTTCACATCAGCGAAAGACTGCATTGAATCTAACATGTCACTATTTGCACAAAAATCGCGACCTTGAGACGCAAGTGTTCAAATCTAGTTAGAATGAAAGAGAAGGGACATTGGTGGGAGCTGTGGCTAAAAATAACTTTTCAGGCAAATTTGTAGAGGGGAAGGATAGGTTGGTTCAAAAAAAAACAAGTACGTTTTTGTGAAAACGCAAGTAGAGACGGACGGACTAACAGATAAAAATCCATACTTGACTGAAGCATGACTGAAATGACTTTAGTGTAGGAAATTTGAATTTAAAAAAACCAAGGCATTGATTGGCCACAGACAATCATATTATCCGCGCTCAGACGAGCTTTTTTGCCATTCCTCAATAGTTGTCCAGTGATAGACACAGTAAATTTTAAGTGTGGTGATTTCAAATGAAGTAAATAGAAATAAGTTCAGGGACGCCATACTATAGCCAGCAGCTCAGCTGAGTTTTGCTAGCATTTCTGTGTTCTTTATTCATAATCTGGTAAGATTGAAATTATTTCTTTGCATATTTTGAATATTGTTTAAGGTTTTGAGTGATTTGATACTGCCATATCGAAATCTAGCCTTACAAACAAGTAAGGATTTGCTCTAGACCCCCCGCCCTAGTTCAGGGTCTAGGGACAAACAATATATATATACTCCAGCAAAGATTAGGAAGGACAGATCAGGTGTTGAGATCAGTGGAACATATCACCTATCCTATCCTAGGGCAAGAAGCTAATAAACATATTTCTGAATATGTAGTCTGGGAGAACTTATCCTATGGGAAACCAACTTGGTAAGGTGTGTTGTATGGTCAGAGAGATCTGACCCTGTCTAAATGGTGTTATTGTAAATTGTTACGTGTAGAAGTGGCTCCTTAGGTAAGGTTCTGAACCTAAACCAATACTTTATTTCAGAGCTGTGAGTTTTTATGTTGACACCAAAAGGTGGTGTCAAATGCTGGGTAGATAATTGACAGTGAGGACCCGTGCAGTGTCGCATCTCGGCAGAACAGCCTTGTATTGCCCCCAAGCCCGGAGAGGTGGGGCCACCCGATATATTGCCCCCAAGCACGGAGAGGTGGGGCCACCAGATTCCAGCACCAGCGCTACTTCTTCAAAGTTACGTAAGCAGGCTGGTCTGCTGGATTTACACCAACTTCATAGACATAACACCCAAAGTGAATTCCTACTAAAACATCCCATTTACTTCCATCATTAATGGACAATGTTTGGTAAACTTAGACAGGGAGGGATGAAGCCACCCCAACAGCACATCTATTCATCGTTCTCCCAGGGAAAATAAAATTATAAACTGTAGAAATACTAACTAATCTTAAAATTTGTATACGTACACACATTTTATTTATCATGTCATTTATTCATGCCATTCACTCATAAATTCCAAAATCTTTTCATATGTTCTGGCCAAATAAAACCTTGGTTCAGAACAAATAAATTTAAAAAAAAGATTTACTTTCTAAAATTTCACCAGCTGGATTTAGTTCATTGTGTTCTAAATTTTATTGATAATATATATTATTTAATATCTGTGTGTGTGTGTGTTTGTATATGTCAATACAACACATTACATTCAGTACCCTAGATTATAACGTAGCCACATTCATTAGGAAAAAAGATAGGTGTGAGGTCGTAGTGGTAGCAAGAAAGGCCTTCTGAAAATTCACAACTACATTTTATCTCAGGAGCCTTCACAGCTGACCTCATACATTACACTTAGTAATATCACCATCATACAATACCATCAAAACCACTACATATATTGGGGTCTTGTCCAGGGATAATTAGCATAAACAGTAATATAAGGATCTCCTGGTGGGAGAAATAAAATTAGGGGAACAAAATTGTAAAATTCCCTTAAAATTAAAAGTGTCCCTTTAAATTAAAAGGGCAATTAGAAGTTGGTGAATCTTCACAGCCAGTGTTAGTTAATTAGTTGATTAGAATTATTTTAGTCTAGAATAATTATAATTATTTTAGAGATTGGAAATTTTACTTTGCTTATTGCTAGATTTGTTTAGAAAGTATGGCGGAGCTAGCAAAATTTAGATCAGCTGCTGTGCTGACCGCAAAGGAGATGGGAATGGATGGTCAGATTTTAATTCAATACGTAACGGCTGAATGTGATAAATATATTGAACGGGAAGAAAGGAGATTAGAAAAAGAGGCTGAAAGAAAATTAGAGTCTGAAAGGTTGGCTGAAGAGAAGAGGTTAGAGGCTGAGACTAAGAGGCTGCAGATTGAGGCAGAAGAAAAACGACAGCAAAGGGAGGCAGAAGATAAAAAGGCCGAAAGGGAGGCAGAAGAAAAAAGATTGACTGCCGAAAGGGAGGCAGAAGATAAAAAGGCCGAAAGGGAGGCAGAAGATAAAAAGGCCGAAAGGGAGGCAGAAGATAGAAGGTTGCAAAGGGAGCACGAATTACGACTAAGGGAGCTGGAATTACAAGGCCAGGCTCCTGAAAATGGTGCCAGCCCTTTTGCCTCAGATGCTACGCCCAGTCTGGGAGCCTCAAACTCAGCTATGGGGTTTCATTTAGACCATTTTGTTGAAAAAGACGATGACATAGAGGGGTACCTAGGACGTTTTGAGTTATTAGCTACTACATATGGGTTAGAGAGAGAGAGGTGGAGTTTAAAGTTATCACAAGGACTGAGAGGTACTTCTTATGAAGTCTTTGCTAAAATGAACAGGGAAGACCAAGACAATTATGACATGTTAAAGCAGGCTTTGTTATTAAGGTACGAGAAGAATGGTGAATTTTATCGTAAGAAATTTAGAAATGCCAAACTGTTGTCTGGGGAGACATACCACCAATTCTCTGCTAGACTGGAAACCTATTTGGAGAAATGGACTGCTCTGGGGAAGACCCAAGATCTTAAAGAAATGATCATGATTGAGCAATTGAGAGAGTCCATGGCTCCAGACATGAGAAAATTTCTCATGGAACAAGGTGCAGAGAAGTTGGGAGAGGTTTTAAATGTCGCTGAGAGGTATCAGGCAGCCCAGGCAGAGGTAAGTGGTGCTAAAAAGAAGCACATAGATAATTTTAAAGCTCCACAGCAATTTAATAAATTTGATAATAGAGAGCAGGGAAATAAAGGTAGGACAAACTTTGAGCGGCCAAGAAATGACTATCGCGACAGAAACTCACAGTTCAATGACCAAAAGTTCAATGAAAGAAAACCGTTGAACCAAGGAAAAAGATGGTGTAAATGGTGCAAGAAAGATAACCATAACACCGAATTTTGTAGAAGGAAACCTTCAAACATTGCTGCAATGAAGTCGGGGACGCAAAGATTAAAGGTTAATCCTAATGGACAACAGGAACCTTATCACCCCCCAGTTTGTGAGGATGTTATTTGTAATGGGGTCACCATAAGGTGCCTTTATGATACAGGTTTGGATTATGATTCAGTTGTGAAGTCTCTAGCCTAGTGGACCCAAGTCAGTAGTATACCAAGAAACAGTGGAAATACAAGGGGCGACTAAGGACATACCACTCATGACACTTCCCATCGCAAGGATAACGGTGAAAACTCGCTATGTGGAAGGAGAAATCAGAGCAGCAGTGATAGATGAACCAATCTACCCTCTGATATTGGGGTGTAGATACGTCTTCTTGGGGAATCCCGAGAAACCTGTGATCATGGCGACAGTGCAGACCAGGTCACAGAAGAAGGAGGAAGAAGGTGAACCTATAAATGCTCATCCAGAGGAGATGAGAAAGGCGCAGGCTGAGGATAGGACACTCAAGCCATGTTTTAAAAAATTGCCCAAATGCCACACACCTCCGAGCAAGGGGGAATATTTCATGAAGAACAAACTATTATACAGGAAGGCCGGAACTGGAACAAATGGTCACAACCAGCTGGTTCTTCCCACCTCATATAGAGATAAAGTGATGGAACTCGGGCATGCGATTCCCTTCAGTGGTCACATGGGGATCAGCGCCACAGGACAGCGTATAGCTTGTCATTACTTCTGGCCAGGGATAACGGAGGATATAAAAAGATATGTCAAATCCTGCCCTGAATGTCAAAGGGTAGCTCCAAAGCACTGGACTGCTCCTGCAACTCTAGGGGAAATGCCCATAGTGGGAACACCTTTTGAGAGGGTTGCAGTGGATATTGTGGGACCTCTCACTCGGACCAAGAGGAGGAACAGTTACATCCTTACTCTGGTGGACACTTGTTCTATGTGGGGAGAGGCGGTAGCCCTGCCATCAATTGATTCAAAACATGTAGCAGAGGCACTACTTACAATATTCACCCGATTAGGATTCCCGCATCAAATCTTGACGGATAATGGATCTCAGTTCAAGGGGAAACTAACGGAAGAAGTTTTAAAACTATTTCAAGCCAGACACTTTCATTGTAGTCCGTACCATCCACAAGGGAACGGCCAGGTAGAGAGGTTCAACGGGACTCTCATTTCTATCCTGAGAAAGCTGGCACACGAAAAACCGGATCTGTGGGATCAATTCCTGCCCGCCGCATTGTTTGCGTATCGGGAGGTACCACATAGTTCAACCGGGATGGCTCCCGCAACTCTGCTATTTGGGAGGCCAATAAAAGGTCCTTTAGAAGCTTTATTAAGGACCTGGACGGATGAGAAGGCGGAAGAACCTGTTACCTCATCTTATCAATACGTGAACGAACTGACCACTCGTTTGAAAGCTGGATGGAAACTGGCAAATGATAATTTGAAACAAGCCAGGAAGAAACATGCAGCATATTTTAATAGGAAGGCAAAGGACCGAGAACTAGCTGTGGGAGAGAAGGTGCTTCTTCTACTACCTGGTAGCCAGAATAAATTACAAATTGGTTGGCAAGGTCCATATACGGTTCTAGAGAAGGTGTCTAGAACAAACTATAAAATTGACAAAAAGGGGAAGGAGAAAGTTTATCATGTAAACTTATTAAAGAAGTATCTGGACAGACCACTCCAGGAAAGCACCCCCTTATTGACCTTGGCTATTGCAACCCAGATGCAAAAGGAACCACTCACCTCACATGAATACCCATTACATCCTTGTGAAACAGCAGCACAGGTAAAAGTCAGTAAGCACCTGACTAAAAACCAGAGGGAGAGAGTTCAACAGGTTCTGGAGGAACATACAGATGTACTAACAGATAAACCAGGCCATACAAATTTGCTACAGTATGACATGAAACTGGTAGACTCAAACCCAATCTGTATGAGAGCCTATTCTATTCCGTTCGCGAAGGAGAAGGCATTGAAGGAAGAAATAGATTATTTGTTGAAGGAGGGGATTATTTCGCACAGTGAATCATCTTTTAGTTCTAGTGTCGTTTTGTTGAGAAAACCGTCTGGGGAACACAGACTGTGCATAGATTACAGGAAACTGAATGCTGTCACAGAAGGACAAGTGGATCCATTACCAGACACAAAACAGTTATTTGCCAGACTGAACAAGGCAAAATACTTTTCAAAGGTGGATCTTAGTAAAGGCTATTACCAGATCCCAGTGAAGCCTGAAGTGAGACCTTATTTGGCTTTTAGCACTTCGGATGGACATTATGAATTCAATATGCTACCATTCGGACTGAAAAATGCTCCGAGTGTATTTTCAAGGATGATGCGCAAATTGTTGGATCCCCTGAATAACCCATGTATCACGAATTTCATGGATGATATTCTCGTCGCCACAGAGACATTTGAAGAACACATTGAAGCTCTAGAGATGTTATTTAATAGACTTCGGGAGGCGAACTTAACTGCTAGGCCAACAAAATGTTGTATTGGATGCAAAGAGTTGGAATTCTTGGGACACACTGTATATCAGGGTAACATGACCCCTGATCCTAAGAACTTGGAAAAACTGCAGAGAGCACCTAGACCACAAACAAAAAAAGGACGTGCGATCATTCGTGTCGTTATGCGGATTTTATCAGAAATACATCAAAAATTTTAACGCTATTTGTGCTCCTCTGACTGATCTGACTCGCAAGGGACTTCCAGATAAAATTATTTGGACTGCACAATGTGAACTAGCGTTCCAAGAGTTAAAGGAAAAACTCACTAGCAAGCCTATTCTCAAACTGCCTGATTTGACACAGGACTTTGTCTTAAGAACCGATGCAAGTAATGTAGGACTCGGAGGGGCTTTGTTGCAAAGATCATCTTCACCTGATGGGGAACTGAAACCAGTCGCTTATGCAAGCCGCAAATTGAATAAGGCGGAACAAGGATACTCCACAAGCGAAAAAGAATGTTTAGCGTTAATCTGGGCAATAAAGAAGTTTCAAATCTATCTGTATGGTAGGACTTTTGTGGTCGAGACGGATCATCAGCCTCTCGTATTCTTATCTCAGGCTAAGCATGAAAACGCAAGATTGCTGAGGTGGTCTTTATTGCTTCAACCTTATCAGTTTAGTATCCAATATATCCCAGGCAAATTGAATGTCGGTGCAGATTTCCTCAGTCGGCACCCCTGTGATCAAAATTAGAGTAATGGCAGACGTGAGGAGAGATTTTATCTATGTGTATCACTGGTTTTAGAACTTGCCGTAGGCATGTTTTCAAGTGGGGAGATGTGTCATAAAATTAACAAGTGATACAACGTAAAAATACCTCCAAAGGATAAAATGTAAGGATAAAAACATAATGCGTAAGCTGCTGATAGTACATGATCGCCCTGACCGCGGGTCATCACCCTCCATAAAAATTGACTTGCTAGACGGGAAATCAAAACGGTTACCATTTGAACGGGATGAGAACGGCGGATCAAAAGAAAAAAAAAATATGACTGAAAAAATTGCGTGAGACTAGCAAGGCTAAGGAGACGCAATTGGGGGGGGGGGGGGAAACGGAGAAAAAGTCACGTTTCCCAAGTTGACATAAAGTAAGGAACTCGACAGAAGGGACCTTGGATATGATACGCCACAGTCATTTATTGGACGCTTTTGCGATACCAAGCCTTTTATTTGAATTCAGCGGCAAACGCAGATGCTTGAAATATTACAAAATTTAAAAAGTAACTTTTTCTTAATATTAATGTTAGGAATATAAAAATTAGCTGGCCGGATGGCCCATTCTGAGCAGTGAAATAATATGCTTTTATTTATACAGACGGATAGCTAATAATGAAGATAATGACAAAAGACAGTGTTGTTCACATCAGCGAAAGACTGCATTGAATCTAACATATCACTATTTGCACAAAAATCGCGACCTTGAGACGCAAGTGTTCAAATCTAGTTAGAATGAAAGAGAAGGGACATTGGTGGGAGCTGTGGCTAAAAATAACTTTTCAGGCAAATTTGTAGAGGGGAAGGATAGGTTGGTTCAAAAAACAAGTACGTTTTTGTGAAAACGCAAGTAGAGACGGACGGACTAACAGATAAAAATCCATACTTGACTGAAGCATGACTGAAATGACTTTAGTGTAGGAAATTTGAATTTAAAAAAACCAAGGCATTGATTGGCCACAGACAATCATATTATCCGCGCTCAGACGAGCTTTTTTGCCATTCCTCAATAGTTGTCCAGTGATAGACACAGTAAATTTTAAGTGTGGTGATTTCCAAATGAAATAAATTGAAATAAGTTCAGGGACGCCATACTATAGCCAGCAGCTCAGCTGAGTTTTGCTAGCATTTCTGTGTTCTTTATTCATAATCTGGTAAGATTGAAATTATTTCTTTGCATATTTTGAATATTGTTTAAGGTTTTGAGTGATTTGATACTGCCATATCGAAATCTAGCCTTACAAACAAGTAAGGATTTGCTCTAGACCCCCCGCCCTAGTTCAGGGTCTAGGGACAAACAATATATATAAACTCCAGCAAGGATTAGGAAGGACAGATCAAGTGTTGAGATCAGTGGAACATATCACCTATCCTAGGGCAAGAAGCTAATAAACATATTTCTGAATATGTAGTCTGGGAGAACTTATCCTATGGGAAACCAACTTGGTAAGGTGTGTTGTATGGTCAGAGAGATCTGACCCTGTCTAAATGGTGTTATTGTAAATTGTTACGTGTAGAAGTGGCTCCTTAGGTAAGGTTCTGAACCTAAACCAATACTTTATTTCAGAGCTGTGAGTTTTTATGTTGACACCAAAAGGTGGTGTCAAATGCTGGGTAGATAATTGACAGTGAGGACCCGTGCAGTGTCGCATCTCGGCAGAACAGCCTTGTATTGCCCCCAAGCCCGGAGAGGTGGGGCCACCCGATATATTGCCCCCAAGCACGGAGAGGTGGGGCCACCAGATTCCAGCACCAGCGCTACTTCTTCAAAGTTACGTAAGCAGGCTGGTCTGCTGGATTTACACCAACTTCATAGACATAACACCCAAAGTGAATTCCTACTAAAACATCCCATTTACTTCCATCATTAATGGACAATGTTTGGTAAACTTAGACAGGGAGGGATGAAGCCACCCCAACAGCACATCTATTCATCGTTCTCCCCAGGGAAAATAAAATTATAAACGGTAGAAATACTAACACTAATCTTAAAAATTTGTATACGTACATACATTTTATTTATCATGTCATGTAATCATGCCAGTCACACATAAAGTCCAAAAGCTAGTCAGATGTACTGGTCAAATAATACCTAGGTTCAGAACAAATAAATTTAAAAGAAGAGTTACTTTCTAAAATTTCACCTGCTGTACTTAGTTCATTGTGTTCTAAAATTTTATTGATAATATATTATTTAATATCTGTGTGTGTGTGTTTTGTATATGTCAATACAACACATTACATTCAGTTACCCTAGACGATTATAACGTAGCCACATTCATTAGGAAAAAAAGTTAGTGTGAGGTCGTAGTGGTAGCAAGAAAGGCCTTCTGAAAATTCACAACTACATTTTATCTCAGGAGCCTTCACAGCTGACCTCATACATTACACTTAGTAATATCACCATCATACAATACCATCAAAACCACTACATATATTGGGGTCTTGTCCAGGGATAATTAGCATAAAACAGTAATATAAAGGATCTCCTGGTGGGAGAAATAAAATTAGGGGAACAAAATTGTAAAATTCCCTTAAAATTAAAAGTGTCCCTTTAAATTAAAAGGGCAATTAGAAGTTGGTGAATCTTCACAGCCAGTGTTAGTTAATTAGTTGATTAGAATTATTTTGGTCTAGAATAATTAGAGATTGGAAATTTTACTTTGCTTATTGCTAGATTTGTTTAGAAAGTATGGCGGAGCTAGCAAAATTTAGATCAGCTGCTGTGCTGACCGCAAAGGAGATGGGAATGGATGGTCAGATTTTAATTCAATACGTAACGGCTGAATGTGATAAATATATTGAACGGGAAGAAAGGAGATTAGAAAAAGAGGCTGAAAGAAAATTAGAGTCTGAAAGGTTGGCTGAAGAGAAGAGGTTAGAGGCGGATAGAGAAAATAAGAGGCTGCAGATTGAGGCAGAAGACAAACGACAGCAAAGGGAGGCAGAAGATAAAAATTGACGACGCAAAGGGAGGCAGACAGAAGAAAAAAGATTGACTGCCCTCCAACCACCAAAGGGACTGAAATAAAAAGCCATAGGGAGGCAGAAGATAAAAAGGCCGAAAAGGGAGCCAGAAGATAGAAGGTTTGCAAAGGGAGCACGAATTACGACGACTAAGGGAGCTGGAATTACAAGGCCAGGCTCCTGAAAAAATGGTGCCAGCCCTTTTGCCTCAGATGCTACGCCCAGTCTGGGAGCCTCAAACTCAGCTATGGGGTTCCATTTAGACCATTTTGTTGAAAAAGACGATGACATAGAGGGGTACCTAGGACGTTTTGAGTTATTAGCTACTACATATGGGTTAGAGAGAGAGAGAGGTGGAGTTCACACCAGAGTTTAAAAACTATCACACAGGGACTGAGAGGTACTTCTTATGAAGTCTTTGCTAAAATGAACAGGGAAGACCAAGACAATTATGACATGTTAAAGCAGGCTTTGTTATTAAGGTACGAGAAGAATGGTGAATTTTATCGTAAGAAATTTAGAAATGCCAAACTGTTGTCTGGGGAGACATACCACCAATTCTCTGCCAGACTGGAAACCTATTTGGAGAAATGGACTGGTCTGGGGAAGACCCAAGATCTTAAAGAAATGATCATGATTGAGCAATTGAGAGAGTCCATGGCTCCAGACATGAGAAAATTTCTCATGGAACAAGGTGCAGAGAAGTTGGGAGAGGTTTTAAATGTCGCTGAGAGGTATCAGGCAGCCCAGGCAGAGGTAAGTGGTGCTAAAAAGAAGCACATAGACAATTTTAAAGCTCCACAGCAATTTAATAAATTTGATAATAGAGAGCAGGGAAATAAAGGTAGGACAAACTTTGAGCGGCCAAGAATGACTATCGCGACAGAAACTCACAGTTCAATGACCAAAAGTTCAATGAAAGAAAACCGTTGAACCAAGGAAAAAGATGGTGTAAATGGTGCAAGAAAGATAACCATAACACCGAATTTTGTAGAAGGAAACCTTCAAACATTGCTGCAATGAAGTCGGGGACGCAAAGATTAAAGGTTAATCCTAATGGACAACAGGAACCTTATCACCCCCCAGTTTGTGAGGATGTTATTTGTAATGGGGTCACCATAAGGTGCCTTTATGATACAGGTTTGGATTATGATTCAGTTGTGAAGTCTAGCCTAGTGGACCCAAGTCAGTATACCACAGAAACAGTGGAAATACAAGGGGCGACTAAGGACATACCACTCATGACACTTCCCATCGCAAGGATAACGGTGAAACTCGCTATGTGGAAGGAGAAATCAGAGCAGCAGTGATAGATGAACCAATCTACCCTCTGATATTGGGGTGTAGATACGTCTTCTTGGGGGAATCCCGAGAAACCTGTGATCATGGCGACAGTGCAGACCAGGTCACAGAAGAAGGAGGAAGAAGGTGAACCTATAAATGCTCATCCAGAGGAGATGAGGAAGGCGCAGGCTGAGGATAGGACACTCAAGCCATGTTTAAAAAATTGCCCAAATGCCACACACCTCCGAGCAAGGGGGAATATTTCATGAAGAACAAACTATTATACAGGAAGGCCGGAACTGGAACAAATGGTCACAACCAGCTGGTTCTTCCCACCTCATATAGAGATAAAGTGATGGAACTCGGGCATGCGATTCCCTTCAGTGGTCACATGGGGATCAGCGCCACAGGACAGCGTATAGCTTGTCATTACTTCTGGCCAGGGATAACGGAGGATATAAAAAGATATGTCAAATCCTGCCCAGAATGTCAAAGGGTAGCTCCCAAAGCACTGGACTGCTCCTGCAACTCTAGGGGAAATGCCCATAGTGGGAACACCTTTTGAGAGGGTTGCAGTGGATATTGTGGGACCTCTCACTCGGACCAAGAGGAGGAACAGTTACATCCTTACTCTGGTGGACACTTGTTCTATGTGGGGAGAGGCGGTAGCCCTGCCATCAATTGATTCAAAACATGTAGCAGAGGCACTACTTACAATATTTACCCGATTAGGATTCCCGCATCAAATCTTGACGGATAATGGATCTCAGTTCAAGGGGAAACTAACGGAAGAAGTTTTTTTAAAGCTATTTCAAGCCAGACACTTTCATTGTAGTCCGTACCATCCACAAGGGAACGGCCAGGTAGAGAGGTTCAACGGGACTCTCATTTCTATCCTGAGAAAGCTGGCACACGAAAAACCGGATCTGTGGGATCAATTCCTGCCCGCCGCATTGTTTGCGTACCGGGAGTTACCACATAGTTCAACCGGGATGGCTCCCGCAACTCTGCTATTTGGGAGGCCAATAAAAGGTCCATTAGAAGCCCTGTTAAGGACCTGGACAGATGAGAAGGCGGAAGAGACTGTTACCTCATCTTATCAATACGTGAACGAACTGACCACTCGTTTGAAAGCTGGATGGAAACTGGCAAATGATAATTTGAAACAAGCCAGGAAGAAACATGCAGCATATTTTAATAGGAAGGCAAAGGACAGGGAACTGGCAGTCGGAGAGAAGGTGCTGCTTCTACTACCCGGTAGCCAGAATAAATTACAAATTGGTTGGCAAGGTCCCTATACGGTTCTAGAGAAGGTGTCTAGAACAAACTATAAAATTGACAAAAAGGGGAAGGAGAAAGTTTATCATGTAAACCTTTTAAAGAAGTATCTGGACAGACCACTCCAGGAAAGCACCCCCTTATTGACCTTGGCTATTGCAACCCAGATGCAAAAGGAACCACTCACCTCACATGAATACCCATTACATCCTTGTGAAACAGCAGCACAGGTAAAAGTCAGTAAGCACCTGACTAAAAAACCAGAGGGAGAGAGTTCAACAGGTTCTGGAGGAACATACAGATGTATTAACAGATAAACCAGGCCATACAAATTTGCTACAGTATGACATGAAACTGGTAGACTCAAACCCAATCTGTATGAGAGCCTATTCTATTCCGTTCGCGAAGGAGAAGGCATTGAAGGAAGAAATAGATTATTTGTTGAAGGAGGGGATTATTTCGCACAGTGAATCATCTTTTAGTTCTAGTGTCGTTTTGTTGAGGAAACCGTCTGGGGAACACAGACTGTGCATAGATTACAGGAAACTGAATGCTGTCACAGAAGGACAAGTGGATCCATTACCAGACACAAAACAGTTATTTGCCAGACTGAACAAGGCAAAATACTTTTCAAAGGTGGATCTTAGTAAAGGCTATTACCAGATCCCAGTGAAGCCTGAAGTGAGACCTTATTTGGCTTTTAGCACTTCGGATGGACATTATGAATTCAATATGCTACCATTCGGACTGAAAAATGCTCCGAGTGTATTTTCAAGGATGATGCGCAAATTGTTGGATCCCCTGAATAACCCATGTATCACGAATTTCATGGATGATATTCTCGTCGCCACAGAGACATTTGAAGAACACATTGAAGCTCTAGAGATGTTATTTAATAGACTTCGGGAGGCGAACTTAACTGCTAGGCCAACAAAATGTTGTATTGGATGCAAAGAGTTGGAATTCTTGGGACACACTGTATATCAGGGTAACATGACCCCTGATCCTAAGAACTTGGAAAAACTGCAGAGAGCACCTAGACCACAAACAAAAAAGGACGTGCGATCATTCGTGTCGTTATGCAGATTTTATCAGAAATACATCAAAAATTTTAACGCTATTTGTGCTCCTCTGACTGATCTGACTCGCAAGGGACTTCCAGATAAAATTATTTGGACTGCACAATGTGAACTAGCGTTCCAAGAGTTAAAGGAAAAACTCACTAGCAAGCCTATTCTCAAACTGCCTGATTTGACACAGGACTTTGTCTTAAGAACCGATGCAAGTAATGTAGGACTCGGAGGGGCTTTGTTGCAAAGATCATCTTCACCTGATGGGGAACTGAAACCAGTCGCTTATGCAAGCCGCAAATTGAATAAGGCGGAACAAGGATACTCCACAAGCGAAAAAGAATGTTTAGCGTTAATCTGGGCAATAAAGAAGTTTCAAATCTATCTGTATGGTAGGACTTTTGTGGTCGAGACGGATCATCAGCCTCTCGTATTTTTATCTCAGGCTAAGCATGAAAACGCAAGATTGCTGAGGTGGTCTTTATTGCTTCAACCTTATCAGTTTAGTATCCAATATATCCCAGGCAAATTGAATGTCGGTGCAGATTTCCTCAGTCGGCACCCCTGTGATCAAAATTAGAGTAATGGCAGACGTGAGGAGAGATTTTATCTATGTGTATCACTGGTTTTAGAACTTGCCGTAGGCATGTTTTCAAGTGGGGAGATGTGTCATAAAATTAACAAGTGATACAACGTAAAAATATCTCCAAAGGATAAAATGTAAGGATAAAAACATAATGCGTAAGCTGCTGATAGTACATGATCGCCCTGACCGCGGGTCATCACCCTCCATAAAAATTGACTTGCTAGACGGGAAATCAAAACGGTTACCATTTGAACGGGATGAGAACGGCGGATCAAAAGGAAAAAATATGACTGAAAAAATTTCGTGAGACTAGCAAGGCTAAGGAGACGCAATTGGGGGGGGGGGGGGGGGGGGGGGGGGGAAGAAACGGAGAAAAAGTCACGTTTCCCAAGTTGACATAAAGTAAGGAACTCGACAGAAGGGACCTTGGATATGATACGCCACAGTCATTTATTGGACGCTTTTGCGATACCAAGCCTTTTATTTGAATTCAGCGGCAAACGCAGATGCTTGAAATATTACAAAATTTAAAAAGTAACTTTTTCTTAATATTAATGTTAGGAATATAAAAATTAGCTGGCCGGATGGCCCATTCTGAGCAGTGAAATAATATGCTTTTATTTATACAGACGGATAGCTAATAATGAAGATAATGACAAAAGACAGTGTTGTTCACATCAGCGAAAGACTGCATTGAATCTAACATGTCACTATTTGCACAAAAATCGCGACCTTGAGACGCAAGTGTTCAAATCTAGTTTAGAATGAAAGAGAAGGGACATTGGTGGGAGCTGTGGCTAAAAATAACTTTTCAGGCAAATTTGTAGAGGGGAAGGATAGGTTGGTTCAAAAAAACAAGTACGTTTTTGTGAAAACGCAAGTAGAGACGGACGGACTAACAGATAAAAATCCATACTTGACTGAAGCATGACTGAAATGACTTTAGTGTAGGAAATTTGAATTTAAAAAAACCAAGGCATTGATTGGCCACAGACAATCATATTATCCGCGCTCAGACGAGCTTTTTTGCCATTCCTCAATAGTTGTCCAGTGATAGACACAGTAAATTTTAAGTGTGGTGATTTCAAATGAAGTAAATAGAAATAAGTTCAGGGACGCCATACTATAGCCAGCAGCTCAGCTGAGTTTTGCTAGCATTTCTGTGTTCTTTATTCATAATCTGGTAAGATTGAAATTATTTCTTTGCATATTTTGAATATGGTTTAAGGTTTTGAGTGATTTGATACTGCCATATCGAAATCTAGCCTTACAAACAAGTAAGGATTTGCTCTAGACCCCCCGCCCTAGTTCAGGGTCTAGGGACAAACAATATATATATACTCCAGCAAAGATTAGGAAGGACAGATCAGGTGTTGAGATCAGTGGAACATATCACCTATCCTATCCTAGGGCAAGAAGCTAATAAACATATTTCTGAATATGTAGTCTGGGAGAACTTATCCTATGGGAAACCAACTTGGTAAGGTGTGTTGTATGGTCAGAGAGATCTGACCCTGTCTAAATGGTGTTATTGTAAATTGTTACGTGTAGAAGTGGCTCCTTAGGTAAGGTTCTGAACCTAAACCAATACTTTATTTCAGAGCTGTGAGTTTTTATGTTGACACCAAAAGGTGGTGTCAAATGCTGGGTAGATAATTGACAGTGAGGACCCGTGCAGTGTCGCATCTCGGCAGAACAGCCTTGTATTGCCCCCAAGCCCGGAGAGGTGGGGCCACCCGATATATTGCCCCCAAGCACGGAGAGGTGGGGCCACCAGATTCCAGCACCAGCGCTACTTCTTCAAAGTTACGTAAGCAGGCTGGTCTGCTGGATTTACACCAACTTCATAGACATAACACCCAAAGTGAATTCCTACTAAAACATCCCATTTACTTCCATCATTAATGGACAATGTTTGGTAAACTTAGACAGGGAGGGATGAAGCCACCCCAACAGCACATCTATTCATCGTTCTCCCAGGGAAAATAAAATTATAAACTGTAGAAATACTAACCAATCTTAAAATTTGTATACGTACACACATTTTATTTATCATGTCATTTATTCATGCCATTCACTCATAAATTCCAAAATCTTTTCATATGTTCTGGCCAAATAAAACCTTGGTTCAGAACAAATAAATTTTAAAAAAAGATTTACTTTCTAAAATTTCACCAGCTGGATTTAGTTCATTGTGTTCTAAATTTTATTGATAATATATTATTTAATATCTCTGTGTGTGTGTGTTTGTATATGTCAATACAACACATTACATTCAGTACCCTAGATTATAACGTAGCCACATTCATTAGGAAAAAAGATAGGTGTGAGGTCGTAGTGGTAGCAAGAAAGGCCTTCTGAAAATTCACAACTACATTTTATCTCAGGAGCCTTCACAGCTGACCTCATACATTACACTTAGTAATATCACCATCATACAATACCATCAAAACCACTACAAGCTTCACAACCCTCACCATCAGCTGTTATTGCAGACATTACAAAGAAGTATTGCAGCATGTTTGGCATCCCAGATGAAATTAGATCAGACAACGGTCCACATTTCTCAGGTCAAGCATACAGAAATTTCACTAAGGACTGGAAGATCAAACACACAACATCATCACCTAGATACCCTAAATCTAATGGTTTCATTGAGAGACAGATACAAACTATCAAGTCAATCATGAAGAAAACAAGAACAGAGGATGTACACCTAGCACTCTTGAGATGGAGAACAACACCGGTAGACAGTAAGATCGACAGTCCAGCAGAACTTATGTTTGATAGAAGAATTAAAGACCTCCTACCATCTAAGGTCCACTTCCGTCCACAACATAGAGACAGCACATATGATCAACTTCAGCATCGTCAGCAAGTTCAGAAATCCAACTATGACAAATGTGCTAAAGACTTACCACCATTATATCCTGGTCAGCATGTGACTACCTACAACCACAACAATGACACATGGTCAAAAGCAACAATCATTTCCAGAAACCCTGAACCCAGGAGCTATACTTTAAGACCAGACAGCAGCAGCAACCTCCTGAGGCGAAACAGAGTGGACATAAGAGAAATCCCACAGAATACAACAGAACAGAGAATTCCCATGCTTTCAACAGACAATGCAGTAACTCCAGACCTTGGTGCCCCACAAAACCAACAAGCGCCAAGGCCGAAATCACAACCAACTCAAGCTAAACCAGGGACTTCCGCAGAACCACCAGCACTTTACACCACTCGTTCTGGCCGTACAGTGACACCTCCCAGCCGATACAGACAGTGACATATATACTCACACTGAGCATTACACATACTTATCCTTTCTCACATGAAACATTTCGTTGGAAATGTTTGCACACATTTATTTTTCAAAAAAGGGGGGATGTAATATAATACATTAATAATACGAACCACACATTATAATAATATGCGAATCTTGACATGTACGATATCCTGTAAATAAACATGGCTACAAACTGAACATGCTTTAACTGAGTGCCTTCTGAAACATGTGTGTGCTTGTGTAGATGACGAGGTAATGCTTATATACATACATCATAACATTACAATGTGATGTTGCACCAGTTATCGCTATCGATAACTATGAATTGGCAGTGGTGCACTGTGATGCTTAACTGTAGTTTTATTTTCAACTTTCCCCATTCTTTTTCCCTAGGTAATTATTTACGTTGTTATGAGCCTATTCTTCGTCTCCATGTAATTATTTGAGTTTAGTCTTTTTCTCTAGGTAATTAATTGCGGTTTTATGAGGGATTACTGTGGGGTTAAATTTTTATATTCGCACCAGTTTTCTTTTCTTTGTAAAATTATTGCGTTCATTTTATTTCATTAGCAGTGGAGCGCGTAGATATTATTAGGCTGGGTAAATTTTCCGACGTTAGAAACCCGCACCTACCCGGCTTAAGTAGGGGTGGGGGGTAAAAGCACGACCCAGGTACGTCGAATCAGCGCTTTAACCAATCAAATTCATTTTTGGTAATGCGAGCACTCAGAGAAATTATCTAACATGACGCAATAAGATGCTCCGGGAGCGGAGTAAATATTAGCCATGAGTTGTTTGCGAATATCATTGGCGGAGGTCATTTCTTCTTCTTCTTCCTCGTTCATCCTGAAAAGGACGTTGGTTACGTTGTGTCTGTTTACACCGGAGCTGCGATATCTGAGCCTTTCAGCCGACACATCCGACTTCAGCACGGCATTTTTTGGGACCGGGTTTGCCTTCCCTCTTCGATCCCTACTCTCTCAGCCAGACTGCAGTGATGCAGCCTGTTTCCAGGACCACCACGTGGAGGTGGAGTAGGGTCTTGGTCAGCTCTGGTTCGCTGACCCTGACGCAAGCAGTCAAGCTATGGGTCGCTGACTGCATTTTCTATTGCTGCATCTTTGGGTCCCGGCGGAGGTAAGAGGTTATTAATTTGCGGCAAGATTATTGGTTTAAGAGCGGCCCCTAAGCGAAGCCACGCGATGGCGTGGGCACTTGCATCATTTTTTTCTGTAATAAATAACAGAGTAAATCTAGTAGCGGTCTCTCCGATTAAAAAAATTCCTGCCGTGAATCTACGCCTGTATACATTATACATATTTGTCTGCTCTACGGAGAAATTCGAATTGGGTATGTCCATAACTTATTAGCGAGTACATAGTAGAGGTGGGCAAATCGACACACTCCGCTGTTTCGAGACAGTCGGCTCAGTGATTTAAACTGTGTCGAAACAGTGTGTCGACACAACGGCACTATTGCCGTATCGGGGAGAAAGAAGTCTCTAATAGACAGTATACATTACTATACATAAACTGTTTTTACTTGCGCGCTACTGTCGTGTGTGAAAATCTATGGCATTTCGTGTGACCACAATTCAATATTTTCACACAAGTCTTCATTACGATGAAATAAAACGGAGATATGATGATAGCTGCAGTATATGTGAAAATAATAAAAAACAACAATAATAATAACAGTAATAATAACACATGATATCAAACTAGAGTAAGCTAGTTTTGGTAGACAATGATTCAAACACCGAGTACACATATATCAGCAGAGCTAATAAAGTGTCCATTACATTTATACGAACACACGGACACTTTCAACTTTAACATAGTGCCTAAAACATTGACAACTGCAGCACTAACACAATTTCCAGTGTCTATAACTTCTCAGCAAAAATAATATCACTTGTAAAATCAAGTCGTCATAACACATCCCTGAAAAATATGACATGTTTGATATTCCATACTAATGTTCCGAACGGTTGATTCAAATTTTACAAAAGCCCACGGAAGGTGAGACAGTGAGACAGTGTGTCTCTGCAAAACAGCGAGGCAGACAGGAACTGAAACTGTGTCGAAACAACAAGCAGGCTGTGTGTCGAATATTTCGGACTCGATGCTGCTTCGAAACATTGTTTCGACACATACACACAGTAGCCATCTCTAGTACATAGTTCTGTAAGATCTTAGCAAGTTAAAGTAGTTTTCCTTCTGGGAGAAAATTTAATTTATTAGACAGAAGGGCCATCAATTGCTATCTTGTAGAAATAATAATAATGTAAGTTGTACATATAAGTTTCTTAGAAATAGTGGCAGTATCTATGATTTGTGTAAAGGCTTTTGAGATGTTAACGGTGTACGGTTAAGCACTAAGATAAACGGGTGTTTTGTAATATGTAATGTATACCGGCCGTATAACCGCATTTTAATTATGATAATGTGCAGGGTAAATAAGTGAGCGTATTTGTGTGTTTTATTTAATTATGTATTTATTGGTTGTAGACAGGAGGGTAAGAGATATAATTAATATTACTGAGATGGGAATTAATATTTCCTCATCTTTGATTAATGATAATTGCAGTATATATACGCGAGCGTATTTGTGTATTTTAATTAATTGGGTATTGATTGTTGTGTAGTCAGAAGACAGGGGTGTAATTAATATTTCCTAGAACTGTGTGTTTACATTGTGTTATTTGATAACCTTCCCGGGTCAATCGTAAAAAGTAGGCCAAGGAATTATTTAGTACAATGGATTTCCTTCAGTGAAGGAAATTGTTTTGACGCCCGAGGCTAGACTAACGTAACAGATTAGGTCAGCCTGTGTCCGGGGTTTGCTTACCAGACAGATAGTTACGTTGAGGTGGGGGGAGAGATAGGAGAAGACTGTAGAGAGCTGACCCTTGGGTAGGAATATTTGTTTATCGGCGGTGCGGAGTTGTGAAGGGGAGATGTATTGATTTAGGGGCAGAGAGAAGTTGAGGAATTTAAGATGTTTACGTGTTAGGGTTGAGAGTATTTTGACGTTTTGTATATTTGTTGTTATTTTGTTTCGTTTTACAGCATTTTTCACGGCACACAGGGAGGGGTGCAAATTGCCTTACAGCTTGCCAAGAAATTCGGCCTTCTCAGGAGTAAAAGGGTCGAGGCATCGCCATAGGTAAAAGAGAACTGGTGACGCGGTATTTACCGGCGCCAAGTACGTCTGCACCAGGAGAAGATAGCAGTTCTCTTGCAGTGAAGCCCCATGCTTCAGCGGGAACGGGTGCATCTTTATAAAATCCAGAGCTCTTAGCTCGTTATACCACTCCAAAGAGGCGCGTGGCCTGGAGGTTGGTTTTGTGTAAAGTCGGCCATAATAAAGCCGACGGCCCTAAACCCAAAGAGGGGTAACAGGGCAAGTGAATTAAGTTTTGTCAGCAGCGAAGCAGCTACATTCCGAGTCAAGTACCTAAGTCTAACAGCCCAAGTCATCAGCTGCAGTAGTCGTGGAAGGAGATAGGGTAAACATTCCTTCCGAATGCTCTAGAGAGAAGGTGCGTAACGGAGAAGCCTCTCAGTGGAAGAAAATAGTGTCAGAGAGACACTGAACAGAAACAGAGGAGAGACAGAATTTATGAAGTTAGATAGTCAGAGCAGAGGACATCCTCTGAGGTTGCACCGAAGAAGTCCGTTAGGGATCAGTGCTTGTGATTAGCTGTGTAGGACTTTAGAAAGTTCATTCAGATTTTGTGTAGGCAGGTAGTTACGTCTGCAGACGGACAGTGGTGTTAGAGTTTAATAATTAATAATAAGATAGTTAGGAGTGGTGGCTCGTACTTAGAGACCCCACCAAATTACTGTGTGATTAATCCTAAATTCTTTTTCCCATGCAGGTTGAATGAGTGGGTGAAAGGGTTGGATTATATTATCAGTCATTTAATTGTTTTCTTCTTTTCAGGTGTGCGGCCGCGCACATTATTTATTTGGATGTGTTATTTATTTTGTTGTGTAAATAAACTATAAACTGTATACTGGATCAGTTTCTCTATAACTATACTGTACGTATATGTTGTCTGTATAGCTGTGTCTGTGGACTTTTAGTGAAACCTTATCTCCTTTATGGTAGTGAGAGGTGGTGAGTCTTTAGCTATAAAATACGTCGGAAGTGGCGAAGGAGAGTCAATCTAGGTTCTCGCCCTCGAAGCTATAAGTCTCATCTTTCCACATTCACTGTCATTCTCATCAAAATCTATCTTCTCAGTCTTTCTCATACTAGTGTCTTGTCTATACACTCGGACAAACTCTAAAACTTAAATCCACTTTGTGACATGCACCAATTCACACACCTGGGGTCTGCCATCAACAACAAACACTCCCTGGACACAGAAATTGACGGCCGCATTGGCAGATCTGCAGCCACATTTGCCCGCCTCACATCGCGTGTTTGAGAAAACTCCAAACTCACAACGAAGACCAAAGCTGCAGTATACAATGCCTGCGCCGTCAGCACTCTTCTATATGGCAGCGAGAAATGGACAACTTATGCTAAGCAAGAAAGCAGGCTCAATACCTTCCATCTACGGTGTCAACGCCATATCCTTGGTACGCGTATTTAAATATTAGACAAACATAAAGGTATGTTTTCAGGCACTCGTAAGTAATAAAGAAGTAGAACACTAGACAACAGAAAAACAACAGACGTGAGTGGCTTACCCAGGACTCGAACCCAGGACCTTCCTTGCGACAACCCCGCCTATCCTTAGTATTGCATGGAAGGACAAAGTGACAAATGTCGAGGTGTTGCCACGTGCTGGCCTTCAAAGCATGTATAACATTGCTTAGACATCGCAGACAACGCTGGCTTGACCATGTCCGCAGCATTGAAGACGGTCGCATCCCGAAAGATATATTCTACGGACAACTGGCAGATGGCAAAAGAACAGTTGGGCGACCGAAGCTGACATTCAAAGATGTGTGCAAGAGAGACATGAGGGCACTGGTCATAAACCCAGCAACTTGGGAAGATGAAGCTGCTGATCGCGCCAAATGGCAATGCTCTCTACGGCCTACCTCAGATTGAGCGAAAAAAGCTCTCACGGCAAGCAGAAGAGAGAAGAAAACGTCGAAACGAAAAAAATAGCTGAAGACTGTCACCTCCGGGGCGCATTCCCATAGTCAGTCATGACTGAAGGAGCTATTATTATTATTATTGTTCATCATCATGTGACGTATTCTTTCCAGAACGTTGTCTCCATTACAGCTGCTCTGAACGCATCACGATTCTGGGCAAGTCGACCTGCATCAGCCAAAGACAAGTTCAGACTCTCTGTGATGTCCTGGGTGCACCGTCGTCTAGGTCGACCCCTTCCCCTTTTTCCAGGGACCATGCCTTCCATCATTGTTTTTTCCAGACTATTATGTCTTTTTATATGACCGAAAAATTTCAGCTTCCTTATTGCGATGGTATTTAGGAGCCAATGTTCCTGTACGTTTAGTGAGTGCAGTACTTCTCTGTTGGTCTTTTTTTCTGTCCAGGGTATTCTCAACATCCTTCTGTAGCATTTCATTTCGAATGATGTAATCTTTTTTGCAACAGTTTTATTGAGTGTCCAAGTCTCGCAGCCGTATGTTGCTACTGGGAATATACATGCTCTGATCAGTTGTAACTTTGTTTCTTTGCTTGTGCCTTGCCATAGGTTTTTCATCTGTATTAGTTTATGTGAAGCAATTGCAAGTCTTCTTTTAATTTCTACTGCACAGTCGCCAGAGCTGTTGATATTATTATTGTTACATTTCTGAAATTACGAATGTCTCCGATACCGTCAAGGAACCGCATCCGGTAATAATGGCAGCCTCCATAAGTACGAATTGGTAGCTGTATTGAATGACTTTTAACACAGTACTAACGTTTCGTACGTCGTATTTCGTAAAATAATTTATATCAAATGGTTTCAGAGCATATGCTAATTTCACTGAATCCTGATTCACAATGGAAACCATTTGTTGTGAATAATTCCAGCTATCCAGTGTCTTGCCCTTGGGCATTGGCTCGGTAGCATAATAGGCCTATAGGGCCTAGTCAAACAATTTTTAACACGAACACATGTTAATAAATGCATGTGACTTTTAACAGATGAAAGTCAATTAAATATCTGTAGTCAGTTATATAACTGGAACAACCAGGCCTTTACACCCCTCCACTTTAATATTATTCTTGTTCAGAGTTTCTTCTTTATTTTTTTGTTGTTTTTGTTTATTATTATTATTTTTTTATATTTATTTATTTAACATTATAAGCACAATTGTGATTGTCCCTATTTACAGTGATTTGACAAATGTGATGCCACTTTCTCATATCGGCAGTTGTTCATATTATTTGGAATTGAAAACAATATATATCCTAATTATAACTCATCATGTCTGCAGAATGGGAGAAGATCGGCTACCACGACAAGCATGGGAAACAAAGAGCCAGGGATCCAGACCTCCAGGACGACCCAGAGTCCGCTGGGAGGACAACATTAGACAATCTTTGAAGGACCGAGGACTAGAATGGAACCAGGCCAGGAAGAAGACAGCTGATAGAATGGTCTGGCGCTCTCTCTTCCAAACCTCTACACCTCACGGTAGAAGGGGAACGACTAAGTAAGTAAGTAAGTAAGTATTATAACTCATCAGAGGTTGAACGGGATATTTTTCTTCATTAATTTAAAAAAAAAAGGTAGAAAACGACGACAGTATGACAAGGTCCACCATTATTTAGGGCTGACTGTCTCCACTTTACTCGGTCAACAGCTAGTAAGGCCTATCCTTCGTGTGGTGTCCTAACTCTGGTTCATGCTTAGCATCTCTGTCTCCACAATTCTCCGCCTGGGGGCTTTTTATATGTTCGATACGGCCTAAAAAAAAAGGAATTCATAGACACAGTTATAAGGGGTTTGGGTTAGGTATGGGAATGCTAAACCCTAACCATCTGCGACTTTTCTTCATTTCAGCCAAGCATTATATATTGTAATTGTAACTTATTATTACATATGACCTAATTTATTGGTGGTTGAAATGAAGTACCGTGGGCCATGTCCTCCATTTCACCCAAATCTATATCTACCCCGCAGCCAATTAAGTGGGCCACGTCGTTAGGGGTTAAGAATAGTTTTCGGTTTAGATTTATAAATACTAGACCTAACAAAAACTAATCCTGCAGAATTTTTGTGTTAGGTTTAGCATTTCTAAATCTAAACCCAACTCTAATACCAACCCCTGACAACATGGCTGACTCATTTGGCCACCGAAAAGAATCAGGGGTAGATTTGTCGCACGTTATCTCTTTTTCATCTACAATCATAACTCTCCATACACTGTTACCACAAGCACATCTGACATTTCGCCGTAATTATCGTAGTAATCTATGCATAGGCCTACTACACTTTGTCGCATGTTTTGTTTGCGGTTTCATCGTCAATGGTTAGAATGCATATAAACACAGATGTTACCTAACATTAATCCTAACCCTACCCCTTTCCCACCTTATTGATACATAATAAATCCGAAAGAAAAACATACAAACCGCAAGACAACATTGTACGCTACTTTGTAAATAACAAACAATAAACTTCCAACTTGCCCATCATGAATCTGTAATCGAATTTGTAAGAATAGACATCTGGGCTAATTTAGGCTAGAGACGACCGCACAGCCCACGGTGCTTCATTTCAACCTTTATCGGTAGAAAGGAACGACACTAGAACAAGGTCCGCCATTTTCCCTGAACGTTATTGAAATGGACGCATAACCGTGCCGCTTGGCATCTTGATCTCACTTATTTTATCTATATCCAGTTCAACCTCTGATATGTTAATACTAGGGCATATAATGCCTCTCATTTTTAATTTCGTAATAAATTATGCTCACAACAGTTTCTGTTACATGTAAAAACACAACATCGAAATAATACACCTTGGAGACACATGACCTAATTTATCGACCGATGACCCTAAACTTAAAGATTTTTTTCTAATGAAAATGCAGACATAGACCTAACACCTACCCCCTCCCCCAGCTCCACCCCAGTGATGCTGTTCAGGTAGCCAACTCTTCTTTCATGTCTCCCTTCCAGTCTATTACAGCATTTAAGTGTTCAAACTTCAGAGCCGGTTCTCCAGCATGATATGTTGTCTTTTCTCCTCTCTTGAGATCACCATGGTTTTCATCTTGGAGATGCTGATGACCCCTATTTTCTCTAGCTCTTCCTTCCAGATGTCCATTGGAGGTGTGCTTCAGATTCAGCAATCAAGGCCGCATCATCGGCATGACAGCTCTGAAATACTGATTGGTCTTATCTTCCAGTATCCCACTGAATACTATTTTGTTCTTTTCTTCCAAGCTTTGATGACATTATCCATGAGGAGTATGAAAAGATAGAGTTTCAGAATATCACCCTGTCTTATACCAGCAGTGGTCCTGAACTCTTCTGATTTTTCATTTGATTTCCTTACATAATTCCTATAATAAGTCTTGTTGAAGCTTTGTGTAGCATGGGTCAGAGTTATTGAGATGCACGTCCTTTCAAAGCAGTCCCAAAGCTTGTTCTAGGGATACTTGTCAAATGCCTTCTCTAGATCCAAGAAACAGAGATGCATCTCTTCTTTATACTCAAGGGCCTTTTCACTCAGCTGCCTTAGTGTGAAGGTAAGGTCTTGAGTACTTCAGTTAGCTCAGAGGCTACACTGGACTTTATCCATTTATGGCTCAGTCAGACATCGCAATCTCTGCTCCTGGATTCTAGAGGGGCGAAGGTGAGCTCCCTTAAAACCGTGGGTAGATCCTTGTGTTTGGTTGGTAGCCTATCTAGAAGAAGGTAAAACTGATTTTAAACCACTGCTGCCTTGCTTGAATATTCGTTTACGGGAAAGGCTTTGTGAGTAAACCCTGAGGATAAATCCAGAGTCGGAGTCCCTAAGGTAGTCTAATGTTGATTCAGCATTATTCTAGCAACTCCTGTGATGTGACTGGTACCAAACTGTAATGGCTACTGCCGTTTCTTTGGACCTACCGGCTACATGGAGAAGGGAAACATGCTGCATGGACAACAGTTTGATCTCCATATAACTGCCCAAACTCATGCCCTTTAAAGAACACTCCACCTTTACCCTTTGATGTCAGCAAAACATGGGAAGTAGTTACCGGTTATGAGCATCTTGCTCAATTGGTGTTGGGCATGGCACCAGGGGCTACTTTTGACAGTGGGAGAGATTATAGGATCTCACTGGACAGCTACCGCCCGCTTCAAGCTGAGCAGTTCCCAGCCACCTTGGTGCTGTGCCGCCCTGTCTGCTTTCCTCGTAAGGTGTATGGGGGTTACGGTCAATCCCAAATTACGGACATTGAGCTGGGTCAGGATGTGTATGTTGCACTAGTTATTACTGCAGGTCCATATCCCAGAATCCGAACACCCAAAAGCCAAAATATTTCTGAAAATCGAAAGTTGTTTTGGCCGGCTTTTGTTCAAACATAGCATGGCTGGTTGTGTCTCAGCACTGCTATCTGCCATGTGTGCGGTTATTTCTGAGCTTATTTTATGAGTATGAGTGTGGATATTTGTGAGCTTATTTCGTGATTTTGAGTTTAATTTCACTGTCGAAAAGAGCTGCAGATGCTTCTGTGGTTATCAGTGGGAATAAGAAAAGGAAGCATTTGTCTTTATCGCTAGCGTAGAACGTAGAGTTATTGCAGAAGCTTGATCATGGTGTCTCAGTGCGTTGTCTTACTGAAGTATATGGTGTAGGAACTACCACAGTATATGACATACAGAAACAGAAAGACAAGTTGATGAAGTTTTACACAGCCAGCAATGACCAAAAACTAATGTCAGATCGGAAAACTTTCCAGCAAGTATATTGCAGAAAAATCTTTGTATACTTTCCTAGGATAATGGCTGAAGAGAAAGCACCAATATGCATTAAGGATGCAAAGGAGCTACAGCGACTCTTTCTCATATTGTTCACTGTTAAAGATGCAATTTATACAATTGCCAGTGCATGGAATAGTGTTGATAAGTTAACACCAACAAAAGCTTGGCACAGACTCTGGCAGCAACGATGTTCGACGATGATGAATCTGGAGATGAAGAGTTTTAAGGATATTTGATATCAGACCACCTAACCTATGCCAGAAGCTTAACATCTGAAAGTTTTAACAAGACAGGAAGCTGATATAGAAGTGCTTAACATTGATAATGATGTGCCTGTTGTGCATTCTTTGAGTGATGGGGAAATTGCCCAAATGGTAGTACATCACGACAAGCATGGTGACAGCAGTGATGATGATGACATTGCGGATGCCATTGAAAACATCCCCATAGACGATATGGTGAACATGTGTGATCAGTTAATTAAAAGTCTTGAATGACATGAATTTATCAGTGAGCAAGAAGTTCTGGCAGTTTATGGAATTAAAGAGAGACTGCTTAGACAGAAACCATTGTTAATTAGACAGATGACACTGGACGAAGTCTACAGAAAGGCCATCTGTCATAATGCCTATTCATCAGTTGAAAATCCTGTTTCTCGTCCATCAACAGATGTCTGACTCCAAGCTGATGACGACGATTAGAGCACTGCATGTACTTGTGCAGGTATTTAGCAAAGTTCATTTATATTTGAAGTTTGTTTTACTTATTTTTTGGAAAAATAAATTGTTCTGCGTAATTTAAGTTGGGCTACTTTTCGATGGCAATTTCAGTCTACTATTTGGCACTTTTTGGGCTACTTTGGGCAATATCTGAAAGCCAAAAATATCCAATTTCCGAAACATGACTATCTCTGAGCATTTCAGATTCTGGGATACGAACCTGTATCGATAACTATGAATTGACAGTGGTGCACCACTTCACATACCTGGGGTCTCCCATCCATGACAAACTCTCTGGATGCAGAAATTGAAAGCCGCATTGGCAAATCTCAGCCATTTTTGCCCGCCTCACAACACGTGTTTGGGGAAACTCCAAATTCACAATGCGGACCAAAGCTGCAGTATATAATGCCTGCGTCACCACCACACTTCTGTATGGCAGCGAGACATGGACAACCTATGCAGTCGGGCGACCACAGCTGACGTTCAGATATGTGTGCATGAGGGCACTAGACATAAATCCAGCAATTTGGGAGGATGAAACTCCCGATTGCACAAATGGGCTCAACACATGTGGTGATGCTCCCTACGGTACCACCTCAGATTGGGCGAAAATAAGCTGCCACAACAAGCAGAAGAGAAAAGAACATGACGGAAGGAACACCTGGCAAAAAAACAGTTGCGGGCTATCACCTCAGAGGCGCATTCCCATAGTCAGTTATGACTGAAAGGGGCTGATACTGCTGCTATTCGCATGTACTTAACCATTTATGGTGTAATACCATCATGTCCTGCTGCTTTGCTTTCTTCTTTGATCCTTAGCTGCCGACCATTGAAGCAGTCAGTGGCCATCACGCCTGGTGGCGTCTTGTAGGGCAACAACAAATTGATTCCACTTTGCTTGGTCGGTGGCCATCCTTCGTACAGTGCCCCGACTCTGGTTCTTGCATCTCAGCCTCCACAGCCCTCCGCCAAGTTGTTTTTGGTTGGCCTCTCTTTCGTTTTCCTTCAGGGGTCCATAGCATAGCTGTTCTTGTGATGGCATCGGGGTCTCTTCTGAGGACATGGCCAACCCAGCTCCAGCGTCTGCCAGCTATGATGGTGTGCATGTCCTCTTGCTTCCTCTGAGTAAGCAGATCTTGGTTGGTGATGGTATTCGGTCAAAAGGTTCGGAGAAATTTTCTTAGGCATGTTGTGTGAAAAGAGAACTATTTCGACATTTCCTTCTCTGTAACTCTCCAGCATTCCGTACCATAGAGAAGCACAGAAAGCACACAGCTCTGATATAATCTTAATTTTGTTTTTGTGCTGTACTGAGAGGACTTCCAGATGTTGTTTAGATTAAAAAAGGCTGTTCTTGCTTTGTTCATTCTGTTGTTGATGTCTTTGCTTGCTCCGCCGTCTGATGTTACTATGCATCCTAGGTATGTAAAGGTGTCTGTCTGTTCCAGTTGCTGATTCCTTACTGATATGGGCTCAGGGTTGCTCACATTGAGCGTCATGACCTTTGTCTTCTTTAGATTGATGTTCAAGCCCACCTGCTGGCTATACTTATTAAGTCTATCCGTTTTTTCCTGGATGTGTTGAAGTGAATGTGCTAGTAGTGCAATGTCATCTGCATATTCCAGATCTTCCAATGTAGAAAATGTAGTCCATCTTATTCCTCTTGGACTGCCCTCTGTTGTCTGGCGCATCACCCAGTCTATGACTGTTAAAAATAGAGTGGTTGATAAGGGGCATCCCTGTCGTACTCCTGTCTTCACCTCAAAGGTTAGGTTGCTCTGCCCAAAGCTACGCGTAAGGTTGGCATAGAGGCTTTTTATGACTGCAGCTTGGAATTCCATCAGCCCTCAGTATTTTCCATAAACTGTCCCTATGTATACTGTCAAAAGCCTATTCAAAATCAACGAAATTAATGTACAGCTGTCTTTGCCATTCTGAGCACTGCTCTATAATGTTCCTGAGGTTAAATATATGATCTACACATCTTCTGTTCTTTCTAAATCCTGCTTGTTCTTTCCTCAGTTTGTGGTCTACTGCTTTTGAAATTCTCTGTATAATTATCCTGCCTAGTATTTTGCTGGGAACTGAGAGAAGAGTTATTCCTCTCCAATTATTGCAGTCTGCAAGATCTCCCTTCTTGGGCAATTATTCCTTTGTTCCACTCTGATGGTGTTGTCCCCATTTTCCAGACTTGTGCAAATAGTGGTTCTAATAGTTCTGCTGCTAGCTCAGGGTCTGTCTTAAATAGCTCTGCATTTAAGTTATCATGGCCAGGAGCTTTTCCGTTCTTTAACCCTTTGATTGCTGTGATGATTTCTTCTTTTCGTGGAATGTCTGTATTTACATCTAGATCGTTTTCAGCCTCAGGAACATTCAATTGTGTCTCTGGTGGTTCCTTGTTCAGAGTTTCTCTGAAGTGCTCTGCCCATCTTGTTTCCTGTCCCTCTGCTGTCGGGATGAGATTTCCTTGCTTATCTCTTACTAATGTAATATTGTTTGCACCTCGTTTTCCACTGATGAATTTAGTTATTTTGTATACTGTGCTTTGTTCATTTCTCAGTGCTGCCTCTTCTGCCTGTCTAACAAGATCGTCTATGAAATTCCTTTTGTTGGCTCAGGTTTGGCGTTTAACTTCCTTGTCCAGCTAACTGTACTGTTCGCTATATAGTTGCTTTAACCTGGGGGACTTCGCTTCTGTTTTCTTTCTTTTCATTTCCTTTCTCAGTGTTATGGTGTTTAATGTTTCTGGTGTTATCCAGTCTTGCTTCTTCCTTTCCTGGAATCCCAAGCATGATTTGCTGCTTTCCTTATATATTGTTGAAATGGTGATGAATTTCTGGTCTATATCATCAGTCAATGTCTTTTCCTGACTTTTGGCAAATTGATATCGCTTTTTTATATCAGCCGCAAAAGCTTTTCTGGTAAGGGGGTCCTTCAATTTGCTGATGTCAAACCTTTTCCGTGGGACCCCAAGATGCAGCAATAGTGAATGCAGTCAGCGACCCATAGCTGTACTGCTTGCATCAGGACCAGCGAACCAGAGCTGGTCAAGACCGCACTCCACCTCCACGTGGTGGTCCTGGAAACAGTCTGCAGCAGTGCAGTCTGGCTGAGCGAGTGCGGATCGCAATGGGAAGGCAAACCCGGTCCCTAAAAAATGCCGTGCTGAAGTCGGATGTGTCAACCGAAAGGTGCAGATATCACAGCTTAGGCGTAAACAGACACAACGCAACCACCGTCCTTTTCAGGGCGGAAGAAGAAGAAGAAGAAACCTTTTCTGTGTAGTTACAGTTGGTCCAGCCCTTCTTAGTTTCACTTTCAGTTTTGCTACTGTCAGGAACCAATTTACTGTGGATAACACTCCACTGGTTCCACCACTGCAATGTGGATTTATGATAATAAATAAGGCTCGTTCTTCCCAGGATACAACCACACCACAATGGCTGACATAAGAAATAACACCTTTAACAGGAACTTCCCTTTAATACAATGCACAATACAATAAGGCCTCACACGGCCAACAAATGCATCAAATGCAATAATGAAATGCCACTGTAACTTGCCGTAACAGCTTAAACTATCAGCATCATACACGACAGTACGACTTACACTGAAAAATACCCTGCCATGACTATCACTCACCTGAGCGGCAAAACTGTGACAATGACACAGTCAAATCATTGTCAACTTATAAACCTACGGCCTGAAAGTTAAACAAACTAGAAACCACACTTCTCTAGAATTACAACATAATTATCACCCAGGACCGAAATATGGCAAGCACTCACATAATAGTCCATAACATGAAGCACGCAGCAAACTTGCTGACAAAAGGGAAATCCGTCCGTCCTGGACCAAGGCTAGATTCTGACTCACTAAATTTGCGCCCGATTTCCCAGCTTCCGGTAATCACATGACTCACCGGTTCGGCTAGTCCCAGCCTCGCCCGGCTGACTTTTTGCCGAACGCAGTACATACGATGCTTTGCGAAAAAGCACTGTGACAGCTATTACTAAATGGTGATCACATCCCACATCCGCACCTCTTCTTACCTTCACATCTTGTAATGCATGTCTCCATCTACCGTTAATCATAATGTGGTCTATCTGGTTTCTGTCCTGACCATTTGGTGATTCCCATGTTAATTTGTGAATTTCTTTGTGTGGGAAAAGTGTTCCTCCAATGACCAGGTTGTTAATGCTTCAGAAACCTATTAATTTATCCCCATTTTCATTTGCCGTTCCGCTGCCTGCTTTGCCTACCCTTATTTTTTTCCAGTGCTGCCTTCAGTTCTTCCATCCTGGTTTCCTCCTCTGTGATAATGTCTGCCATTTCTGAGACTTAATCAAAGGCAGTAACATACAACGTTGAAATAAAGAACAGTGGAATTTCGCTCAAATGTCTACTGAACCTGGAGAGTGTTAAGCTGCCCATGTCATTAGGGTTTAGGGTTGGATTCCTAACCCTAACTCTTATTTCTGTGTCTCTGCATTCATATGTAAAGCGGTACTAATGTGGGTGACTTTATTGGACTCCTGATTGATAGACATTTGGGAAAAATCTGAAACTCGTCCCACAGTCCTCCATTTCAACCATAAAAGTAAGAATTATTCAATTCGAGATCAAGGTAGTCTTGTTGTATGGCTGTGAAACACGGAGAACAACAAAAACAACAGTTCCATTTCCTTTTATCAGAAAATTGAAATATTCTGAAAATCAAAAGTTTCTTGGGCAACTTTGGTTTACTTTTGGATCACAATTGGGTGATTTTTGGCGACGTTGAGTGATTTTAGAACACATTTTGGGCAATTTTAGATCACATTTTGGGTGACTGGACTTTCGGATTTTTGGAAATGGACCTGTACAATGAAGAGACCTTTATAACAGGGTTGGTGATCAGAATCACTTTAATTATTTCCCATTTGTTTTTATAGCTGCCTGTGGCGCATGTAGTAGCACTTGTCCGCAGGAAGACTGTACTAAAGCATTCGTGTGCTCTTACAGCAGTTGTTCTGTAGCAATTTGATGTGCACGATCAGGTTGCCAACCCCATGCACATAATGCCTGAGGAAGCAGCGTCCCTGTTTTCTTTGTCTGCTCAGACACCCCCCAGGAACTGCACAGAGAGTTTGAACAGAATGGAGGTCTTAAAATGGCATGATGAGGCACCAGTGTGGATCTGGTTGAAAGAACCAGTGGAACACGAATTGAAGAAAAATGTTGGAGGTTAATAGTGGACAATAACATATTGAGAAAGTAATCTGTTAGCTTCACAAGGCAGTCCAAATATCATTTCCCTTTTTGCTCTTTATGGAGCCACCACGGCAGCTGGTCTCCAGGAAGGCTGCACCGAAGCTATCGTGTACTGTTGCAGCTGTTATTTCTGTAGTTAGTGTACACAATGAGGTTACAGAAGAAATACAGGGAGACAACAACAAAAAAACTCATGAAGAGAACTGAAGACAGACATAAAAAGGATATGCAAAGGATTTGAACATCTTTGTTGGTGAAAACTGGTTGAAGGCTTATGCTCCTAAGGGAGCTGGAAGTAAAAGAAGAAATAATAATTTATTTGTAGTAAAAAAAAAAGAATTGGCTAATTATGACATTTCTGTTCCTATACAATTTTATTGCAGAGAATTTGAGTCCTGTTATATACCACCACTACCTACAGTGAATAAAATGACATTAATGGATCACATGATGTTCTTCAATTTACAAACTCTC
Organism: Oreohelix idahoensis; assembly: GCA_024509875.1. Classification (NCBI taxonomy): domain Eukaryota; kingdom Metazoa; phylum Mollusca; class Gastropoda; order Stylommatophora; family Oreohelicidae; genus Oreohelix; species Oreohelix idahoensis. Next base: position 300,872 of record JAMPIV010018443.1, on the reverse strand, counting down.
CTCGAATTTTGACATAGTTCATAAAAATTGGTAACACAGTATGATTTCTACTGTTGTGCTACTGAACAAATTCATGTCTAGATTTGGAAGCTATCAAATGATGACTTCTTGTAGTAGAAAAAGTGCTGCCTTTTATCCCTTGTGTCATTTATTTTCACACAAACTGAAGCTCCGCAAACTGCTGACTGGAAGAGAGTCTCCATGTACCTATAGTAAGTGTGCTCACTTTTACAGTACATGGCAGCATTCGTTATCTGACCTTACCCATGGAATTAACACAGAGGCATTGAAAGAGAAGTGTAGGAGACACTTACTAATGACAGGCAATGAAATTCAACCTGAAGATCTGGTGAAAGAAGAGCTGAAGATGAGATTTGATCAGGCTGTTGAGAACTTGACTGAGCAGCAGAAACGGATGCTCAAGATAATCCAGCTGGAGCACAGTTTCTTGTTCTCAGAGGGTTATGCCATACCAGTAAGATTTTTAATTTTTTATTAAGGTGTTTACTACTTTTCTTTGTAGCATGTGCCTTTCAGTCATCTACCATATACATGGAGCTGTTGGTTATATCAGTAAGCGTTTCATTTATTGTAATATTTTCGTGTTTGTATTTATTGTATGCTTTATACTATATTATTTTTCTCGTGGATATTTTTACTTTTTAGTTCATATTGTTTTATTGTTCAGAAAAATGATATTGTCTACACTGGTATTAAGGTGACCATATTTTCAAAACCATAATCCGGGACAAAATAGTAGATTTGACCTATTTCAATGCAAAAAATCTGGACAAAAGGGTAAAGAAAAGGTCAAAAGTCGGGACACGTCCCGGAAAAATCAAGTGGATGTCAATTTAAAATAATATACATTTTATATATACATAGGAATAACATTGAATAAACTACATTTTACTGTATAAGTTTATCTACTTAAACTAATAAGAGAGAAAAACATCAATAATCCTTACTTAAGGTGAAGCTGAGTTACTGTACTTTTCAGATGAGTGGATTTTTATCAAAAGGTCCTTCTTTGCAAGCAGCATCTTAAAAAACTCGACACATGTTTCCTCACAGTTCACTTTGGTTGTCAACATATCTTTCAAAGTTTCAACACCTAGCTGTGTTTTATCACTTGCCCATAAGCTGTTCATCAAAGAAAACACTCTTTCTGTGGCAGCATTTGTTCCAGGTAGACAGAAAAAAAAACTCTGCCAACTTCAAAATATTTGAAAATGTCACATTATTGTTTTTGAAGTGGGAAACCATTTCAATCCAACGTTGTGGTGGCAATGTTTTTTTGGCACTCCATTCACTAATTTTCTGAGAAGTAACAAACTGCTTCATATAGACATATTCGTCATAAATTTCAGTTTATGTAAAGTGGGCTGAAGGTAATGTTTGAATCACTAGTGATGATGATATCTCAATATCTGCTCAAATTGGTATTCTGTTCAGCGTTACCCAGCTGTAGGATTCTAGGTCTTGAAAATTTTTTGCAACCCATTTATTCAAATAATTGAAAGCAGTTTCATAGAACGAAGAAACGCTAGCATGAAACTTTTTCACATCCTCCTTTGGAAGTCCTTCCATTTCCAGCTTTTCAAGGATTAGCTTAACTCTTGATGGCAAGAAACAGTCTTCCAGTTTGGACTTCAAAATAGTTTTCAACCTGTTGATGCTGTCAATGACTTCAAACACAGTGACCGTCTGTGCCTCTATTTTTTGCACTGCTTCATGGAATGGAGAGGCCTGACTGTAAACAAAAACAAGCCATGCCTCAGATAGAGGATTTTCAAAGAATGTCTGTATAAAAACTGGGCATCTGTCTTGAGATTGAAAATATGATTTTAGAGGCAGGAACATCTGAAAAACCCTTTCAACAGCAGGCAGCAGGGCAAGCCACCTAGTCTGAGCATAACCTAAGATCATCTGGAAGTCTGTTTCCACAAACTGGCAAAACTCCTTGAGTCTTTCAACTCGTACTGTGTATGATTTGAAGAGTAGATAAATTTTAGCAATAATCAGCTCGACATCAACAGGCAGTACATCTGCAGCTGTTCGAACAGTGTTGTGGAAAATATGACCTGCACACCCAACTCCTATAAGACCATGTCGAAGGTTTTCTTGCAGTTTTTTTGAAAACATTGTTCTGTCCTTTCCTTTCAGCACCTCCAAAATTGGAATTTGTGTTGTCTGCGCATAATCCAACTACTTTCCTGTCTAAACCATTTTCAGTTATGCATTCATTAAGAAAACTACTTACAATATCAGATGTTTCACCTGGCAATGACTTTAACTCTAATATTTTAATTTCCACTCCATTACTGTGATCAAAGTATCTGACAAGCAAAGGAAAAATCTTGAATTCTTTGTGGTTGGATGCATCTGTCAGTACAGAAATAAATGTAGACTTTTCTAGGTCACACCTTAACTCATTTAGAATATGGGGTGCCAAGACATTTCGAATAATGGCTTCTGTTTTCGTACGTGCACATGCAAATTTTGGCTCTAAAGTAACCTGAAGTAATTTTGATGTGTAATCCATAGACCTGAAAGTATGATTGTATAGCACTGTATGGTATGCAAAGGCGCCTTCTATAGCAGCTAATTGCTCTTCTTGGTCACCAATTTTATCAGCTCTGAAGAAAGTGGTTAACGACGAGCTTGATGCAGCTGTAACGACGGCTCTCTTATGTTTCTCACTGCTTATGTGGTTCTTAATATCACCACGTCCACTATGGCTTATCGAAAACCCAGAGGCACATATATTGCATCGTACAGTGAAGTTTGATGTACTCTTTTTAATAAACGGATATTCCATTTGTAAATCTTCATTGAAACTGCATTTACGCTTTGGTACCATTTTCTTACAACAATAACAAAATATGAACAAATAGTTCACCGTTTAAATTAAATAAACGTATACCGTACGCAAAATCTTGGTACTTTACCACTACCTAAAATTTGAAATAACTGCGAATATCACATTGGAACTACAAAACTAATTCGCGGTCCTGACAACCTCTTGTGCTGTTTCGGCGCCAGTTCACTAATAATTAAAAATTCCCTCAAGTCAGCAACGGAATAATAATTTTTTTTTTAATCTGTGAGATTTATGCCAAATTGGCAAATTCGTCCAAAACCGGGACAAATTGGCGTCCCGGATTGCATCGAAAAAAAGTCGGGACAAATTATCAAAAATGGTCGAAAACCGGGAATGTCCCGGAAAAACCGGGACGTCTGGTCACCTTACTGGTATGCATTTAATGTTGATTGGAGGATTATTTATAGTCAATACGTATTCATCAGGAGGGAAATCTACCACTGAAAACTACTGGCTCGCATCCTTATTTATTTATAAGTTAGCTATTGTTTTTGCGATACACTGCTTTATTAACTTTTTTATTTCTGGTGGGGTCTGAATGCCTATGAGATTTTCTACATCCATTTCTACCTTATGGTTATTGCAGTATGTCTTAATGTTTTTCCTCTGCTGGTCATATTTTTTGCAGTCCACCAGAAAGTTACCAGTAAGATATAGACTAATGTCTCTACATATTTATAGCATTTTACTTAAAACACTGAGATTTCTGCATATTTATAAAACTTTGTTTTCTTGTTGGCTATACAAGTGTCATATTTATAAAACTTAGTTTTCTTGTTGGCTATACAAGTGTCATATCTATAAAACTTAGTTTTCTTGTTGGCTATACAAGTCTCATATTTATAAAACATAGTTTTCTTGTTGGCTATACAAGTGTCATATTTATAAAACTTAGTTTTCTTGTTGGCTGGCTATACAAGTGTCATCATCAATTTCCTTTCCGCACCTTATGGAGCATGGGGTCACCACTGTAACTGGTCCCCTCGCAGGCAGCCTGAATGAAGCATTCACATGCGTTTGCAGTGTTTGTTCTGCAGCCATTATTTTTACGTGATGAGGTTGCCCGCCTCATGCACAACCATATTAGTTGCCTCTTACAATGCCTGAGGGAGGGGAGAAGAAGGCTTATTATTTCTTTGTCCAATTAGAGACCTCCTGGGGGCTTATACTTATTTAGTCATTCCTCTTATACCTTGTGGTGTAGAGCTTAGCCATAAATAGTGCCATGAGGGCTTTATACACGTGTGCTTTATCATTAATTTTGTTATTTTAACATAGTGTGCTTTCTTTTTAGTAATCTGTTTCGGTTTTTACTTTTACCGTGGTTTTAGAATTTCTGTAGTCTTACTTTCTCTTTATTTTTTTTAGTTTTTGTGAAGTTTACTTTTCTCTGGTTATTAGTAAACAAGTAGGGAAGGCACTAGAGGCCACAGAGGCATCACCAGCAAAATACTAGGCAGGATAATTATACAGAGAATTTCAAAAGCAGTAGACCACAAACTGAGGAAAGAACAAAGAACAAGCAGGATTTCGAAAGAACAGAAGATGTGTTGATCATATATTTACCCTCAGGAACATTATAGAGCAGTGCTCAGAATGGCTAAGACAGCTGTACATTAATTTCGTTGATTTTGAAAAGGCTTTTGACAGTATACATAGCAACAGTTTATGGAAAATACTGAGGGCTTATGGAATTCCAAGCTGCACAGTGTCAATCATAAAAAAGCCTCTATGCCAACCTTACGTGTAGTGTTGGGCAGAGCAACCTAACCTTTGAGGTGAAGACAGCAGTATGACAGGGATGCCCCTTATCAACCATATTATAGAAGAATGTTAAAAATGCCATAGACAGCCAAAAACGAGTAATGAGGATGTCCTGAAAGAGGCCAATGCGCATAGGAAACTTATTTCACAAGTTTTAAAGAAGCAATCCACTTTTTTTGGGGGCATGTTATGAGAAGAGGAAAGCTGGAATACATCGTAAGAATGTGTAAGATTGAAGGAAAAAGAAATAGGGGAAGACAAAGAGAGCAAATACTGGACAGTTTGACATCGTGGCATGGAAAGAAGTCAACAACAGAATTGATAAATATACTGGAGACAGGAAGTTGTGGAGAGATATGATCTCCTATGCCACTAGGCATGGCACTTGAAGAAGAAGACTTTTCTCTTTAACTTTCTCAGTGTTTATAACATTTTGGTGTATATTTATATATTCTGTTAAATTGTAACGTTTTCTTTATTATTCACAGTTTATGCTTTTCATTTTTTTCTATAGTTTTCTCACTGCTTTAGTATGCATTTTTTACCATGTCTAATTGAGTGATCAATGAACTCACACGTATTTTTGTTGTGTATGTTTTTTCCACTCTTGGTTTATGTCTCGGGAGGGGGGGAGGGAGGGGGGGGGGGGGGAGTATGGGATGTGTTGTTGTTGTTCGTCGTATTCATCTGCAGAACTTATTCTTTCTAGAATATTCAATAGAATGCAGCACTGTGTGTTCATGAGAGTTCCACAGAGCTTGCAAATATGCTGTCGTCTTCCTGCCACGAATGGCTGGATTTCAGAATGCATATGTGTAATAGATAGTGACAATTAAAACAGTGTTTTGCATTTTTTTTAAAAGCAGTATTAGTTTTATTACGTAAAGCTCAGTACTTGAGGGGGAAGGGGGGATAGTGATGCATATTATGTATCATCGTCATTATGACCCACTCAGATCCCCATGGAGCATACGACTGAAAAGCCATCCTTGTTTTTGCAACACTTTTTGTTTATTAGCGTATTTCTCTTATGTGCTTGAAATGCTATTCTTTGGGTCCTTTAACAGGCAGTATCTAATTGCCTTTTTGATTTCTAGCCTCCAGAAGAGATGACTAATGAAAACTGGCTACAGGCAATGACACTCGGAACACTGGAAAAGCGCTTTGATTATTATGTTGGCATTGAAGACTGGAAGAATCAGCAGGTTTCCTCTGTTGATAGCAGAAAAAAGGAAGCTGTGTCAGGTGAAAGAGTTTATGACGACCCAAACAGTATATTTTACGACTGTGAGAATCCAGAATTAGAAGTTAGGTAATGAATTCCTCTGTATTCCCATTCTCATATGACCCACCTTGAAATTGTAGGATGGTTTACATCCTTATCAGTTGGTGGGAGCTTTTCTGGCATATTCAGCTAAACCAGGGGTCCCCAAACTTTTTTGCAGTCCTGACCCCTCCAAGAAGTCCTTGATAATTAATCGACCCCAAGCAAAAACTAAGTACATAAGATAAGGAAGTGATTATTTATAGATGCACAATAAATTAACATGACCAGTTTATTGAACTGGTTAAGTTCATTAATGGGAAGATTGTTCTGATGTGGACCATTAACAAGGGCATTGATATTTGTTTGGAGATCGGTGAGTTTTTGTCAAAGTCGCCAAGCTCTTCCTGATATCAATAACTTTGGGGACCCCTGAAGTAAACTGAATGTCATAGATGAGAGGTCAGACAAAGACAGACCAGTAGATAAACAGTTTTTCTGGAAATTTAATACTGAACAAGATGTAATGTGCCATATCCAAATTTGAATACAAACTGAAATGGTCTGAACATAAAATAAATTTGTATACTTGACAGGTCTGCTTTTGAATGCCTTAGTACCTTTGAGTGTAGTAAGCTTTATGTAGTCAGATTTTAAATATAATTTGTATTACCCTGAATGTTTTAAAATCTTGTTTTATGCTTTTTAGTGTACTTGAAAGCAAATCTAAAAAAAAAAAAAAAAATTTCTTTAAATATTTGTATGACCTTATTATTTGCCCAGCATCCCATTGTTGCTTCATTTGACAATAACCTTCAAAAAGGTTGTGTAAATTTTGTTTAAAATTATAAAATATAAACTCCTCCACCTTTGAGAAATTAATAACAGCTTTGCATTTCTGATTTGTTCTTTGTCAGACACCTTAAGGAATAATGCGCTTCAAAGACACGCTTAAGACTCCATTGAAAACCTTTGACATAAACTCTGACACATGGGAAGCTGCTGCACAAGACTGAACCGCTTGGCGCACATCTCTTCGTAAAGGTGCAGCGGCGTGCAAATCATCCAGAAGAGCAGCAGCGGAACAGCGGAGACGAGCTAGAAAAGACTGTGTAATAAAACCTTCACATGAAGCAAACATTCCCTGCCCACACTGTCCGAGATCTTTCCAGGCTCGCATCAGGCTCATCAGTCACCTGTGTACCCATAGACTAATCTAACATATTCCTAATAATTGGATGAACAGGGTGGTCATCATCCCCCGTGATGGACGAACAACAAACAAGGAATAATGACTATACATGACTTCTAGTTGAGTGACCTGAAAACTAAGGATTTTCCCTCTTTCTTCTGACTTCTACTGCTTAGGCTGTGAACATTACAGATGGGATTAATTATTACAATCCAATGCCATGTAGTTTGGCCTGGTGTGCTGAAAAAAGTTATTTGAATAATTTTCACCATATCTGGTATTAGCACAGTGTTGTTGATGATATAACAGAAGATGGCATATGTGAAACAGAAATCAAGAAGCGAATAGGAATGGCCAAAGCTACATTCAACAACATGAAACAAATACTGACATCCAAACAGTTATCTCACAAATTAAAACTGAGAATCATAAAGTGTTATATATATTCTGCATTTCTGTATGGTGCAGAAACATGGACGATGAATAAGCATTTGGAAGAAAGAATTGAGGCTCTTGAAATGTGGATATATAGAAGAATGGGGCGTATCTCATGGAAAGAGATGAAAACAAATAAGGAGGTCCTAGAAAATCTAGGTATGAAAAGAGAACTAATGAGGGAGGTCAAAGTTCGGCAGCTAAAATACTTTGGCCACATAAAAAGGCATAACACCTTGCAGAAGACCATAACAGAAGGGAGAGTTGAAGGCAAACGTGCAAGGGGAAGACAGCACTATAAGTGGGAAGATAACATCAAGAGATGGACAGGAAAGAGTCTATCAGAGTGCACCACCAAGACAAGAGACAGAAGACATTGGAGATCCATTACAGCCAACCTTCGTTGTGGAGATGGCAACTGATGATGATGATGTTGATGAAGCATTATGATTATGAGTCCCCTTGACTTAAAGATCATTAAAACAGTCCTAATGCATGGCTCTGTAACATGGAGACATCAGAAGAAATCAAATCTAACACAAAAAGAAGAATCACCAGTTCAAATTTCATTTTGATATTGCATGGCCATTGTATGGCTATAAAATGTACAGAACAACAAAAATGATGACCACAAAAGTTACGGAACTTTCATAAATGGGTGCTTGCTTAGAAAAAAAGGAATTGAAATGGACCAGATCATCAGTGTAGAACTGATGACAATAATCAGATAAGTACTAGTAGAATAAGAGTTGAGAAGAAGATGCTGGCGATGGATAGGACACACATTGAGACAACCTGTTGATAACAAGATGATAAGGCAGTCCTTGTTCTGAGTCCCAAGTGTAAGAGAGGAAAAGGTTGACCTAACAATGCATGGAAAGAGAACTGGAGGCAGAAATGAAAGGGATAAATAAAACATGGAAAGACATTGAGCAGAAGGCACTGAACAGGAAGTTTTGATATGAATTTATTGAAGGTCTGTGCTCCTTTGGGAGGTGATGGGCAATGATAATATCTGGTCAGATGAAGTTGACTTATCTCAGATTCATGATTTGTTCTGAACGAGTTTCTTTAAGTGACTAAATTCATGATTTGAACTATCCTCAGACAGTAACAATAGCAGGGTTGAAATCTTAGGATTGTAGTATCCTTATTAAAATAATCCCAGTGTAACTTTTAAGCTAAGCTACATGACTGAAAAAAAAAATATATATATATAATAAATGCTAATTGCCCTATGGTGTATGACTTTGTAGACACCCAGTACTTAGTACTGCGTCATGATACTGTGTTCTTTGTATCACAATTTCAGATGGGGCAACTATCGTCTTGCCTCTGCCATGCAGTTTGGAATTCCATTTGTGATTGATATGGACTTTGTAGATATGAACTCAGCTACAGAGCTAATTCCGTTAACACAGCAGCTGTGGGACATGTATTGTGTGAATCGTGCTCATCCTGAACCATTTCACCTAATATTCACAAACTGTTCTAAATCAAACCCAATTTACAGGTGAATTTTAAGAATGTCTTATTCTTTCCGTTTTGCATTTTTGCTAATTAATTAATTTTTATTTTAAAGAATTTGAGATGGATGAAAAAGTATTACACATCTTAGAGATAGGAACACTTATTCAGAGAGAGAGAGCCACATTTTCAGAAAGTGAACTGATCATGGGTAATATGAAATTTGACTCATGCTAAGCATTATGAATATCAATTTTTCCATCCTTAGCTAGCATCGAGCTTCCACAGCAGCTGGCTCTCATGCAGGAAGTCTTTACCAGAGTACTGCATGTACTCTTAGAATTGTGGTTTCTGTAGTGCTGATACACCACCGATTTTCCAGGAACGAATGGTCCAGCACTTCTTTTAATCTGGTCAAAATTATGAGAACTGATGACAGGAACCAGACGAGTGCCAGCGGAACAAGAGATGAGAAGAAGATGCTGGCAATGGATAGGCGTCACGGATTGCCTCCCCTTAGATCTGCAGTAGTGGTCCACCAGTGGCCAACCTCAAGAGTATCTAATATGGGTCCTCAAAGGTGTCTACCTTTGCACAAGATTACTCTTGGCAGAGTTGTAGATAGAAGGATAATGACGCTTCTATCTCAAGTGAGTTTTTCACAAAGGATAATGATGCTTCTATCTCAAGGGAGTATTCACAAAGAATAATGATGCTTTTATCTCAAGGGAGTGTTCACAAGATGTTTTCAGAAGTCGAGAACAATGCTGCACAGGGCAGAGCACTATTAACTTATATCTGATCCGTCGCCTTATGTGAAGAATTAAGCAATGGTTTTAGCCCGTTCTAGCCCCCAGCTGGTGTAAATCCAGTGAAATTCTTTTGCTCTATAAATGTAAATATATGTCTAGATGTATATATATTAAAAATTCTTGCTCATACGTTTGCTTTCATACCTATAATAACTGAATCAACAATTATTGTTTTGTTTTAATAAAACATGTAACAAATCTAATAATCAATTAGTCTTAACAGGTTAAAATAGCGATGGAATGAGGGGAATTTTAGATGTAAATACAATTGTCTTCACTGAGACTTGGTTTTAGGATTTAAAAACAACAATTGTCCTTTTGCTGTTTCCTTAATAAACTTAGCTGGTCTAAGTGAGTCCTGCAGCCGTGGTTTCGTCAATTCTTTTGTGATGAGGGCACTTTTTCACACAACTTGTCCAATTTAGGCGGTTAGTGCTGATTCCCTGCTTTTAACTCACAACTAGTGACGTCAAAACTTTAGTCTTGCAGCTTCGTACCACGAACAGTCTGATAGCTTCGTTCCATGAACTTTAGACAAAATAAAAAGAACAAATGCCTCCGCTAAGTACACTGGGTTGGGAGATTAACAGGCGCATTGTCTCGCTGTCCACCCACCAATGTTAGCCTCTCTGAATAATTAAATTCTTGAGTATACACAGCGTAACTCAGGGAAGATGATTAGAAATCACCAATATTCTTCTGGTTACTTTAATATGGAAAATGTGTCTGGACAGCGCGAGGGCAATGGCTTGCCTGAATTACAATTAACAAGGTACATATATCTCACAAAATGATACTATACACTTGATGCACATGGGATGTAATCATCACTCATCACTGCTCCATTCGGAGTCTGGGGTTGCTGCTGCTTTCACATTTCTGAGCAAATTAGCATAAAACAAACTCCAGCGCTTGCCTTAGTGGTTTATGAATATACTATTTTCATATGTTGAGGTTGCCAGCCTCATATATATATATATTTATATATATAACCACTTAGCAAGGAGATAGGCATTAGAAAAACTATGAAAGATAGTAGGGTGTTGTGCATCATCAAGTGATAATGGAATAGTTTTGACAGCATTGGATTGGTAAAGTGGATGTGCCAGTTGTTCCATAATGAACTTAAATTAGAATATGAGTAAATTCAGTGATGGATGGCTTCAGATGTTCAGGAAGCATTGCATAGTTTATGTGCCTGAAGTGTGTGGAGAAAGACAGTAGAAGTAGTAATAGTAGTAGTAACCCCTTCAGTCATGGCTGACTATGGGAATGCGCCACTGAGGTGATAGCCCTCAGCTGCTTTTGTTCCTGATGTTCCTTTCTGCATATTCTTTTCTCTTCTGCTTGTTGTGAGAGCTTCTTTTCACCCAATCTAAGGTGGCATCATAGGGAGCATCTCCACTTGGTGTGATTGGCAGCTTCATCCTCCACGGTTGCTAGATATATGTCCAATGCCTTTGCATCTCTCTTGCGCACATCTTTGAACCTCAGCTGTGGTCACCCAATTGTTCTTTTGCTATCTACCAGTTGTCTGTAGAAGATATCTTTATGAATGCGACCATCTTCCATGTGGTGGATATGGCCCAGCCAGTGTAGTCTGCGCTGTCTAAGCAGAGTATACTTGCTTTGTAGGCCAGTACGTGACAGCACCTACATTTAATCATTTAATTTACATTTGAATAAGTAGCTAGCAGCCTTTCTTCTTCTTTGTTCGCTCTCAAATAACCACATCTTATAAAGCTTTCAATCCATCTCGGGCTTCTCTCACCACCATACAGTTTCTCCCTCAAATAAGCTGGAATATCAGAGGTGTACTGTTGAATTATTATTGCGTGATGTCTGTTAGCCTGGCTAAACGGATAATACAACAACGTTTAGGAACAAAAGATACCAGAAAATGTGTGGGAAACCTTTTTCATAATGACGTTCTGCCCCCATGCACAACTTGATCTTAGTTTTTTCTTACGACTTGCCTGATGGAGTGGTTGTTCTTCTGCTTCTTTGCTCATCAGAGATACCAGGGAACCACACATAGTTTTAAGCATTATAACCTGTTAGAAATCCTGGATGCTATTTTTGTTGCTTCTTTATTACAATTACTGTCATCATATCATCATTTTCCTGTTTGCTCCTTATGGAGCATGGAACCACCACTGTAGCTGATCCCCTTGAGGACACCTGCACCAAAACATTCACTTGTTTTTATAGTGGTGGTTTCTGTAGCAATATGTTTTACATGATGAGGTTGCAAGCCTAATACTTCTTCTTCTGTGTTCGTCCTGAAAAGGACGTTTGTTAAGTTGAGTCGCCGTTTACAGCAAAGCTGCGATATTTGCGCCTTTCGGCCCGACACATGGCATTTTTGGGACCGGGTTTTGGGATCCCTACTCTCTCAGCCAGACTGCAGTGATGCAGCCTGTTTCCAGGACCACCACTTGGAGGTGGAGTAGGGTCTTGGTCAGCTCTGGTTCGCTGACCCTGACGCAAGCAGTCAAGCTATGGGTCGCTGACTGCATTCATCACTGTTGCTGCATCTTCGGTCCCTGCAAGCCTAATACACAACTTTATATTAGTCGCTGTGTATGACATGGCTGAGGAAGCAGTAGTCATATTCTTTCTGTGTCTCATCATAGACCCCCCCCAGGAACTACACGGGGCAAATATTATTTCATCATATATATGTATATATACGTACATGCGTACATACACACAGTGTAGACTTCCAGTAATTAGGACCAGCTGCAATGATAGGTCCTTAAGAAGTAGAAAGGGAATGTTGTTGATAATGTAGATCTTGCCAAATCAGTTTCTGAAGATGATGCGTTTTAAGACTGGAGAACTGCATTAGATAGAAGCTGATTATTAATGTTACCAATACACGTTTGGACTCATGAGGCAGAGATAAAAACGCATTAACATCCAGTCTAGACTTTTTTTTCCTCTACAACCTGTTGGAATTGGGAGGTATAAAAGGACCCAGGACTAAATTAGATGGAGAGTTTTTATCTCTGCATTATTCACAGTAGAATAGATGACTGGTCTGGGGCCTCCTACATCTCAGTCTCCAAGGTCATTTTCGCTACAGTTATTAGTGAAATTATGTCTGGGGATACCCACAAGGTGAGATAGTTGGGGGCCTTATGTATGCCACTGCTTTTGCACTACCAGGTTTTGACAAGGGCTAATGATGTTGACAGTTATTTGTTTAATTTTTTTCTTTTACTGTTACCTTAGAAAACATGTTTTCATATTTGACACTGGAGTGAGGTATAAAATACTTTTTTCAGGCACTTGGTGCTACATCATATGGTAAAGACACCATTTGTTCTGGCAACTTTCACAGAGAAGAGCCACTTAGATTTGTTTCCAAGACAAGACATGGTTTATCTCAGCGCACAATCTACTCAGGTAATGTACTTTTATATATGTTGTGTGTTTTGTATCTACTTTTTAAAAGTCTGCTGCCAGCAGTAGTCTGTCCAGTCATTTAAAGTCTATGTTGCAACAAATCACCATGCTGCTGCTCTGTCAGGAGTAGCTTGTCATAACCAGGTGTGTCCACTGGGTGGTGAATAGTGGAAAAGCATCTGGATGTAGGGTTGGCTGCAAATTCTGATTAAACAGTTGCAGACTGTACCAGATGGTTGTACTTGTGGACAAAGTGAGATGAGCAACTACTTGTATAAAATGCCTGTGAATCTTATTGATATGATAATTACTGGCCAGAAGGAGATGCCCTGACTTTACCCTATCAACTGCCTTATGATTAAGGTTTTTTAAATCAGAGGCAGGCGATGCATAGTATATACATACTGACAAAGGCTAGGGGAAACCACCATCATATTTCCTCTTGTAAAGGCATGATTTGAAGCAACTTCTATTTAAAGACAAAAAAACATAAACCGATACGGGGGGAGTTCAAAGAGAACCTTTGTTTTTTGTCTGGTGGGGAGCATCATGTGCTACAGATGATACCCAGTACTCATCTAGCTGCTTTAAACAAAATTGAAGACATCATAACCATAGAAATATGAAATGTCAGGACAGTAACACAATATGAAGAAATTAGTATATGTAAAGTAGAACATGGAAAAAATGAATGCACGTTTATAAGTACAGTGCAGCCCAGATAAGTAGAAGTCACTGGGATCATCTAAAATACTTCTACTTACCCTCAGTTCTAATTATCAGATGTTTGCTCAAAGATGAACATTTTAGTCAAAAACAGAAAGAAGGCTTAAAGTTATTATTTTAACCGTTTCTTGCAACTCTTTCGTTGTTAAAATAACAATTTTGTGTGTTTTCCACTTTTAAAAAGCAAATGAACACAAGAACATTGTATTTTTTAGTAGCATGGCTGAAAGTACACTTGTACCAAAGCATTAAAAAATCTGCATGTTATAATAATTAACTAATCTCGGATCCTGTACTGTGTTATCAGAGCATAACACAGACAAGCCCCTTGTATGTATTCATGGATTCTCTGGGGAGACACAGAAAGAATAGAACGACTTCTACGTCCAGGCATGTCATAAGATGCAACTAATGTCTGCTTCTACACAGGACTAACAGCCTTATTATGTTAAACACACAGCTGCAAGAACACATGAAGTCTTTGATGCAGGATTCCTGTATAGTGACCAGCTGCTGTGGTGGCCCCGTGCTCCATAAAGATCAAACAAAGGACAGTAAAAAGATGACATGAAAATAGAAACTCTGAATCACAGGAGACAGTAAACATTAAGTTCGAATTATAAAATGGACACATGAGAAACGACGTGAAGGATGTTTACTCCAACATCAATTAGCAGATGACTACTCTGAGAACTTGACTTGTTCTGGCTTTGCACTTTGAGATATATTATAAATGAAATCTTTAAAGCTTCAAACACGCGCACACGCATGAATGCACGCACGCAGGCGTATGTAAGTGTGTGAACTCAGTTACTGAATACAATAATAATATTAATTACTTATTACTGAAATAAATAATATTTTAATCTGAAAACACTCTGAAAATTATATTATTGCATGGCAGAAATGTAAAAAGGCAATAATGTCTATTTCTTTACCCTGATGAAATAAAGATTTCATTCGTTTGTTAGTGTTCTCCTGTGGGGAAAGAATAAAAAAGAAGAGCTAGGATACATGGAGAAAAAAAGATGAGGAGCTGAGAAAAAACATGATTTAAAATGGATGTGGACAACAAATGAGAGACACCTGAAGAAACCTTGTTCTGTGGCCTCTTTTACAAAAATATATGAAGAAGCCAAATGACATTTATTTATTGCACAAATATTTTTTTCAGCTACAGAAAATAACATCTGCTTGCTTTTATATTTCTTCTCATGTACAGTGTCTAGGAAATTTCGACCCTAATGCTGTGTACATTGCTGGTGCTTACTATGACCCATTGGTTAGAAAGAAGGGATCATTTGCAAGGGCAAGACAGCATAAAATAAAATGCTTTAGGTTTCCAATAACTGAATGTGTTCGGTATGTAAAATAGCAAATTGGCTTTTGGAAATAGTTTTGTGTATGTCTGCTTTATTCAGCTTTGATAATGGCGTATCCAGGTTACCGAGATCACACTCTGCTGTCTATGTCAGAAATCAGTTTACCTTAGAAACTAGCTTAAAGCGCTCATGAAGTGCCTCATGCCTTGTGGTTTGAAGACCTTTGATGCCATCGCTTAGATCGTCTGCTTCCTCTCCTATTTAATTTAATAAAAAAAAAGACTTTAAACTCATATTTTATTCATTTTCTTTCAGCTCCAAAAGAAGCATAGGCTTTCAAGAAACTTATGCCAGGTCTTCCTGTCCCGTGCCATCAGCTATTTTGTTATTAGTATTTTTCTTTCTTCTTTGCGCTTCCAGGAATATAGAGCCACTTGTACAGTTGTCCCCTTTGTTGTCTGTGCCAAAGTTTATCATACACTCTTACACTTGTTGTCGCTCCCTGTAAAGCATGGAGCCCCCACAGCAGCTGGGTCCCCCTTGCAGGAAGCATTCACATGCTCTTGGAGTGGTGGTTTCTATAGCAATCTGTTTTATATGATGAGGTTGCCAGCCTCATGCACAACCTCATATTAGTTGCCTTATGTGACATGCATGAGGGAGCAGAGGTCCTGTCTTTCTTTCTCTTTTTAGAGACTTCCGGGAACTACACGGTGCATATTACCAATATGCTTGTTATTCTGTTACGCTCATATTCTTTTTCTCAATTGCTCTCTTACTGATCTGTATCCCTATTTGTGATTTCTTCTTTCAGCTTATTTCTGTTGTCAGTAATGTTGTGCCCAGATACCTAAGGGATTCTTTTTGATGATAATATACTAAACTAATCCTGGATGTTGATCAGGTTATCACTTCCTATGGCATCAGAATAGTAATGCAGTGGATCCCTGGTCACACAAATACACCTGGTAATGACAGAGCAGACAGATAAGCAGAGAAATGAACAAGACAAGAATAACCACTCACAGCAACAACTCTCCAAAAAGCCAAATCACTCATGCGAACAACAGACAAAGAAACTTGGATGAACAAGTGGACCATGGGAAACACCGGGAGAGAGGTTTATAGACGTATGGCTTGTCCTAATCCTAATGACTACATTGGCCATCTTACAAGGAGGAATCAGAGCACCATTTTTTGGCTCAGAACACAACATATACTCCTCAACAATCACTTGAACAGAATCCAACCACAACACACTCCAGAGTGCCAGCTTTGTAACTACCCCTGTGAAACTGTTGACCACCACCTCTTTGAGTGCCCAGCACTCGATGATGTTAGGAAAATGCTCCTTCCTCCAAGGCCAGATAAGTGGAACACCTTGTGCAGAGAAACAAAACAACTTGTGAAAACATACAGATATCACTACATGGCATTGGACCAAAGGGCGAGGGCCCAAGCACCGCTGGATCAATAACAACATATCAACAATAGTTCATTTTCTATTATCATCTTATCTGGACATAATCATTTTTATGTTATTTAGCTAAAATTTGGGATATGCAACGTCTTGTTGCATATCCCATATCTTAGCTAAATAACATAATTTTTGGAGGCTTCCTAATTCTTGTAGGTCTTTCTGTAGTGTGTTTGTGTGTATACTATCATAGAATTTTACATTTGTGAAGAGAAGTTGCATCTGCTGTTCACATTACTACTAGTTTTCAGCAGTTTGTTATAGTAGAAATATTATTTTATCCCATATGGGGGAGCTGTTTCTAACAAAATATGCCAGAAATAAAAGATTTCATCTGCATTTTCATTTTACTTTGCGTTATGTTGTTTTAGTTTTTTAAAATATTTTTTTAGCTTTTATCCCTATTGCTTTCATTTTCCTTATGAAGCCTTCTGTCGTGCATATTTAGTTTTTCCTAATTTTCATTTTGTGGCAAGTTTTCATGTATTAGGCAGTCCTGTAATGCTTTTTAAGAGATGCAGATGGAAACTAAGGAACACATGAGGACAGACATGAAGGGGATGAAGAAGTCATGGAGAGACCTTGACCTGATGGCACAGGACAGGAAGACTTGGTATAAGCTTTTTGAAGGCCACAACAGATTGAGATACCATCTATTCAACAAGCTAAAGATAGGAACTACCGATCAGTGTAACTGTGGCACTGATAAAATGATTGCTGAACATCTGCTTCAAAGTTGCCCCTTATATGTGGTACAGAGAAAGTGCATATGGCCGACGCCAGCTCCTTTCGTGGAAAAGCTTTACGGGGATTCAAATAGCCTCAAACTGACTACTGCTTTCTTTGAGAACATTCAAGTGGACGTCTGAGAGTGTACGAAGAAGAAGGCCTATGCTCCATGGTGAACTGAAAGGTGATGATGATGTGTTTACGGTCTCATGTGTGTTGTTCACTGATTTCTTCTATTAAGCTTTCATAATGTATTGTTTCACCGTAATAAGGTTTTGAATTAAGTTGGTTTTTTTACTGCTTGCAGCTGTCAGTAAAGTGGTAGATTTGATGATATCTAATTTAGATCAGTATGGAAGATTTATTTACAGTATGATTTACAAAATACTTATACGTATTTAATCATTCCTCTTCCAACTTTGCGTGTAGACGTTTGCCAGAGAGAGCACCATGCTATCCTATCAACTGTCTTCCTTTTGGCCCGGTTCCAGTCCTTAGTCCTTCAGGGATTGTCTGATGTTGTTCTCTCAGTGAACTCTGGGTCGTCCTTGGAGGTCTGGATCCCTGACTCTTGATTTCCCATATTTGTTGTGGTAGCTGATCTTCTCCCATTCTGCAGACATGGCGATACCATTGTGTCTGCAACAGTTTCATTTGGGTCTGCAGGGGCTACGTTTTGAGGCCATGAAGTGTCATGTGATTTACAACGTAATAGTTTAAATTAATTTAACACAAGAAAAGGTAGTCCCAGTGCAGATACTGATGTAGGGGAGTGAAGTGTTGGTCTGGCTTTATGAGGTACCTTTCCTTGCTGCCTTTAACTTCCTAAAAACAAGAGCAGAATCATGTACCCATTTATAGCTGGGTTGACTGGAGCATCTTGCTACCAGATTTTCCTTCTGGAACCGAGTTCTTTTGCCATGCTTTCACTAATATGCCAGTTGGATGCTCAACCACCTGAAGTACAATTATCGAAAAGGACCACGTGTAAATCAGAGTCGCCAGTACTTGGAAAATAAAGAAGTGGAGTGGTGGAATTTAAAGTTAACAGTAAGTATTACAGAATTTAAAGTTCACAAGTATAATGTGTATATTCCTCATTTGTTATGTGTTTTATCTTCTTATATTTTTTCAGGTGGAGGCACCAAGCAAGCAAAGATTTAGATATGAATCATGTTGTAGCCATATTACTGTCTGTCAAAGCTAAAGTGCCCTGGAAAAATGCTCTTATTTCACATGTTCCAATGTTGATTAACCAAAACTCCTGATGCTAATTCCCCACATTGCTGTAATTTTTATTAAACTCATGTTTTTAAAACTTATTTTGTTGTTTAAAATTCAAGTGTTTGTGCTATTGTGTTGAACTTTCACCTTTTTTAACTGATTCTGTACGTAATTATTTTCTCCTCAGGACGGAATTATTTTTAGACCCCAAAAGTTTGCATATAAGTAAAGTATAACATATTATATATGAAATTAAAGGAAAATGAATGGGCGTTATGAACATATAATCGTTTTTACTAAATTTATAATTTAGTGGTATTGTTAGATTAAAAAGTACATACCAAAAAAAAAATGATCTGCAATTATGAAATTTTTTTCAAACTTACTCAAGGCCTCCATCAGAAATTTTTGTCACAATACATTCTAATTGCTTTCATTTTGTAGGTAATCCATTTAGTAATATAGGAAAAGCAACAAAACTGAATAGCTGTTAAACAAGCAGGACGTTTCGATTGTAAACCGCTTCCATTCTGTGTATTTTCGGCCATTGTTTATCACTACGAAACGCAAATAAAAATTAAGCTAACACACTGAAATTCCCGCCAAAAGTGAACAAAGACCGTTCAGAAATGCTTAAAAATGTGTTTACTTCCATCCTGGATTAAATTCCGGTCATTTTAAAATACTGGATCGGAAAAAGAATGAAAATTAGTTAGCGTCTTTAAATAGACGTTGCGGCCAGAGGAACGGAATCAGTTAAGCTCATTCAGTCTCTAGTCGCAGTAGTTTAGTTAAAGTGGCAAAATAAAATTAATGCATCACATACGATTGAAGCTATTTAATTTATCTCAAATCACTGACATGTTTCTTAAAACCAGTGACCAGCAGTATTTAGTCAAAACAGCACAAACATGAAAATTGGGATTAGTCTA
The DNA here is from genome assembly GCA_024509875.1 of Oreohelix idahoensis. NCBI lineage: Eukaryota > Metazoa > Mollusca > Gastropoda > Stylommatophora > Oreohelicidae > Oreohelix > Oreohelix idahoensis. Next base: position 281,233 of record JAMPIV010018443.1, on the reverse strand, counting down.
TACACAGATAATTTATACTCCCCTGAATCTAAATCTATGAAAATCATTTGTCAGAACACATTCTAAGTAGGTGTATTTTGATTTAGAAATTGTGCTTTTCCTGTGATGAAAATCTAGATTTTTCCAGAACCTTGATTTACGTTAGTAATGTTCTTTTAACTTGCATATATTTTAGTCAATCAAAATGAGATTTGGCACAAATACTTTCCTTAGGATAATAAAACTTTTTTCAGATCCAATTTTTGATATCAAAATGTTGATTTATTGCAAATAATGTTGCAAAATTTTGAAGAAAAAAAAAATGTGTACTGTTTGTTGACCATGGGGAAATGTGTACTGTTTGTTGACCATGGGGAAATGTGTACTGTTTGTTGGCAGAGCATCAAAAGGAAATGTGTACTGTTTGTTGACAGAGTATCATGGGGAAATGTGTACTGTTGACAGAATATCATGAGGAAATGTGTACTGTTTGTTGACAGAGTATCATGGGAAATGTGTACTGTTTGCTGATAGAATATCATGAGGAAATGTGTTGTTTGTTGACAGAACATCATGAGGAAATGTGTACTGTTTGTTGATAGATCAACATGAGGAAATGTGTACTGTTTGTTGACAGAGTATTATGGAGAAATGTGTACTGTTTGTTGACAGAGCATAATGTGTAAATGTGTACTTTTTTGTTGACAGTATCATGGGGAAATGTGTACTGTTTGTTGACAGAGTATCATGGGGAAATGTATACTGTTTGTTGACAGAGCATCATGGGAACATGTGTACTGTTTGTTGACAGAGCATCATGGAAAATGTTTACTGTTTGTTAACAGAGCATTATGGGAAAATGTTTACTGTTTGTTAACAGAACATCATGGGAAAATGTTTACTGATTGTTGACAGAGCATCATGGTTAAATGTGATCTACCAGCAAGACTGCTGAAGCCAGCAAAAACAAAAAATTTCCACACTGAGTGCGTGAGAGTCTTGGCTTCGTTTCCTAGCTCAGCATTGAAAAAATTATTTTTTTAAAGTTTCCCCTGTGTGTTAATCTTGAACATTTCATTATCATCAGTTCTTTATGAAATAGGTAATAGGAAATTGAGCGTCTGATTGGCAGAGTGGTTACAGCGCTGGTCACTCGGCGAAGGTATTCTCCAGTCTACCCAGCTGTAAATGGGTACCTGACTGCTCATGAGTTAAGGAAGGAAAATGCAGCGAGGAAGGGAACTGGGCCTTGCAAAGTGAAGGTTATAACACAGCTTCCCTGTGGCAGTATCTGTTATGGGATTACAAAAAAAAAGGAAATTGGAAATAGTGGACACCTTTGAAGACGATTATGTCTATCTGTACACTATGTAGTTCGTTCATCCGTTGTCTTTACCAGCAAACAGGCAGGGAAAATTATACTGAACAAGTGAAAATCTTTAATAAGAGAAGAAAATGAACATTCTGTCCTTTTCTGTTTGGATTGAGAGCTGGCTCGAGGTAAGATGCAGCATAAAGGATTGTGAACAAGGTTTCAGAAGGATAAAAAAAAAAAGATGAGAATGAAAATTTAGGTAGTCATTGACTGTAAGGGAGAGAAGAGACATGGTAAGGATGGCACTTGAAAAATATGTTGTCTTATATGTGAACTCTCTTGGTAAAACTGAACATAAAACTAGATAACAGTTTAAAGGAATTACATGGGGCAAAGCATTAAAATAAAAAATAAGGAAATGCAGATTAACTTCTTTAAGTCCCAATCGACTTTATAAAGGTTAAGGGTATAGACGTGCTTGGCCCAATCGACTTTAAAAAGCCTTTAGTATATGTGCCTCTGTTTGAGACTGTTTCTAATTATAACTACCCACAAAGTCATTTCCGACTGCAAGTACATTCTTTTAAATACCGCACGTGTTTAAGAGTGAACGGCTGTTTTGAGATATTTATTTTAGATTTTTAAAGCGATTTTTTTAAGCGCATATCCTCCATTTTACATTGAATAACTAATCATTTTTTTTAAGCGCATATCCTCCATTTTACCTTGAATAACTAATCATTTTTCAAAGAAAGCTTTTATACTTGTAGCACAAGAGTAAAGTACATCCAATTACCTTCAGTTTCATATACAACAACAAAGTTATTTATGCATATGAACATTTTAAAAAATTATTTCCAAACAACAACAATTAAAACGCACTGGGGTGGCCATTTTTGCTTGGGACTGAAAGAGTTAATAACTTGGCTATCTGATAGTCACTTTGTCACTGGAAGTAAGAAAGATAATTCTTCAGTGCTATATATAACCAATCCTGACATATGGGAGTGAGTCATGAACAATTAGTGAACAAGTAGTGAAGGCACTATAGGTCACAGAGATGTGGTGTTACAGAAGAATGTTAAAAATACCATGGAGAGCCAAAAAATGAGTAATGGGGTTGTCCTGAAAGAGGCCAATGCACAAAAGGAAACTTATTTCACAAGTTAGAAAGAAGCAATCCACCTTTTTTTTGGGCATGTTATGAAAAGAGGAAAGCTGGAATATATCATAACAATGTGTAAGATTGAAGGAAAAAGAGACGGGGGAAGACAAAGAGAGCAAATACTGGACAGTTTGACATCGGAAAGAAGTCAACGGCAGAATTGATAAATTGTAATGGAGACAGGAAGTTGTGGAGAGACATGGAAAGAAGTCAACGGCAGAATTGATAAATTGTAATGGAGACAGGAAGTTGTGGAGAGACATGATCTCCTACACCACTAGGCATGGTACTTGAAGAAGAAGATCTGATAGAGAACATACGTAGCTGTTGCGGGTCGTTTGTTGAGTTGTTGGGGGTCGATTTGTTGTACATGTGTATACCTTGCTTGGTTATCATTATCCGATTGAGGGTCAACATAAATTGTCTTGTTGATTAATAAATGTCCAAGAAACATTGGTTCCGTATGAACCTCATTATCATTTGTATTAACTTCTTATGAAAGAGAGTTCATCAGGTATAACAACAAGCAACAATTGTAAGTTGAAGAAACAACCGCAACGTAATTAACGTGGGTAAGTCCTTGATTTGATTTCCGATCATTTATTTCATCACATGCTGTAAAATGGAGGTGCCCGGTATCTTTATCTCATATCCTGACAGACTATGAGACTATCACATTCCCACTGAAATTCTGTTTCCAACTATACAGCAGTGAGTATATATATATATGTGGCAATACAACGCCCAACACTGGAAGGATATAGGATGCGTCTTCACAGCTTGACGGTCAACGTAAAAAGGGTCTCATATCTAAGTCACGGTGCGTGACCTATCAACGCTAACACGTTATAATTCGATCGTGAATTATTAACATCAAATTATATTAAATGCTGGCACCCTAAAAATTGCACACTGCCAACCATAGCAGACGACTTCAATAAAATACTGTAACAGTAGCGTGAAAACTTGGGTGCAGTGTCAGTATTTGGCTTCTTGACATCGGGCATGGCACGGAATACAAAAACAGAAACATGCTGTTAACTTGAATTTACCCAAGTTCAAAAGGTAAATGATTCTTTTTTAAACTTCTTCCTCGTTCGTCCTGAACAGAACGTTGGTTGCGTTGTGTCCGTTTACAGCAAAGCTGCGGTATTTGGGCCTTTCGGCCGACACATCCGACTTCCGCACGGCATTTTTTGGGACTGGGTTTGCCTTCCTTCTTCCCTACTCCACAGTCAGACTGCAGTGATGCAGCCTGTTTCCAGGACCACCACGTGGAGGTGTAGTAAGGTCTTGGTCAGCTCTGGTTCGCTGACCCTGACGCAGGCAGTCAAGCTGTGGGTTGCTTACTGCATTCCTCACTTTTGATGTGTCTTGGGTCCCATTCTTTTTTAAACCAGTAATAATATCAGCAAGCATGAGAAATCAGATTGGTTACCTTCTTACACTTTCTCTTTAGCTGTGGTTTTCACAGAGAATGTGAAAATTCACCTAATATGTTCAATGACGCGAAAGAATGTGTAAACTTTGGTCTAAATAATGGTTATCTTCATTTGTATAAAAGAGTCCGTAGGTTAAGTGGTCTTTAACCCCTTTACTACAATGGATGTGCACAGATGTCCCAGTGTTTTGTTATATCTAGCACAGGATGTCGTGGTTTGTCCTGTATATTTTGTTTATGTCGGCAGTCAAAACTACAATGTAGCAATGCCCTATGGTAGTCAATTACACTAGACTACTGTGTACCTGTATGTCAGAAAAGACTGGTCATGTGGCCTAGTTTACAGACCAGGTCATGACCTGACCTCATTATGGCTTGTCAATGCTGGCCTACTGTTATTCATGTTGTCTGTCTACCATGTACATCCTAGAGCAGGGATCAGCAACCAGTCAATCTTGATCAACCGGTAGATGCCAGGGGATCATTTGGTAGATCTCAAGATAAAAAAATTTTTTCCACCTAGGTAAATTTCGGATTAGCCCTTTCCGTCCAACATTTAGAAGTGCGGTGTCTCCATGTTTAAAGATACTTTCACAACACTCCCAGTGAAAACTCGCCAGCTAGCTGACTAAAATTAACTTTATTTGTGAACAACATAAGACAGGTAGCGATCGTTTGTTTGAAGTGAAGTTAACATTTGGTAAAATATAATTTAGACTGAATTTTCCACAGCTTTGTCGGTGAAATTGCAGGAAGCAGATCACGCGGTCAAGATAATAATTACAATAAAGCTGCACTTATTTCAAATACTAAATACTCTGAAAACGGACATGATTTTATCAGGGTAGATCATTAAAGAGTAGTTCATTGGTTCTATAGTAGATCTCCACAGCACTTGGATTGCCGACTGCTGCCCTAGAGTGTGCACATACTTTTAATTTTTACAATTTTTTTTTAATGACTAGGCAGATAACTGTTTTGATTGAGTTATACAAACATCTGGTACAACTAATATGAGACCGGCAACTTCATCATGTTAAACGTACTGCTACAGAAACCCCCACAGCAGGAACATTTGCTTTGATGCAGGCTTCCAGTAAAGGGGCCAGATGCAGTTGTGGCTTCATGATTCATATGGAATAAAAAAAAAAAAAAAAAGAGGAGGATATGATGCGACTCACATGGCCTTCTTGTATTTATACTAAAAGGAGATGGGGCTAGGGTGAGTCTCTGGCATCCTAAAATCAGAATACTCTGGGTAAATGAAGCCTCATAAGCCTTGTATGGAACCGTATTTAGGAGATGCATAGTTTTGACTTAAAACCAGTCATTGCCTTGCTGGTAGGCCAGAGACGGCAAAAGATCAAGAAAGACTAACTTTATAAAAATACAAGTTGAAATCAGAAATGGAAGCACAGATGTCACTACAGAAAAAGAAATCACAAGGAAAAGATGGAATAACTAATGAAATGCTAACAGTAAAAATAAAAAAATCTGGTTATCTTAAACTTCAGCTAAAAAAAAAGGGGTATTGTACAGCAGACATGGAAGATGGCCATACTGATACCTGTTCCCAAGAAAGATAAAATTCTGACAGATCCAAATGGTTATACCAGAACACAGTGTCTTATATATTTGGACATGTGCCCTAAAATAACCGACATACTTGTGTCTGGGTTGAGCCTCGCCAAAACTCATATTGATACAGATCTGACAAAGGCAAATGGCTACAGATATGTCAGGAAAGCCAATGAGAATGGTTGATGGCCGAGTTGGCACCTATATTAAAAAAATGATGGCTGGATTTATCCAGCTAAGATCACCAGTTTAGTTCAAGAAATCTCTCTCTTACCCTGATGATTCCAGAATAAGAACTGCTTAGTAAGGTGAACAGGTTTCCTCAATGTGTGATATCCATTTCCAGTTTTATCTTATCTCTTAATCCTCTGACGCTTGTCCACTTCTTGTCATCAGTTCCACATTGGTGATCTTGTCACCCACTTCAGTCCTTCCATTCCACGCAAGCACCCATTTATGAAATCTAACTACTTTGTGGTTGTTTTAGTTGTTCCCCCATGCAATCGGACTGGCATGACATTTTACGTTAACTGATGATATGAACCAGTGGAACAAGAGATGAGAAAAAGACGCAGGTGATGGATTGGACACACATTTTAAAAAAACCTGTTGATAGCATTACCAGGCAGTCCTTGTTCTATAATCCCCAGGGAACGAGAAGTAGAGGCGAACTGAAGAACACGTGGAAACTCTCTAGAGACAGATAAAAATGATGAGGACGACATAAAAAGACCTTGAACTGATGGCACACAATGGAGATGTCCCTGCTGAAGGTCTTTGCTCCTCCGTGAAGCAAAGGTTATTCATCGACTGATTACAAATGACCAAACATTCTATATATTTGTTTTTAAGAAAGTATTTAGGTACTAACTTTTATTCTCCATTCTCTGTTTAATCTTGCATTCTCTTCTCAGTGCATCTGTACTTGCATTTCATTATGTTTAAGAAACTTCTGTAGAAGGAGACCAAAAAAACACAGAGAGCTGGAGACAGAAATGAAAGTGATAAATAAGGCAATGAAAGATTCCGAGCTGATGACATGGGACAGCAGGACCTGGCATGGTTTTGTTGAATGCCGTTGCTCCTCAGGGAGCTGACGATACAAACAGCTTGCACCTTTAAATTGCTTTTACAACAAAAAACAATTACAATAGTCTCTTGAATATGTTGAACATGTGAATCACAGATCTGTTTATTTCTTCTATGTAAACTTAAATGTTTCTTCTTTCACCAGGTTAAGTTTCAGATAAGGGTCTATCTTGTTCACACAAGTTTCAGTGCGTGGTTATGTTTACCTTCTTATCAGTCCAATCATCGCAGTCATGTGACAAGACATACCTCTTGACACTTTGCAAAACTTTCAGAAGATAACGTAACTGATGGAGATTGCAAATTCTGTTTCATCTCTATGAACACCAAACTGATAAATATGATTAGTCATTGTTACGTTAGAAATTCATATATTATTATAAAATACACCTTCCAAACAGCTAATTAAAAAAAAATTTGTATATTACAATATCGTCACGTGTTTGCTCCTTACAGTAGACCTTAAGACTAATTCATGCCTAGTCATCCTGTTTTGTCCTATCTGTTTCATGTCAATCTTCTTTATCATATTTATGTTAAAGATATAAATTTGTAAACGATAAATTGCTGATTAATTATACTGGCCATCCACTTTTCTATGCAACAGAATGTATGGAACATTTATTTCCTGTTTTCCAAAATTGTGGAATAAATAAATAAGTTATTTATTTATTTCACAATTTTGGAAAACAGGAAATACATTTTTCCTTTTAAATAAAATTGCTGATTAATTATACTGGCCATCCACTTTTCTATGCAACAGAATGTATGGAACATTTATTTCCTGTTTTCCAAAATTGTGGAATAAATAAATAAGTTATTTATTTATTCCACAATTTTGGAAAACAGGAAATACATTTTTCCGCAGTATTGCAACATAACTTTGCGGAAAATTCCAGATGTCATTCTCATTTAGGGGTATATATAGATAATTTAAGCGTTTGCCTAATGTGTACGATCAGTAACTTTCTTACTACAGCAAGTTAAGACATTTTTAAAGATGATTAGAATGTTTGCCTATTTTTCCGTAAAATGACAGTTGATGTGTGTAATATACAGATAGCCTCTCTTTACAAATATAGGTGTACAGTAATACAACTGCGTTGTAGGAGTTCGGTGGCTGTGGTAAACTATTTGAAAGTGTTCCAGCTAATGAAAAGCTTACAAAGAAGCTGTGTTTAAAAATAAAAGATTCGCTGACCACGTTGTTTGAAAAAAAAAAAAACATACTGATTTAAAATGGTACACCACCATTCAGCAGCAGACTTCTGCTACTTGAAATATGAAACAGTATCTATAATTTACACCTTAATGGAGTTATTTCCACCTTATTTTACATTGTTGTCATTATTATATAAAATCAGCTGGGCATGCTTGTCAAAACTTAATATATAGACACCACAGACATACTGAGCACCAAAGATCTGAAACGGGACAAATATACAAAACGAATATGATCTTAAATAAAAGTGGCTAAAAAAATTAAGGAGCATATTAATTAAATCACAACAATGCACTTGCAGAATGAGAAAGAAAAAGAAGGCTGGCATATTATTTAGACATTTATTAAGTTAATGCATATAAACAATATGTTTGTTCACGTATTGCATACATCATGATACACCTTTTTTTTGTTCTTACTATTTAAAATTATCCATGTGAGATCCCAGCATTTAAAATATCTAGTTCTACAGACCACATAACATCTACGTACCAGAATGCCTAGGTGAAGTTTTTGGTTAATCTATTGGTTTCTGGACTCCATTTCTCCATACTTCTTAAATTAAGGAGGCTAGGATTTATTATTACAATTTAGATTGCGAGGAACTTTGCCTGCAAAGGTGTGCTCTGCAGTAAATCAAAATATTTGAAAGTATCATGTTCTACTCTCTGGTGATTTCACCTTTCCAGTGGTGACCCCAAATTAAATACCAAAAAATGGTACGGTTAGCTTGTTTAATTTCTCGGTAAGCAAATGGCTCTCGGTTTCATTTCTTTTTGTAGTAGGTATAGTCTGAAAAGTGGCATAATTTGTAATGCTTCTATTATATATGTATGTAATATATATACACTGCAGCGAAAACAGTAGTACCAAAAAATATCACTGCTGCGTGAAGACAGTTTCTATATTACAAAATATATCATCTTAAGTGTTCTACCCTGACCTCTAAGACATGCATAGAACACATCACTGCCATCTAAATTAAATCTAATGGTAGGAAACATCTAATAATTACTGAAATGTAGTCATTATCTGATAATTAATTAACCTGAAACACAAGAGCAGCTTCATGTCAGCAAAATAAAAAGTCAAAACCTTGTAATGCTTTAAATTTATCAGGACACGGTTCATTACATTGCATGGCCAGTTCAGAGATGTCTGACCCAAATTATGCATTCAGCAGATGCATACGTGCACACACACATAAACGCAGCTATAAAAACTATAAATTTGATAAGCCCTTTCACACAATCATACATGATTTATAGGTTTAAAATGTGCAAGAATTACTAGGACAGATACAGAGTTAGAGACCACACAAAAAAAAAACATAATACAGATATACTAGTCTAATTAATAAAATGCTTACAAGTATATCAGTTTCAGACAGCTTACTTCATAGGGAAAAAAACAATGCTCGTTGAACATGTTTTATGGAACGTCTAGATACCAAACGGCACAACCAGGTAAAAACTTTTAAACTTGTTCTTTTTAATTCTGCCTGCAAGCAAGAACAAATTTTGGGGGGAAAAAAACAACCTTTTTAGCCTGACAGCTGATCAAAGAACTTCAATTTAATTTTTTTAAACTCAGCGGCTATAACTACTAGGCTGGCTAGAGAAGTAGAAGACTGCATATTAAAGTGTCACAAGACATCTAATATTAAAATTTAAAAGGCAGTCCCATAGCAGATACTACTGTAGGGGAATGAAGTGTTACAGACTTCGTTGTACAAAGTCCCGGCTTCCTGTACCGGATCCACACAGGAAAACGAAGTCTAAACCCACTTTTGCACTAAACATTCTGTCACATGGGGTGACCAGTTACCTTCCTCATAGTCGTTGCCTTCTTGAACTCAAGAGCAGAGTCCGGCACTCATTTACAGCTGGGTAGACTGGAGTGCGACGCTACCAGGTTATTGATTCTGGTAACTTTACAGTGAGAGGTAAGCGTTCTAAGTACTCTGACAATGTAACACTCATATTTAGTATAAAAGCCAGCAGTAACACAAACTATCAGGAACTCTGTATATAATGCAGGTCTGTATCTTTTCATTTGAAATCCACGAGGACAGTTGTGATTCGGAAATTGTATTTTTTTCGTTTTCAGATGCCGCCGAAATTGCATTTAAAAAGCAGCACGTCGACCAAAATGTATTCGAAAACAGCCAAAAGTAGCCCAAAGAAATTTTTGATTTTCAGACAAAATAATATAGACCTGTATACACTATGATGACCAGTCAAACTGGTATTCCTTGACCTAATAAATGGGATCAGTTGTTCAAGCTTAAGGATAAGTATCTTTCAATGCAAGAGTTCCAGTTGCAGCTTTATCCAGGAAAATCAAAGATATTAAAATAGATTTTTCACACACACACACAAAAAAACCAGATGAAATATTTCTCAGAACACAAGGTAGGTTTATATGCCACTCTGGCAATGGTGTAAATTGACGTAATTGTTCAATGACTGCACACAAAAAAGTTAATTCTGTGGAGCAGTTACACTAACCAGGTTAAGTGGCAACCTGGCAGTGTCTCAGTTACACTAACCAGGTTAAGTGGCAACCTAGCAAATGAAACCTGCCTTAAAGGTTAATGACCAGCTAACAAGAAGTGAAACAACTTAAAAATTCTGCACATGACACACAAGTAAAGGTGATCACAGCTGCTTTCACACTAAACAATAGCAGTATCTGACAGTAATGAAGACAAACTGCTGATGACAAACGCACATAGAAAATCTATCGAATCTGTAAACTGTTTCACAGATGCAGTATCACCAATAATTTAACATGTGTGAATAAAGTAATCAATAACAGTCAAGACAATTTGTATCTATCTATCTTTTGAAATAATGGTTATATGTAATTCAAATCTAGAATCACCTGCATCGAAGTGGGGAAAAATAAAATGTTGACCTCTCGCTGATTACACTGCCATGGTATCAAATAATCAGAAATAGGTACAAATTCATTTCCTATTACCCCAACTCAAATAGTTCAAAACAATACAAATGTACCCTCATAATATTGGCAGTAATGAGTAGTCCTACATTCATAACATCTACAGATTCAAACAACAAAGTAATGAATAAAGAGAAATGGAAACTGTTAAACAGAAAAGGTTACTCTTAAATAAACAGAAAACTAAGAAGAATCAGTTAATTTGACCTATGAGCAATTAAAACTGTGAAGTACAAGTCTCAAACAAACTAAAGTTGAAACTAATTTACACCTTTACTTATTACAAAATCATTACAGGGCAGGTATGGTAAAATCTGAGATATCAGAATCAGATATAAAAAACAGGTGCGTTGGCAACAGTAGATCTCCATCACTGCTCTTGAATCACTTGGGAATACAGACCAATGCCCAAAAATGCTGACATTCATATTGTCCCTATCTCCATTAATTTTTGTCTGAATGTTTCTTCATATGTCTTGGTCGGGACCTAAGACGCGTCAACAGTGAGAAATGCAGTTAGCGACCCATAGCTAGACTGCTTGCGCCAGGGAACCAGAGCTGACCAAGACCCTACTCCACCTCAAAGTGGTGGTCCTGGAAACAGGCTGCATCACTGCAGTCTGGCTGAGTGAGTAGGGATTGAAGAGGGAAGGCTAACCCGGTCCCAAAAATGCAGTTCTAAAGTTGGATGTGTCGGCCGAAAGGCACAAATATCGCAGCTTCGCTGTAAACGGACACAACGCAACCAATGTCCTTTTCAGAACGAATGAAGAAGATATGTCTTGCCCCCCCCCCCCCCCCCCCCCCCCCCCCCCCCCCCCCCCCCCCCCCCCCCCCCCCCCCCCCCCCCCCCCCCCCCCCCCCCCAAGTACGTACTTGACAATGAAGTTATAATCTACAAATGAACTTTCTTATCTGCTGCTCAGCATGCTCTTTTGGCTGTCCCACAAGCCTTCATTTCCAACTTTTTATAGATTTTCGACAGTGGGTTCTAATGAAAATGTGGGCTAGTCTCAGGATTCACATTCCTACATATTCTGCTTACAGTTATGCATTTTGCTAATACATTATGTGGTGCGAACAGTTATGGAAACAGTGGGTTCAGAAATGAACTGCGGAATTTGCGAACCTGTGTAACCTAAGATATAGCAGGTAAATGATGATAATGTAAATCAGAGAAATAAACAAAGACTAAAGTATTAGTGTTGTCGTTGCATTAAGTACACCTGCACTGTAAAGATTTTTTTTTTTTTTTTTCAAATCGTGTCATAATTGGGATAGAGGAAGAAAATATGTATACAATTATGGATGGAGGAAGAAAATTGTAAAAACAAAAAAAAAAAACATGCCAAACTGAAAGACATAGTGGATTAACAAATCATGTGCCATTAACAATGACATAAGAATTTCCAGCAACGCCCTTAGCAAAGAGGTCAAATTCTAAAGTGGGTTTTTTAAACCGGGGTTTTGGAGCAGCTTAACACTACCAACACAGCATTCAGCATGTTTATAATCACGCAAAAAGGGCTGCATCTATGGAGAAGACAATCTGACCAGTTTTTTCACATCAAAAGTCAACATGGAAGTATTTTTTTTAAAATGAGCAACCCCCAGAATACTACTACTAATCATTTTCAAGACAGTAATGTTTAACACCTTACTCCAACCATTTTTAATGGGTTAAAAGTTCTAATTCTATATTGCAGCTGTCAGAATCTCTCAAGAACCCATGTTGTTTGGTTGATTGTTATCTGAAACAACCATCATTAGCAGGAATCCAAAGGAAAAAATACCAGTTTTACTGAAAGAATCTAGGGTAAAAGGAAAAAAAAAAAAAAAACTACAAAATTCATTCAAACAAGCAGCAAGTCAAGAGTTCATAATGATGTCATCAACAAAGTAGTATATATATTGTACTTTAGATATTTAAACAGATTTTAAAATTAACATATGGCATTGGTATGACACCCTGTGCAAGTAGGGGGGTAGGGGGGGGGAGGAGGAGGAAGAGAGGTCTCTATAAGGAATCAAAGAAAGAATAGGCCTACTGTTTCCGCAGGCATGTTGTTAGAGGCGACCAATCACGAGGACTTTGGCAGCCTGATATAAAACAAACTGCTTCAGAAACCACAGCCGTGAGAGCACATGAATGCTATTGGTGGAGGCTTCCACTAAGGTGACCAGCTGCTGTAATGACACTATTGTTCCATAATGAGTGAACAAGGAAATGATTATGAAAGGTGTGACTTGACTGAAGGAATTTGTTTGGGGTTTAAAAAAGAGGTGGGGGGAGGAGGAAAGAAGAGATAGAGAGAAAGAGATGAGTCAGGTCCTAAGTGGAAAAAGAAAAACAAGCAATGATAATGACCCCAAACATTGTCATTAGGCCTGTCTCTCAATCATTTATCATATATTAGTGTAACTACAAAATAATCAGAATTTAAACCCTTACACGGTATGAACAAATTATTTTTAAAAAAAAACTGTACAAACATACTTTCTACACAACTGAGCTTTAACACGCACATCCTTCTTTTGGTTTGTTTTGGTCATCCTTGAGTTTTATGGGGTCGGGGAAGTCACTGCACAGCTCAACATCTGTCTCTTGGGCCATGGCATTTTTCGCTACCGCTTGGAAAGCTTGTTCCACATTGATTGCTTCCTTGGCAGATGTTTCAAAGTAAGGAATGTCACCTTTACTGTGACACCAGCCCTGAGCTCGGCGTGCAGAAACCTGGTAGGACAGGCATATATTTAGTTAATACATAAATTTGTTTAAGATACTGAAACTAGAAACCTAGGAAGTCACAGTGTGTGAAAAGCATCTAAAGGAAGAAAGCTGTGGATGTGCATACATATCTGTTATATGCATGGAGGATTACATGGAGTCATCTTTATATGACCACTAGCTATACACAATGCTAAAATATACAAAATGCGGAAGTGAACCTCTGTCCGTGAGGCTAATTACACTCAATGACTCTTGAAATCATCCACACACTTACAGGGATTCTCCCTGCGGTGAAACTTGTTCAGAATCCAGCATTGTACACTAAACTTGGAGAAGTCACTTGAGCCCCAGATGTGATTCTCTGGCTTTGACCTGGTTGGCTGCATGCAGGAGGATCTCACTATGAACCCAGTGACAGGAAGGGGGAGCTGAGAAGTGGCTCTGTGCAGAATGTGACAATTCCTAGGGAGAGTCCTAAACCAGAGCACAGTATTTTAGCTCTGCATAGTTGCAGAGCCCCCTTGGATGGCAGAGAATTCACTTCTTCCTAGCTTGGGACCAGATGTGATGTTCCTTTAAATGCAAGCCAAGTTGGAGAAACTGGAGCTCATGACTTCAACACAGCATGTTTCGGAATGGCAGAAATGCCACAGAAAAAGCCTAGATCTACAGTGTAGATAATACCAAGGAGTCTTCAACTTGGTATTGGCTGCAAAAGAGCAAGAAGCTCAGTAGCCCTAGTTAAACAACAACAACATATGTTATCATTTAAAAAACCTAGTCTGAAGGGAAGAATGACATTACTTACTTAGTCGCACCCCTTATACTGTGAGGTGTAGAGGTTTGGAAGAGAGAGCGCCAGACTATTCTATTGGCTGTCTTCCTCCTGGCCTGGTTCCATTCTAGTCCTCAGTCCTTCAAAGAATGTCTAATGTTGTCCTCCCAGCGGACTCTGGGTCGTCCTGGGGGTCTGGATCCCTGGCTCTTTGTTTCTCATGCTTGTCGCGGTAGCCGATCTTCTCCCATTCTGCAGACATGGCCAAACCATCTTAGTAGGGACTGTTCTACTTGGGTCTGCAGGGGGTGGGATTTTAGGCCTTGACGTATCATCTGGTTGCGGACCATGTCTCTTCTTGTTACTTCAACCACCTTCCTCAGATACCTCATTTCTGACGTTTGGATCTGGCTTTTGTGGGTTGTAGTCATTGCCCATGACTCGCATCCATATGTCAAGACTGGGACATAGGTGGAGCGGTATACAGCCAACTTCGTTTTCTTACCAACCTCTCTCTTGCTGAGGAATCCTCAATTTATGGCCTGGCCAACTCTTCTTTGATGCCTCCCTTTCCGTCTATAATAGCTCCGAGGTATTTAAAGTGGTCGACCTGCTCCAGGACTTGTTCTCCCAGCTTAATCTGATGTCTTCTTTCTTCTCGTGATATCACCATGGATTTTGTTTTAGAGCTGCTTATGACCATCCCCCTCTTCTCCAGCTCTTCCTTCCAGACTTGCAGGTTGGATTGGAGATGTGCCTCTAATTTAGCAATCAGGGCAACATCATCAGCAAATGCCAGCTCTGAAATACAGACCTGTCTCATCTTCCAGTACCCCACTGAATACTTTCTTGTTCTCTCCTTACATGCCTTGATGACATCGTCCATGAGGAGTATGAAAAGATAAGGTGACAGGAAATCACCTTGTCTTACACCAGTGGTGGTCCTGAACTCTGACTTATGGTTTGCTGTCCTCACATAATTTCTGCAAGACTTGTAGAAGCTCTGTATAGCATGAATCAGAGGTGCTGGAATGTTCTTCCTTGCCAAACAGTCCCAAAGTTTGCTCCAGGGGACCCTGTCAAACGCCTTTTCCAGATCTATGAAACAAAGATGGATCTCACTCTTATACTCAAGGGCCTTTTCACTCAGCTGCATGAGTGTGAAGATTAGGTCTTGAGTACTTCGGTTTGCTCGGAATCCGCACTGGACCTCATCCAATTGTGGCTCAGCTAGGCGTCAGAGTCTCTGCTCTAGGATTCTAGAGTAGATTTTACCAGGGACACTGAGAAGGGATATGCCTCTATGGTTTCCACATTGTTGATAATCACCCTTTTTGAAAAATTGGTGTTATGATGGCAATCTCCTAATCCTTTGGTATGGTCTTGTTGCACCACGCTGCCCATAGGACCCTCAAGAGTAATAGGTCGCCTGATGCTCCCATGTACTTAACCATTTCTGGTGTTATACCATCATGCCCTGCTGCTTTGCCCATCTTGATTTTCTCCAGTGCTGTCTTCAGTTCTTCCATCTTTATGTCATCTTCACCACCATTTGTTTTCTCTTCTGTGCTAGTGGTTATCATTTCTGATGCTTGACCTTGCTCACCATCCAGGAGTTCTGAGAAATATTCTTTCCATCTTTCCATTACTTCCTTCGGGGCAGCAAGCAATTTGCCTTGCTTGTCCTTTATAAATTTGAGAGGGCATTGTTTTTCCTTCCTCATGTTCTTTAGGGTCTTATAGAACAATTTCTGGTTTTCTTGCGCATCTTTTTCTAGCTTTTCTCCAAATTCTTCCCAGGACTTCTGTTTTGCTGCTAGCACCTTTGTTCTTTGCTTCTGTTCTGAGTGTCACATATTCTCTATATTTCTCCATTTGTCTTGCTGTGTTTTTAGCTCTTAAGTATTGTTTCCATGCCATTTTCTTATCTCTTAGACTTCTTCTGTCCACCAAGGTGTCCTCTTTCTCTTGTTCCCAAGTCGGACTTCACCGCATGCTTCTGCAGCAGCTGTCTTTATGATGTCCTTGAATTTAAGCCAGAGGGTTTCCAAGTCATCATGTTGTTCTTCTGTGTTGCTCACCGCTGCAGCAATAAGCCCCTGATATCTGTCTTAATTTCTGGCTCTCTCAGCTTGTAGGTTTTAATGCTCATTTCTCCCGTTCGCTTACTTAGTTTCTTGTGTGATGTTGGGCAGTTCCTAGGCTGAGCAACTCTTTCAGTTGTTCTTTTGACTGTAAGCAGGTAGTGATCACTTCCAATCTCTGGCCCCCTCCAGACTCTAGCATCCCGGACATATTTGAATGAGCTCCTCCTAACAATGGCAAATTCGATCACTGACTTCTCATTCTTTGTTAGTTCACATCTAGTGTATGCATGTATGCGCTTATGGGGGAACTTTGTGTTTGTGATGATCAGATTCTGCTCACTGCAGAATCTAAGGAGTCGGTTTCCATTGTCATTGAGAGTATCTTTTTCATTTCTTCCGATAATTCCGCCCCATCTAGCATGGTCATTTCCAACTCTGAACATTGAAATCTCCACATATGATAATTTCATCTAGGCAGTCATCCAGTCCTTTGAAGCAGCTCGAAGAATTCTTCCTTGACCTCTGCTCTCTCATCCTCATTTGGCCCATACAATATGACCAGGTTGACTATGGTTTCTCCTTCTTTTAGTTTTACAACCATAATGCGCTCCAAGACAGTTCCATCCCTTGATACTATCTTTTGGTTTTTGGCCACAATGCAACCCACACCCCCATTAGCTCTTTCAGAAGTGAGTACACCACTGTAGAGCATCTTGTTGCCATCGAGATCCATGACTCCTTGTCCTTTTTTCTTTGTTTCCGTTATAGCCAGAATTTCTAGTTTTGCTTTCCTCATCTCTTCCACCAGCTCCTCTTCTTTCCCATTTATACTTCTTGTGTTCCAAGTTCCATAAGTCGTAGTCCGTTCCAGTTCGTCGCCTTTAGAATCAGTCTGGTTTTCTCTCTTGTAGTTCTCATAATCATGATTTAAAGCAAACAGGTGATTGGCCTGTTGTGCCTTTGCATGATGGAGGGGCTGCCTCCTTACGGCCTCCATGCAGGCTGCCCTCCTCCTTTTTTCAGCCGGGCTTGGGACAGGCCTAGGCGGAGTTTGAATGACATGCATTATTTAATCAAATGCTGTCTGGATAAACCTGATGAGGACAACAGGAATATATTATCTCCAGAAGACATTTATGGGGAAAGCACATACATGCAAGTTTTACATCTAGAGAAAGTTATTGGAGAAACAATTCATCATTATATCTTTGTTAAAACCAACCATAAATTCCACATTTAAAACATGTTAATCTTTCACTGACTCCCCATCCAAACCATTTAAAATGTTGACTTTTCAGAGAGAAAAAAAGGGATCCCGTTACACGCCCATTGAGGCATTTTGGGAATATGGTGTTAGTAGGTACCCCAAACCACCCGCTTTGAGCTGTTGCCAGTGGAGAAAACTTAGGGAAATTCGTCAAGTTTAAGTCGTCACTGCCCCTTTGCTATTAAACAGATCGTAATAAAATTTATATCACAATACTCTTTATCTTCTTCTCTTTTGAAATGTATTAATTAAAAAAAAATAAAAGCTATTGAAGTATTTTTTTACTAATAAAAACGAACAGCAGCGTTACGCGTAGTTTGCTACGGCTCCGAACGTTTTCGTCTCACCCCGCTTCATTCAAATGAGGATTGCTTGACCAGCAAACGTCTGATTTGCATACGGTTTTCACCATTAGGCGGGTCAAATCCATAGCATTGATTTCGTATAATGCAAGCTGGCGAAAACAAAGTGGAAGACGTCGATTTATCGAAGTGAAGTTGCAATTTTACAAGATTTGACATTTTAAGTTGTGTTATAATTCCTTGCATGGTATGAGAAGATTCAGGAGCCATTTTTATTTATTCCTGTAAAATATCAAAGACTTTTGATGTTTGCTGGTGAAGCGATTTGACTTTTAGTAACGCTCTCTCAGTCAAGAATTGTAGCGAAAAATGCAGAGCGAGGCTGTTACATCGACCGTGATAAGTCCCTATGTCGATCAAACTCAGCATGCCACTTATGTTGGTTCGTGCTCAAACTTCATCACATCTTCTGATTTGAAGATGACTATACGTAAGTATATCACTTATTAAGAATGTTTTGAACTTTAAATGTAAACTTTACAATAGTTTTAATATTATTTAGCAATTTAACACGATCACATAGTTGTTGTAACAGCGTGAAATGAATGTGTTAAAACCACTTCAGACATTCACGCATCAATCTAATTATTTCACGAGCTTGAAAAGCTAAGAAAGTTACCAATCTGAATAAAAAATGCATGTTTTGATTAATGTGTAATTGAATGAAGGTTTATTTTGCAACATAATAGGGTGAATTATATCTCAAAAGCGAAGGATATCGCAAGGCCAAAGCCATTTGCCGACATATCGAGTCAAGGCTAGGAGACCGGACAATGCCATAATTAAAGCTGCTGATGCTGTACTGAAATGTCCGGACTCGCAGCCAATAGTTGATAGTCTTAAAATTCCCCGAAAAGAAGAAATATATATAAACAGCTTTCATAAAATAGGAGCCGCGGTAGCTATATATATAATATATTATAATATAATATTGTAATTTCCTATTACTCGTACCTTTTTGCTCCATAGTGAATATGTGTAGTTATGTGTTCTTTCGTAGCAGTTAGGTTTAGGATTAGGGTTAGTGTTAACCCTAAAGTTAGTGTTAACCCTAAACACGAGTAATGTAATACTATAATAGACTGGAATGGAAGAAACGAAGTAAAGAATCAGAGAGGGCAGTTAAAGAAAAAAATCAAACAGCGAATAACTGACAACAATAGGAGGAAAAAAGAGAAAGATGTTAAGAATGCAGAGAAGAAGTTAGAGTTATATAACACAATCATTAGCCATAGGGGTCTGTGCACCACAAAGGAGGATGTGGATACAATTTGTAAAGGACGAAATGCCCTTAGAATAGAAATCTTAAGGCTCAGTTAAGATACAGAAAATTAATATTGAATGATAAGGACATTAAACTTTTAGGAAATATCAAAGAATTGTATTTTGGACTTCTGAAGCATTTAGGTTTTGAGGCGTCATTGCCCTCTCGCAGGGAAGGAGTGCACCACGATCATTCTCCTCCAGTTTAAAAATGTCTTTTTAAATGCTAATAACCAGTTGTTTAAAAATAAATATAGCGTTTAGATGTTGTTAATTATTGTTTAGATGTTGTTAATTATTGCCTACACATTTTTTTAAATGAAATATGGACAGTATCTTAAAAAAAAAAATTTTTTCTTCATTTTCACATTTTTTTCTTCCCATGGGACAAATTGGCCTCTGGACACATTTAAAAAAAATTATACAAGAACAAATAGATGTTTAAATCCTGTGAAAAAAAATTGAGATATATGTGTGTAGTATGCAAATTGATATGTACAAATTTAAAGCTTGTACCTTTTATATTTTTTGAAATATGTTGTGAAAATTGATGATCATGCAAAATACTAAATTTTTGGGTAATGATGTGCAATATTTGGTCTAAAATATATTGATAATTATTCATGATATAGCCCTATAGTTTTCTGTATGTGATCAGTGTATTGCAGACTGTATGCTGTTTATCAGAGAAGGTTCTAAGATTATATTTAAGAAAACGGGAGCACTCTGAAGTTGGTGTGATGTAACTTTTTTAACTTTGTGAAAGTACATACACATTTTAAAATGCCGTAACTTTTTTATTTTTTGTCCGATTTTAAAAAATTAAGTACCCAATTTCATGGTTTTCCTAGAGCTTCCAAACTGCATTGTTTTCTCTGGTGCTTCTGTGCAAACAAAAATCACTTTGTGGTACCTAGTGTTAGGCCCATATTTTCTTCACCATCTGCACACTAGGGGTGATGTGGTCAGCATCACGCTGGCTGCCTTAACCTTCCCAGAGTTGCTCTGGTACCCAATTCATGAGGCTGGGTCGACCCCGGAGCAGTTTGCGGCCTAAAAGATCGCACCTCAACTGGGGATCGAACCATGGACCACCAAGCTAGGAAGCCAGTGCACTAACCACTGCGTGACCGTGAAGAATTCAGGGCATTATGCACCAATTTAGGTGTCACTATTACTTACTCTAAGGAAGGAGAAAAGATTACTGAAGTACAGGCAATCAAGCCCCGTCGCTGATCTGAACCCTGGATGTTCTGTTAGTTGTCAAGTTGACCTTTCCTCTTGCCATAGTTCTAAGCTGTCCATTATCTTGTCAGTCTTCTACTTAGCATGCCCTCATTTCTTCCCAGTATTAT
The DNA here is from genome assembly GCA_024509875.1 of Oreohelix idahoensis. Classification (NCBI taxonomy): domain Eukaryota; kingdom Metazoa; phylum Mollusca; class Gastropoda; order Stylommatophora; family Oreohelicidae; genus Oreohelix; species Oreohelix idahoensis. The sequence goes on along the minus strand of JAMPIV010018443.1, from coordinate 260,640 downwards.
AAAATGTTTTAAGTGTTCATCTTTTGATCACATGTCCAGTACGGGGTCGACTGTACTTATCTTTGTGGTTAAGCTCCTTCATTCACTGGCTCTTCTCTGTACTCTTCCATGGAATTCTTAACATCATCTGAGAAAGAGCATCTCGCTGCTCCTCTTCTGATCTGCTTGCTTATTGCTCAGGAGTCTTGAGCTTACAATAAAGTTATTTTGATGTAAAACTTTGGCACTGTTCTTCTTTGGTTCAATAGCAAGGATTTATTGCACAAAGGATGTTGCTCTGAACAAAGCTGTTAAAAAAAAAAGCTGCTTTTTTATTTGTTTGGCACATTCTACTCCTGACCTCTTACTTGCTCGTTCCTCTTCTACCATGAGGTGCAAAGGTTTGGAAGAGAGAGCGCCATGCTATCCACGTCGGCTGTCTTCCTCCTGGCCTGGTTCCATTCTAGTCCTCGGTCTTTCAGGGAGTGTCTAATGTTGTCCTCCCAGCAGACTCGGGGTCATCCTGGAGGTCTAAATCCCTGGCTCTTAGCCTCCCATATCTGCCCTGGCAGCCGATCTTCTCCCATTCTGCAGACTTTGGCCAAACCAGGAAATCTCAATGATGTATTTTCATTGTTACTAATGCATTAGCTATCTCAGTAAAACAGAATCCTTACCGCTCTGTTTTCCAAGTCAATCTTGTTTCCAATAACCACAAATGGAAAATTTTCTGGGTCCCTGGGTGATGCTTGAATAAGAAACTCATCCCTCCAGCTGTCCAAGGAACGGAAGGTGTTAGGCATGGTGACATCAAAGACGAGAACACAGCCATCAGCACCACGGTAGAAGGCCACACCTAGCGACTGAAATCGCTCCTGGCCTGCAGTGTCCCAGATCTATTCAAACCAAAAAGCACTGTTAAAGCTATAACCATGGGCAAAAGTGCACTAGAGGCATAAAGAAACTGACTAAAATTAGACACAATAAAAACATAAATCTCCTGCAACAAAGGTACACAACCAGAAGAACACTAACATAATAGCATGCAGAACAAATAAAGACAGGGAAGTAGGAAAACTGATACAGAACTAATGATTAAAACATATTGCTGTTTGGATGTGGATTAATTTGTGTACTGTACTGGATAGTTTTAACTTTTAATGTGTCAATGTTTACAGCATTCTTCTGGTAGGTTAAATCAAGATATATATATATATATATATATATATATATATATATATATATATATATATATATATATATATATATATATATATATATATATATATATATATATATATATATATATATATATATATATATATATATATACACACACACATACATATATATAGGCCTACATATACACACACACCCCCACCCACACATCTGATGTTACACATGACAGACTACATCAGACACAAAAATGGCAGCACCTGCATTGTGACTAGTCTGTCGTCAACCATGACCTCCTTTGTCAGAAAATCTGCACCTATAGTGGCTTTGTACTGGTTGCTGAACTTCTTGGCTACATACTGGTTCATCAAGGATGTTTTGCCTACACTGAAATGCAAATAACACAAAGTTTTGCATTCAGATCTAGATCTGTTATCAGAACATCTTTCTGTACAAGGCATTTTAATAATAAAGAAAACTATTATCAAGGAATACAAAAATAAAAATTCATGCAGGTATGGATGAATTTAAAAAAAAAAAATTATTAATTCGCTATTATATTCTGCTTAGGTGGAAATAAAACTCAAATATTAAAACAAAATGGTTTTATAATTCTGCTTTTATGCAAAATCAGTACATTTCTGAGATTTCAAATATTAGTGCTGTTTATCCTTTAATATTCTTTCTTACTTAGTTGTTCTTCTACCCTGGGATGTAGAGGTTCCTTTAATATCCTTTCCAGAATACTATCTTAAATTAATGAAGCATTTTGTAACCCTCATTTGCTGTAAATGACTGATGTTTAGAAAACGTTTTATAAATTTAAGATAGTATTATGGCAAGGATATTACATCCAAAATAAAGTGCTTTGATTGTGAATAACTTTATGATAAATGGTTTCTGGTTTTCTGCTGTTATTACTCTACATCAGGGGCCGGAACCAGGAGCTGCATGGATCTACTTTAGAACTACTTTTTTTTTTTTAAACGTACGCCCGCTATTACTCAAGGCGAAATCTCAGGTTAATATGTCTAACCTGAGACTGATTTTACATGAGTATCCTATTTTCCCTGTACGCTGACAGGTGTCCTCTCGCCGTCTTCGGAGAGTTAGAACTACTGATCTCTATAAAGATTTGCTTCGTTAAATTCATTTCTGTTTCAGGCTTCAGGGTATTTAGAATAAGTGCAGCCATTTAGCAACCTTTATCTCTGCTGGACGATCTGCTTCCTACAATCTCATCGAGAAAGCGGTGGGCAATTCAAACTAAATGATATTTTACCGAATGTTAACTTCACTTCAAACAAAAGAATGCTTCCTGTCTTATGTAGTTCACAAATAAAGTAAATTTTAGTAAGACAGCTTTACACTGGGAATGTTGAAACCCTCTGGCTTTTAAATGCAAGGACATCATAAAAGCAGCTGCAGCAGAAGCACTGGGGAAGTTTGACTTGGGAAGAAGGGAAAGAGGACACATTGGAGAACAGAGGAAGCCAGAAAATAAGAGAAAAGAAAAAGGCATGGAAACAATACTTAGAAGTCAATAACACAGCTGGGAAAAACAGAGAAATACAGAGAATACTCATAAAGGACAAGCAAGACAAATTGCTTGCTGCCCCAAAGGAAGCAATGGAAAGAACTCCTTGGTGGTGAGCAAGGTCAAGCCTAAGAAATGATAAGCACTATCACAGAAGTGGAAACCAATAGTGGTGAAGATGGCATCAAGATGGAAGAACTGAAGGCAGCACTGGGGAAAATCAAGATGGGCAAAGCAGCAGGATGTGACGGTATAATATCAGAAATGGTTATGTACATGGGAGCAGCAGGCGACCTATTACTTCTGAGGGTCCTACAGGCAGCTTGGTTCAACAAGACCATTCCAAAGGATTGGGAGATTGCCATCATAACACCCATATACAAAAAGGGTGACAATCGACAATGAGGAAATCACAGAGGCATATCTCTTCTCAGTGTCACAGGTAAAATTTACTCTAGAATACCGGAGCACAGGCTCAGATGCTAGGCTGAGCCACAAATGGATGAGGTCCAGCGTGGCTTCCGAGCAAATCGTAGTACTCAGGACCTTATCTTTACACTCAGGTTCCTGAGTATAAAGGTGAGATGTATCTTTGTTTCTAGGATTTTGCATCTGACAAGGTCCCCTGGACCAAAGTTTGGGACTGCTTGGCAAAGAAAAACATTCCAGTACCTCTGATCCATGCTATACAGAGCTTCTAAAAGATTTGCAGAAATTATGTGAGGATGGCAAACCATAAGTCAGAAGAGTTCAGGACCATCATTGGTGTAAGACAGGGTGATATTCTGCCACCTTATTTTTTCATACTCCTTATGGACAATGTCATCAAAGTATGTAAGGAGATGACAAAAAAGTATTCAGTGGGGTACTGGAAGATGAGACAGATTTGTATTTCAGAGCTAGCATTTGCAGATATGTTGCCCTGAATGCTAAATCAGAGGCACATGTTAAATCCAACCTGCAAGTCTAGAATGAAGAGAGGGATGGTCATCAGTAGCCCCAAAACAAAAACCATGGTGATATCACGAGAGGGAAGGAGGCATTAGATTATGCTGGGAGAATAGGGTCTGGAGCAGGTCAACCACTTTAAATATCTTGGAACTGTCACTGACCAGAAGGTAGGCATCAAAGAAGATTTGGATACACGAACAGCAGAAGCTGGAAGACTTTTTCAGGCCATAAATTGAGGATTCTTCAGTAAAAGAGAAGTTGGCAAGAAGACGAAGATGGCTGTATATAGCTCCACCCAAGTTCCAGTCTTGACCTAAGGATGCGAGTCATGGGCAATGACTAAAACCAACAAAAGACAGTTCAAAACCTCAGAAATGATGTATTTGAGGAAAGTGGTTGAAGTAACAAGAACAGGCATGGTCTGCATCCAGACCGTATGGCAAGGCTTCAAAACACAGCCCTTGCAGACCCAAGTAGAACAGTCCCAACTACGATGGTTTGGCCATGTCTGCAGAATGGGAGAAGATCAGCTACCACGACAAGTATGGAAAACTGAGAGCCAGGGATCCGGACCTCCAGGACGATCCAGAGTCTGCTGGGAGGACAACATTAGACAATCTCTGAAAGACCAAGGCCTAGATTGGAATGAGGCCAGGACGAAGACTGCCGATAGGATGGTATTGCTCTCTCTCTCTGGCAAACCTCTACACCCCAGGTTAGAAGAGGAATAAGTAAGTATGTTGAAAAATTACCTTTAAACATGGGGACGCAGCACTTGTAAGTACTGAAAGTAAAGGGTTAGTCCACAATTTACCTAACAGCAAAATAGAGATCTACCAAATGATCTCCAGGGATCTATTGGTGGCAGATCCCTGCTCTACACTATATTAATTCATTCATGACTTCATCTCCCTGTGGAACACAAGTCTTCAACAAATTCCCACCAAGCTTTCCTGTCCTGTGACATCCTTTCAAAGTCTTTCCACATCTGTTTTATCTCTTTCAAGCCTGTCTCCAATTCCCTTTTCCATGTGTTTTTTAGTTCCCTCTGTATCTCTTACCCTGTGGTTTCCAGAGCAAGACTACCTAATAATGCTATCAACTGGTGTTCTCAATGTGTATCCCACCTAATGTCAGCATCTTCTCATCATCTTGTGATCCAAAGGTATTTTGTCTAATTATTTCAAATTAGAATATCAGAAATATAACAACACCGTCTTAAAAATAAAACAATATCTGTATTTATTAGCTGTATTTTGACCTAACATGTGTTAAACCAAAACTGTAATCTCATGTCCAAGGGGCCACAGCAGAATGGCCCAAATCGGGCCCTGCAACTACTAAGGCCGACCCAGAGTATGGTATTATGTTAAGTCAATTAAAGCCTCATCGTCTACTGCATGTTACAAACAAATTTGATACTGAATTAAGCATTATATATTCATTGCACTAACCTAGTTTAAATGCCTATTTGAAAGTGTGTGTGCAGATGAATTGAAAAAAAAAGAAAGACGCGTTTCTGTTTTGCCAGTGGTCGGCAAGGGTGAGAAACTGAATGCCACAGAAGGTCCTTTCGCTTTTCATACTGTGCAACATCATAATAGTTTCAAATCATTGGATTGTACTTCAAAACGCTGTCCATGATTCAGAAATTGCCCACAAATTAGCATGCGCCAGAACTAAAACAATCATTGTTGTCATTTCTGTGGCTGCAAATCCCTCCATTGATACACTTTTTTGAAACACTGGAAAACAATGTTCTTTATTATGGAGTTCCCACTGCTGTGAACAAACATGGCACAGGCAAAATGCTTTAAATAATCATTCAGTATGTTCACTTGAAAGTTGGTGGTTAACCTTGCAAATTAATTATCAGGTGCAGAATAATGCAGCAGAAACAATTTCAAAACATCTGACTGAAACATTTGTATAAAATATAACTTCCTCAGCGAAATGCATCGCATTTTCTTGGGATAATTATAACAAAATGTTACGTGGAACTGGGCATAATGCAGAGGGAAATTGTGTGTTTCTAAGAACAAGTGTAATAAAGCAACACAAAAACTGGGCTATGCATTCAGTAACAGAGGACTGCAAAAGGCAACACTTACCCACTGTCTCCCAATATAATGACTTTCAACAGCACCTTCTTCCTTGATGCCATTGTAAAGAATTTTGTGTGTGGAACTTCAGAATGATTGTTGTACAAATTATGTGTGCCCTGTCAATATTAAGAAAATCTAAAAGTACTGAAAAAAAAAATATATATATATATATAGCATATCATTCCAAAGGTAGCTAGTTATACTTGAAAAATGCATAGTTATCTTAATGGTTAAAAATCTCCACAAAGATTTAAAGTAAAATCCTGCAAACTCATAGCAATCTCATTTTCATTGTCAACCACTACAGGGGCATACATGACATTTGAGGAACTCTCCATCTGGCTTGCTCCTAAGATCTGATCTATCCTCCCGTTTCTTCTCTTGAAAGTTTAATCACAAAGCTTTATCTCCACGTGCGCCCAGGACTAACTTTCTCTCCATGTCTCTGTCGAGTCCAGCCATTAGCAGTTTCTCATTGTCTATTGTTTAATCTTGAGGTTATATAATTTGTCAGTTACTGAATTTCACTGTCATTGTTCTTGAAACTCCTAATATTCATTTTAAAGTTAAGCCTTAAAAGTCAATGAGGGTGATTTATTTTTGTTTCCTTTCCCCCTGTTAGTGTTACATATATGTGAAGATTTTTAAGCACTGCAGAGATTTATCCTAAGCAGACTTCTGAAGCATTAATCTTTAAATTTTCTAGATAGATCTGGACACATCTATCTTCCATTTTGTAATTCTGATTTTGGATGCAGAGACAGTTATGTCTGGGTTTAGGTTCCTGTTCAGATTACACTGAATCCTTCATCATTAGCAATGCTCTCTTCTCTCTTTAGTTGCCCCAAAACATAAACTGGGTGAGCTACAGTTGCAGCCCTACATTTCACATATTATGAAAAGCACTGATAAATATGACTGCTTTGTGGATCTGTATGTTTTTGTGTGTTAAAAACAGGTAAAGTTTGCAGACTTTAAATTTAATTATCCTTAGCTTCATGATACACATCAAAAAAGGGTCAGTCGATTTCTTGTGTCCCCGGGAATCAAAAACATGTTTATCAGACTTCTCTTTACATGCTCATATGGAACACTTGTTTTTCCAGTATTATGATTAGAGGCCCACCCGTGTGTTACCGGGGCCCGAGAGGGGAGCAAAGAATAGTAACACTGCACCCTACCACGCATGTCGTAAAAAGCGACTAAGGAGGGTATGGGCATGGGGCTGTTTACCCCATCCCGCAAAAACTTCGCACAGTGGGCTGATCACCTGCTTGCCAACCAATCTGATTACGGAAACAATGATAGATTGTTTGGTCTGTTTTTGTTCCACAAAGACGCCACTAGGCGTGGTGGAAACAGCGATAGATTGATCAATTTGTTGTTGCCCTAAGACGCCACTAGGCGTACTGGCCACATACTGCTTTGCCGGTTGATGGCTAAGGATGGAAGAAGAAGAATGATTAGAGGCCATAATTGCTAAGAATAAAGCAAGTCTTGCAAAAAATCAAATAGGCCACTTTTTGGTGACATGCAGATTATTAGTACTACAGTAAAATTAATGCTATGATAAATGTTAAAGGAAAGAGTGTTCTGAAATATTCTATGCGTTAGAGCAACCTCATCATATAACACAGACTGCTACAGAAACCACTAATGTAAGAGAATATGAAGTGCTTTGAACCAGGTTTTCTGCACAATGACCAATAGAAATGTGGTTGCATGCTCTGTGAGGTGTGAAAAAAGGGGGCATTCTTTAATTCATTTATGTTTAGATTACTCAGATGGCTGCTACTGTAAAAACTGTCAGTATTTGAACAAACAGAAAGAATAAAAATGTATTTGTTCAACAGTATTTTTATTCACACACTGAGTAAACATAGTTTAAACAGGAGGCTTAAACCTATAACCACCAGGTGAGAAAGAGACAAATGTTAAGGTTATTTCACACTTATGAACACCTATAAAAACCAGCACCAAATGCTTTTGAGCAATATTTGTTTTTCCAGTAATCTCTACCTGTCTATGCTGTTGCACTGCTATTGAATGCTCTCATTTCATGCCCCGAGATTGATCACACTTTCTCAGTAATCACAAACACTATAAAAAAGATGTTAAACACCAAATGATGATCTGACAGTCCTTTAGAAGCCTGTCTCACTCTCATGAATGTATCATTATAAATTACACAAGATTGTTACAAGTTATTTTTTCATTATTACAGATTGTACATCTATGACTAAAGCTGTTCCTTATGGTTCAGGGAATTTGTTATCGCCGCTAGTTTTATAACAACTATCATTTTCCTTTTAACTGGGCTCTATAAATAAAATGACAACACCATTACAGGCAACTACAAATGTTACATACAACATATAAAAGGGGATGGGTAAAAGAGGGAGTGAATCAAGCTGTGCAACGGTTTCAAAAAGCTACCTGTAAAATATCAATGGAGTGTCATATGTTTTCTTCACACACCACAATGTTATTTGTTTTGCTTTTCACATCACAGATAAAATATATTCATTTTGCTCTGACGCCTGATCAAGTACACCCATTTACCTTTTAAGACAGCAAAATCTGCCAGGCACGATACTTGATGACAATAACTATATTAACATAGTACTGATAAGTTCCAAGACCATTGAAACTAACTCCGAAATTCATAAGGAAAACATAAATCTGTACTTGAACAATCAGTAAACGATAACATCCAAGCTTATTTGGCACACATGAGTAACTTTTAACTTATATAAGGTAAGCTACACTCCCACAAAACACTGATATGCCAAAGCCTGCCTTTTATTTGATAATTTAGCCTTTATTATCATAGCACAATACTCAATTGTTTGAGATAACAGTGGTCACATTCAGAATGGCAACAATGATGTTGTGCATGTGACAGACTGCACCAGCACAAGCAACAGACAAGACAGGTCAATGATGAGTCCTCTTATGGCCTACTATAATTGATGGAAGCTTGCAATGTGAAGTACAACCAATGTTATTGTATGGATGTGAATCTTGCCAATTTATTTTTTTTAAATGAAAAAAAATAACAGCAGCATAAATACTGTTCAGAAAGAGAATACTATGCTTATAAAATATAAAAATATTACATGAAAATACTGAAAGATCACATAACAAAAGTGACGAGACATGAACAATTAATTTGCCATTTGCTATGAAGGACATTGGAAATTTTTTGGTAACAAGAGTAAAGATTTTGGATATTTCTCCTTAACAAGAATATGTGCAATCCTCTTTCTGATACAGCGACAGAATTTCTGCTATATTCCCATTCTTCAGAAGGTTCTTTACACATAGACATACTGCGAAGGCAACTGACAAGTCATAAATATTTTCTTATCAAGGAAATTTTATTTAAGTGTAAAATTCTGGACTTTGTAAATGATACCAGTTTTCTCCACAGACACACACACCCATAAGATTTAATACTGGAGAGTGCTTGGGACACTGGGCTTCCTAATTAACACATTAACTACCGCAAGCCGCTGTCAGCGGCTCACAAAATAATCACATTTGGACTGCAAGCCGCTCAGATCATCATAACCCTCCACTCCCAAAGGAGCATAGGCCTTCAACAAACACATGCCAAGTCCTCCTGTCACGTGCCATCATCTCAAGTTCTTTCCATGTTCTCCTCATCATTTTTACCTCTGTTTTCAACTCTCTTCTCCATGTACTTCTTGGTCTTCCTCTGCCTCTCTTGCCCTGGGGGTTCCAGAACAAGGACTGCCTTGTAATGCTATCAACAGGTTTCCTCATTGTGTGTCCTATCCATCACCATCGTCTTCTTCTCATTTCTTGTTCCACTGGCACTTGTCTAGTTCTTGTCATCAGTTCCACGTTGGTAACCTTGTCATACCATTTTAATCCCTCTATTCTACGCAAGCACCCATTTATGAAAGTCTGTAGCTTTTTGGTTGTTGTCTTTGTTGTTCTCCATGTCTCTGAGCCATACAATAGGACTGACTTCACATTTGAGTTGAAGATTCTTATTTTCGTGTTGGATCCTATTTCTCTTGATCTCCATATATTTCCCAATGCAATGAAAGCTCCTCTTGCCTTTTGTATTCTTATTTTGATATCGCTGTCTGTCCCTCCAACTTTGTCTATATTACTGCCAAGATATGTGTATGATTTTGCATCTTGTATTGGTGTTTCTTCAAGTTCAACCCTGTTATCATTACCTGCATTTATTCGCATTATTTTTGTCTTTTCCCTGTGTATTTTCAGACCCAATTGCTGTGACCTCTCATCGAGTGTTTTCAATTTGTCCTGCATCTGATTACGGCAATGGGACAGAAGAGCCAAGTCATCAGCAAAATCCAGATCATCCAACTGCTTAGTCAGAGTCCACTGGATTCCATTTCTGTTGTGTGTTGCCGATGATCTCATAACCCAATCTATTGCCAGCAAGAAAAGAAATGGAGACAAGAGGCATCCCTGTCGCACTCCTGTTCTTATCCCAAACGGTTCTGTAAGCTGTCCTTCGTGAAGAACTCTGCATGTCATGTCTTCATATGTTTTCTTTATTAAATTAATGATCTTCAGGGGAACTCCATAATGCCTCAACAATTTCCAAAGTGATTCTCTGTCTACACTGTGAAATGCCTTTTCGTAGTCCACAAATCCGATGTATAGTGGTGAATTCCATTCCAGACTTTGTTCAACTATTATTCTCAAAGTGGCTATCTGGTCTGTACATGATCTGTTTTGTCAAAAACCTGCTTGTTCATCTCTCAGTTTCTTGTCTATGGACTCTTTTAATCTCTCAAGGATAATCCTCTTTAATACTTTTCCTGGCACTGATAGTAACATTATTCCTCTATAATTTGTGCACTCTTGTAAATTTCCCTTCTTAGGCAACTTAACCAGATATCCTCCCTTCCATTCTGCTGGTATCTCTTCCTTTTCCCAGACTTTACCAAGTAATTTATATAACATCTCTGTAGCCGTGTCGATATCTGCTTTGATGGCCTCTGCTGGAATGCCATCAGGTCCAGACGCTTTTCCATCTCTTAGAAGCTTTATGGCTTTCTTTATTTCTTCCTTCGTTGGTCTTTCACCGTTAATTTGTAGCTCTTCTTCTGCTGGCTGGATGTCCGGCGGGTTTTGTGGAGCTGGTCTATTGAGAAGGTCCCCAAATTATTCTGTCCACCTCTTCATTTGCTCTTGTATATTGCTGAGCAGTTTCCCATTCTTGTCTTTTATGAGGCAACTTGTTTGCTTGTATTTCCCTGTTAGCTTCTTTGTGCTGCTATACAGTTCTCTCATATTTCCTTTGGCTGCAGCATCTTCTGCCTCTCTTGCCAACTCCTCAATATACTTCCTCTTGTCTCTTTTGATACTTCTTTTTACTTCTTTGTTTGCTTCTGTGTACACTTCTTGAGCCTTGGCTTTGGAACTTCTGGTTTTGCTTGTGTTTAACTCTGCTTTCTTGTTTTTTCTGTCTTTTATCTTATTGATGGTTTCTGTTGTTATCCATGCTTTTTGTTGTCTTTCCCTTTTCCCCAGTATTTCTTCACATGTCTCCTTCCATACAGTTTTGACCTGCTGCCAATAGTCTTCTGTATTCTCTACATCTTCCAGCTGTTGGAGCACTTTGAATTTGTTGGATACTGTGACCGCAAATTTGTCTCTTGTTTCTTGATTTCTTAGCTGTCCTACATTTTACTGTTGTCTATAATTTTGCATTGTTGCATATCTCTTGAGTTTCATTTTTACTTTGGCTATCAGAAGATGGTGATCTGATGCCACATCTGCTCCTCTATATACCTTTACATCCTGCAATGATGATCTAAACTTCTTGTTTATGCATATATGATCAATCTGATTTTCTGTTCTATGGTCTGGTGATATCCATGTTGCCTTGTGTATTCTCTTATGTGGAAACATGCTTCCTCCTATAGCCAGTTGATTTGAAGCACAGAAGTTTGCGAATAGTTCTCCGTTTTCATTCATTACTCCTAGCCCATGTTTTCCCATGACTTCTTCAAATCCGGCGTTGACTGTACCTATCTTTGCATTCATGTCACCCATCAAAATTGTGATGTCTCTTCTTTTTACTTTATCCATAATTTCCTGTAGTTTAGTATAAAATGCTTCTTTCCACAGACTCTTCTTTGTCATTAGATGGTGTATAACATTGGATGACATTTACATGAATTTTCTTTTTAGTTGTTTTGAAAGTAGCTGTTATTATTCTGGGTCCAACAGCTTCCCATTCAATGAGTGCTTTCTGTGCTTCTTTAGATAACATAAGAGCTACCCCTTCACTGTGGTGTGAACTTTCGTCTTCATGTCCTGAGGACAGCACCAATTCACCTGTGAAGAGTTTCTTCCTGTCTACCCCCTTCCACTTTGTTTCACACATTCCCAGAACCTCGATTTTGTATTCCCTCATTTCTGCTGCTACTTGCGCCACTTTCCCTTGTTCGTTTAATGTTCGAACATTCCAGGTGCCAAATCTGGAAGTTCTCCTAGAAGAAAGAAGGTTAGTCAGCAACACAGACTCCTTTCGGCTTTCTCTGTGTTGCATCATACGCCTCCCCACGAGAGGACCTTCCCCTGTCTTGGATAGCTGTGTTTTATTTTCTTTATTTGACTTGTCCATATTTGTTGAAGTTTTTTGTGGTTTAAATTTTTTACAGGATGGGGTAACCGGCCCCATGCCCAACCCTCCTTAGTCGCTTTCTACGACATGCTTGGCAGAGGACAGTGTTACTATTCTTTGCTCCCCTTTCGGGCCCCGGTAACACACGGGTGAAGCCGCTCAGAGCGCCAATCTAATTTTAGTAATAAAACGAATGAAAAATGTACTGAAACACTTTCTGATCTGGTTCAAGATTTTAAGTTGCCACCGGAAAACAAATTCCCAAAGCATGGTTGTTGTAGAACACTGGAAAATTGATATTATGTTCATATTTTTCAGCGTTTTGGGTTAGTTACCAAATCGTGTAAAACTGTTTACCATGGCAACTAGTGATAGGACTACAAAAAATGCGTGTACATCTCGTATAACGGCTGAATAGGATAGAAACGTGTTTCAACAATTGACTGATAGATCTAGTGACGAGGACAAGAGTGAAAACGGTGTGCACATTGATTGAAAATGTGATTTTGATAGAGATGGGGCGCAAGCAGTTATAATTGTGAAAATATTGCAAGTCCTCGGCCATCGGAGGGCCTTGAAATAGCAACAACCTCTATTAGAGCTACAAATGGTGTTTATTGTAATAGTAAATTCATTTATCTTTAAAATGACGTGTAATTCATAAAAATCTGTAAACAATTACGAAAACTACAGCTTACTTTGTGCAAACACCTACAGGATGAAAATGGGAAAAAAATTTAATTCGGCCACAGTGTTTTTTAATTCGGTAGTTAATGTGTTAAGAGTTTCAAAAATTTTGATTACCATGCACAAAATCCACTAAGGCACATTAAAAAGCAAAATCAAATAAGCGTCTGTTCCATTTTAAATTAAGTGGTTTGGATATAAGCTAATACTCATCAATAAAAAGGAAGTCAAAATATTGTACAGTGGCACAAAACAATTAAATGATGAGCAATGTTTTCAGAAAAACCTTTGCCACAGTAACAAGATAAGAAACACAAAAGATAAACAAAGGACAACAAAACAACATACATAAATAAGATAATAACAGAAAGTGCTCTTTGAATGTAAGTTTGCACTTTGGGGATCCTTAACTTTGAGCAAGATGTGCAACAGGTAAATAGCGACAGTAAGTAAACTGGAGCAGACGTCAGCGTAAACAATAGCAATTCTGCACTGAATGATGGGAAGTAAACCTCATTATTTTACTGATCCAGACATTTTAATGGTGAGTCAAAACACTTTAGCACCAAAAATCATCCTACCCATCCTACCATCCCGTATTAAATGGGACACTTAAACAATGTGGCATGGAAGAAAGTCAACAACAAATAACTGACAAACGGCATAGGAACCTTAAAGTTGCAAAGACACTTATTGTTCAAATTGATTATAATGTAGAAATGGGTTATTTTTATAGTCCCTTGGATAACTGTTCCATTGGTCATCTCATATGCAGTGATCAATGTTAGGTTGTGCATGCTAACAACTTATCATTTAAAACAGCTCCTACGGAAACCACCATGAACAATGCAAGATGTAAGTCAGCACAGCCTTTCTGCATGTGAGCCAACTGCCATAGTAGCCTCATGCTTCTCCAGGAATGAGGGAAATAAAAGGAAAAGAATTTGCTATAAATGTTTTTACAATTATTTTAGCTTTAATATGCTCAATTTCTAGGCAACATCCTCTGAGAACTTTCCAGCTTGATTTCATGATGATCTGTGATGTCAAACATCGCTACTATACCAGTGAGAAACATGAGTATTCGATAACATCGAAAGGTTAATTATATCTATATTCTCTCCTACTATGTTTGTGTGGTAATCAGTGATATCTGAGGAGAAAAGACAAACAGAACTACTGTTTCCATCTAGCATGACATAAGAGGCAACTAGTCTGAGCGTGAGCATCAACATGAAAAACAAATTTGCTAAAATAACCAATGAAAGAGTGCAAAGTCATTTATGCTTCCTACACGTGGAGAAACTGTAACAGTGGTCTCACTAATGTCGTTTTTTTCTAAAAATATAAATAATCGTTGAGAAAAGCTAATGGACAATAAAACAAAAACATGAACAGAAAGCTGACAATTTTCATGTGACGAGAAGTACTCAAAATCAACATTACTGGAAAAAACAAGATGTGAGAAGTATAGGCAAAAAGATACTAGGCAGTCTGGTGGCAATGCATGAAGTAAAATCACTAATACAAATGTAGAACATTTACCAAAAAAATCAAGATATGTGAAGAGATATAATCTCTTACTACACAGCACACAATAATGATTACATCCTCATATGTTTGTATTTTCTATTATTTCTGTGGTCGATAATTGTGCAAAATTATGTTCTATTTAATCCTGAAACATCTGGGCCTTTAGCTCTGCATTCATGAAATAACGTGAATACATCCTCTCGAAATCTCCACATAAATAAGATTTAAAAGGGTCATTTCAATCTTTGTTATGTTACGCAAGTTGCTATATCTGTTGACTGCTTTGATCTTTATCCAAGATGCAACTATTTACTGATTAGTCGAACTTTTATCTACTCCAAATATCAATTATTCATAATCCCTAAAGGTTGTTCTACATCACACACACAAACTTCCTGGAAGCCATGAAGCACACAGTTGAAAAACAAACAAAAGAAAATAACTTTATAATGGGTCTTCATGGAACATAAAATTCCTTGGTGACAAGGATGTATTAACTGATTCCCTACGCAAGATCTTTTAAAAGACGCAATGGCCGACCGCTGTGGCACAAGATCTTTTAAAAGACTCTGATTTATTTCATTGTTTCTTTCCACTCTGATATTTTATACTGACCGGAATTTATCTCGAACGGAAGTAAACACAAAACTGCGCAAATTTCAACAAGCTTCAACTTCCTTTATTTGAGTTTGAAGGGAATTATCTTCATTTTTCGTCATGTTTTGCCGTTTTACTATAATGGCCGAAAACACGCAGGATATGTTACTAATATGTGAACAGTGAACAAACTGTGTGATCAAGCACAACTTTCTTACTTTTTCTGTGTTTCTAAATGGATTACCTTCACAAAGAGAGCAGTGACACTGTATTGTGGTAATAATTTATGTTACAAGAATTAGGTAAGTGGAAAATTTATGTTCAAAATTTCAAGTTATCTTTTGTTCTGTGTACATATTATCTGTTATAACATAAGCATAATATAAAATTAGCTAGAAAAGTATATATATTCATATTGTCAATTCAATGTACTTTAATTTGATATATAATATATTATACTTAACTCATGATTAGACACACATTGTTAGTAAAAGGAAATTATTTATGTATATGTACATTTTTGGGGCTTAAAAATAATTCCGTCCAGAGCTGAAAATAATTACGTAGCGAATCAGTTAAACAAGTCACACTGGAGGAAAATAACATGCTGCAAAAATTCACATGAAGTTCAGCATGGGAATGTGCAGAGCTGTTGTCCAGGAACAATAAAATGATAGTTTTCTTGTAATGAGCACATGCCGCTGGTACAAGTAGGTTACTGAACAAGTCAGAAAATATTTCTCTGATAACCCATACTTTCTTGTTGGCAAAATAATGCACAGATAAACTGCATACACCCTTCAAACATCTCAGGCATTGTCTTTTTTTAATCACTGCCAACTATAACTAATGTGTTCCTGCAGCACTGGCACAAGCAAGTATAATCAACTTGTCCTTAGCGTCCTTAATACCTGATGGTGCTTTTTTATGGGCTGTTGTTAATATTTTTTCTAGGGATGTAATACCATTACAGAGATGTGTCATCAGCATTGTAAATTTGTTCAGAACCAAAGTTTTCATCAGATATCGCAGTGCTAACATTTTTCAGTGACATTTTCAACTGCTTCATGATAAGCAAAACTGTTTTTACTATAGATATTTTATATCAATCTTCTTAAATTTCTGCAGTTAGAATCTTCACATTCACCTTCTGTGTTCAGTTCTACATGGAATATTCTAGCTTGTTCCATGACCAAAAAACCAGCCACTGACACACATTCTCTTCACTCATGTCAAATCCACTCATTCAGCAATCAATCATCAATAAATACCCTTTAGCTCCCCGAGGAGCATAGGCCTTCAACAAACACATGCCAAGTCTTCCTGTCCCGTGCCATCCGCTCGTTCTTTCCATGTTTTCATCATTTTCACCTCTGTATCCAGCTCTCTTCTCCATGTGTTTTTTTGGTCTACCTCTGCCTCTCTTTCCCTGTGGATTCCAGAACAAGGACTGCCTTGTAATGCTATCAACAGGTTTCCTCAATGTGTGTCTATCCATCGCCAGCGTCGTCTTCTCAGCTCTTGTTCGTCTGGTTCTTGTCATCAATTCCACATTTGTGACTTTGTCATACAATTTCAGTCCTTCTATTCTACGCAAGCACCCGTTTATAAAAGTCTGTAGCTTTTTAGTTGTTTTTGTTGATCTCCATGTCTCAGAGCCATACAATAACTCTTTCAGCATAAGGTCAATATCTTTATGTCTTTGCTTGTGCAATGTTTAACTATTATTATTAGTGTATGGTCGTAACTGTCAGTGTAAAACTTCAATAACTTGTCTTCCCATTTCTTCAAGTCACAATACAGCGGTAGTTTACACAACATATTCTTACGTAAGACACTTTATAGATATGCCACAATCAATCTTCTGCAGTTAACTCCACTTTATGCACTATCGATAATAACAGATACTACTTATTTTTTTCTTCTCAATGTAACTTGGAGGGTTATCTGCTGCTCTTTTTTACATTTTGCAGACTTAATTGGCCATGAGGTAGATACAGATTCAGGCGAAATGGAGGACACAGCCCACAGTGCTTGATTTCAACCATGTGGAACTGATAGAAAGAACCAAACACCAGTGGAACAAGATTAGGCAATGGATAGGATACACATTAACTCTTACTATCCGGCAAGCCCCGTGAAGTGGCGCGGGGTTAGTACCAATTTTACGGCTCGCCAGTTCAAGTGGCGCGCGACGGTAACAATAGCTAAACTAGCACGTAAAAACGCGGTTTTAGCTCATGTATAGTAAGAGTTAAGCAACCCAACATATAACATTACAAGGCATTCTGAAATACCCAGGACAGGTCTCTGCATATTTTTGATTAAGAACCTTTGCGCCACTGTCATCTGAAAGATATTGATAATCTAATTGCTGCACCTTTAATGACCAAAAATAACGCTGAAAACGTTATAAAACTGCCTAATTAAAAATGTTTGACTTATTATTTATGTTTAAACATCGGACAAATAAGCTTATAAAAAATTAATTCCCATCAGGCCCTATAGCCTATTGAAACTAAAATTTTTTCCCCGTAGTTAGTAGCCTACTTTTTTCATACTGAGGGGTGGTGTGGAATTTCATGAAACTACCTCGAGACGGAGCTGGGGAAAATATTTTTAACTGCGCCCGAAGAAAATTATTTTCTCGAAGAAACGATGGTCATTTTACTGAGTTTAGAGTGATAAACATGACATGAATTTTGCTAGTCTCTCATCATTCTTTATACAACGACGTACCTAGCTACAATTCAGTTCTTTTGACACATTTAAAACGGTTAATGGGTGAATGGGGGACACTTTTCCTGGTACATTACCTTCTTTTATATGTTAGCCTGTGGGGACGAAGATGATTCCATGGACTTAGTTCACACAGAAGACAAAACCATACACCCTCCACAATATGGCGCTAAATCCCGTGACCAGTGACGTAACTCATCAAGAGGTCAGCATTTCTATTTCCGGAAGATAGTTAATAAGTGCTGTCCTTAACAGAGAAATTTCACTGGGATATCTTGACTGTTCTGTTTACAACTATAATGAGTGGAGATGATGCAGATTTTCAGTCTTCCAATTTAGGAACTCAGCAATAGTGAGACATTTAGTTGGTCATGCGTAAAGAAAGCTAGTTGTAGAAGTAGTACCCCCCTTCAGTCATGACTATGGGAATGCGCCCCTGAAGTGATTGCCCTCTGCTGCTTTGTTTACATGGTGTTTCTTTCAGCGCGTTCTTTTCTTTTCTGCATATTGTGAGAGCTTCTTTTCGCCCAATCTGATGTGGCACCGTAGCGAGCATCACCACTTGCTGCAATCGGAGCTTCATCCTCCCAGGTTGCTGGATTTTTTTCCCAGTGCCCTCATGTCTCTCAAGCACACGTATTTGAATCTCAGCTGTGGTCGCCCAAATGATCTTTCGCCATCTGCCAGTTGTCCGTAGAAGATATCTTTAGGGATGCGACCATCTTCCATGCGGCGGACAAGGGCAAGTCTGCGCTGTCTAAGCAGTGTTTACGTGCTTTGAAGGCCAGCACCTCGACATCTGTCACCAAGTCCTTCCACGTAATACAAATTATGTGGCGTAGACACCGTAGATGGAAGATATTGAGCCTTCTTTCTTTCTTAGCATAGGTTGTCCATGTCTTGCTGTCATTTAGAAGTGTAACCATATAGAAGTGTAGAGAGAAAACTAGATAGTTATGGAAACTATATTTTCCAACCAGATAAGGACTTCATGAATACAAACGCACATCCACATGAATTGACACTTTAATGTAGGCCTACTAAATTTACAATAAATGTAAAGGAGAAATTATCAGGTATCGGCAACTGAAAATTTTAACCTAGAATTATAGACACTAGCCTATATATCCTAATTGTAACCCCTCTGTAACAGGATATTTTATCTTCATAATTAATATTAAAATACAAAAACATGATGCATTTGATTTCAAGATTTTAGTGTGTGTTACTAGACCGACAAGATTGCGCTGACCAATACTCACTTCTAATCCATAACCCAATAACAAAACAGTTGTGATAAGGGCATTGCTAAGTTTAGAAGCTTCTACACCCACAAGAAAAGCCATAGCAGTATATTACATATTATGCCAAAAACAATAAATATGATTTGAATGATATAAAAATGTACGATATTGTAGTTGATGTGGACATCAGACTGAGGAAAACAAAACCACAAACCTGACATCTTACCAAATGATATTTCTGTTTCAAAGGCTGTCTGTAAACTGTAATGGACTTTCAACATTTTCTGCCCATTGCCCCTATTTGTCAGTTTCTTAGCATGTCCCGCTTACTTGCATCACTATTGTTCTATTGCCGATTAGCTGTCCCATGTTCACTTCTTAAATGAGGATGATTCCTTCAATTCATTGGCTTGCATGTAGAAATCTAGAACCAAAGCACGTCACATATCTTGGAAGTGGTAGTTTATTTAGTAGATTGTTTTACTTGATGAGGTTTCTAACTCTGTATAGGCTACAACGCCTTATCCGCCTAACAGGTATGATCCACCTAACAGGTATGATCCACCTAACAGGTATGCCCGAGGGAGCAGTGTTGGTGTATTTTCTCTTTGTCTCCTCATAGACCCCCAGGAAACAAACTTTTTTTTTTTCACTGGTTTGCCTTCAGCTTTTCCTTCAGTTGTAATTGTTCTCAACTCAGTTACCAGACATATTGGAATCCAAATGGAAGTGTAGGGTGGGGATTCCAAAGTTAACTGGATAAGAACGTGATGGGAGACCAGTTTTCAGGGCTGGTATATTTGGACTAAGTTTTTGTTCTGTTTTGCTCCAAATTGATATTTTATTAATCTTATTCAATTTCCTTTAGAACTATGTATAACATTACCATACATTTTAAAAATATTTGAAAGAACGGGCTCGTAAATTTTTACACTGTATGAAAACTCAAAGCGATAGAAAGTTTCTTGCGTCAAACAGGAGAAAACCACGTCGTTTAAGAGTTAATAGTGTCATTAGTTTACTGTTCATTGCAAGAGGGACTTGCATGTTATATCATTTTCTGAGCAAAGTAAAGCAGCAATACTGCATGTAATGAGTTCCTGTAAGTCAGTTTTTGGTTGGCATGGATTTATCATTTTTAGTCTTATATAAATATTTCTGATTTTCCATAAAAATCAACACTTTTAAATTGAGATAACCATTATGGGGTAGAGAGTAAAAAAGGTAAAGGTAGTCTCATAGCACATACTGCCCAAGGGGAGTGAAGTGTTAGAGACTTCACTATACTAGGTTCAGCATCGAGAGGTGGGGGGGTGACCAGTTCTTCTCCTCTGTCTTTTCCATCCCTAGCTCAAGAGCAAAGTCAGGTACTCATTTATAGCTGGGTAGACTGGAGCAAGTTGATACCATGAATCACAAACCTGGCACCTTTGCCACGAGAGACCAGCGCTCTAACCACTCTGTCAATTGGACACTCAGGGTAGAGAGTATGAGACTTAAATCAGAAGGACAAGGAAAATGTAGACGGAGCTTTTAATGGCAGAAAGGCCTAGAGAAAACTGATTAAAGTTAAAGTCCTTTTGCTTCTTGCAGGGCTGAAAAAAAAGATGGTATGAAAATATAAGAAGTGTAATTGTTAAAGGTTATCTTTTTATTTCAGCTGGGATGATGCATACAACAGGGAATTTAAAGCATTTCAAGATGTCGGTGATGTAGGTGAGATTTGGTTAGTATTTCTACTCTCATTGGTGACATGTATGAGGTACATACATCTATGCTGAGAGCTGATTTGGTCTCTGTACCCACATTTCCAAACTATAGATATATTTCTTATATTATGTGTCAACTGACAATGTTTGCCGCATATAATTCCTGGGGGTCTCTGAAGAGACAAAGTTAAAACTATGACTACCGCTCCCACCGGCATTTTGTAAGGGGCTACTAATATGAGGTGTGTTGTGCTGGCAACCTCATCATTGAAAACAAATTGTCACAGAAACTACCATGCAAGAGCCCCTGAATGCTTCTGAGTAGGCCCAGCTGCAGATCTGGCTCCATGCTCCACAGGGAATGAAAAGGAAAGTGATGATGCCTTTTATGGCATGCTTAGGGAGCTGCGCTGGTGTAATGGTTAAGACGTTGCACTAGCGACCAGGTTTTCAAGGTTCAAGCCCGGGCGCCGGCATTTGTAGGAGTGTCATCGACCGGGAATTTGACTGAATAACCTGAACGGCTCCTGCAGATAAACCCTCTGTGGATGGGAAGGAGCAAAGCTCCTGGCCGGGTTGGAATGAAAGTCCACTGTCTCCCCAGCCTCACAATGACATGTCATTGGGCCAAAAAGGGCTGGATAGCTCGAGTGCCGCTGGTTAGAGGAAAAAAAAAACGGCATGCTTAAGACTAGCTTATACTGTACACATCATTTCTGAGCTGCATCTTTATTATCACGATTGCAAGTAGGAACTGTGGGGTTAGGGAAAAAAGGGGTAAAACGGTAGGTAAAGATAGTCCTATAGCAGATACTGCCGTAGGGGGGTGAAGTGTTAGAGACTTCATTATGCTAGGTCCAGCATCGAGAAGGGGGGTGACCAGTTCCTTCCTCGTTGCTTTTTCCTTCCCTAAGTGCAAATTCAGGTACCCATTTACAGCTAGGTATACTGAAGCGTGTTGATACTGTGAATCGAACCCGTCACCTTTGCTAGAGAGAAGCGTAATACGTCTTATGAGGACAAAAGATATGGAAAAACATAGATGTATAGAAAGAGAATTTGTGAGTGCAGTTGTATGCATTTTTTAATTTATTTTTTTAGATCATAATTATAAATAGGATTACATGTGCGGATAGAGATTACACCTCATCACTATATCTTTTCACCCAGACAAGTGCTGGCGGAATTATAGACAAGAAGAAAATGCTGGCGATAGGGATGGGTAGGACACAGAATGCGGAAATCTGTTGATAGTATTACAAGGCAGTCCTTGATCACGATTCCCTAGGTAATAGAAGCAATTTAGACCAAAAATCATGTGGCAAAGAGAACCGGAGACAGCTGTTAAAGCAGAATATTAATGTATTTTTGTATCCTGAACACACATAGGCTATTACCAGTTATTTTGCGGTAATATGTCTCTCTGTGTTAAATCATGTGTTTGCACGGGTTTTCACTTATATTGAACGCTAAATATTTAATACGTCACCGGTAGTTTATGACGTAATGCAATGCATTCTGCACTAATTTATGCTAACGGTTAAGATTCTTGACCTTTCGTTATCTGTGGTCTTCGTGGTAAGACGTATTGTATTTAAGCTCCTGATATATTGTGGAAGAAGAGCTACAAGTGGCATGATATATTTATTCGAAGGCCGCCACTATTATTACGATGATGATTCAGAACCTAGTGAGAGGTTCGTGATATATTAAGAAGTATTCAAATATAATTCTACGTCTACATTTATCTGACCCACATTACTTGGGTGGATCTCACCTCTAGTACAGCAGCCAGAAATGTATGTTGAGACGTGACTGTTGAAGGACAGGACGATATAGATGTATAATATGCCATGCCAATTCCATGATGTCGTTGTCTTCAAGTGTTATTAAACGTCAATCATATTTTTGTGGACCCTCCACCTCACGACTTGGATTCGTCACAATTGATGTCATGTTCATTTTACCCGTCTCCATTCGTGTTGTTAGTACGATGCTTGTACTTTCATTGAACTTCATAATATGCTCAACTGATTACTGCTAGAAGAAAATCCGTAACAACAGCACTGAAAATGATGACGAAGACATGGAAAGATCTAGTGGTGATGGAACATGACAGGAAGATTTGGCATAAGTTTGTTGAAGGCCCATGCTCATTTGTTGAAGTGTGATGATGATGACTGTTTTTATATATTTTGTTGTAGTTGTTATTTTAAAGATGAAAAATATCCAGTTCAGACTCTGATGGGTTATAATTAGGATATATATTGTTTTCAATTCCAAATAATATGAACAACTGCCGATCCGGGTAAGTGGCATTACACCTGTCAAATCATTGTAAATAGGGCAAATCACAATTACCAATTATGCTTGTATGTTTAAAAAAACCCCAAACAAACAAAAACGAGGTAAAACCCAACAGAAATAATATTAAGGGGGAGGGGAGTGTAAAGGCCTGGTGTTTCCAGTTATATAACAGACTTGAATAGATAATTAATTGACTTTCATTTTTTGTTGTATCTTTTCGTTTTAAATATAAAGTAATTGGAAACTAGAAAAAATAATGTAGGAAGTGAGCATCTTAAGTTCTACATTTTTATTATAGTTTTATAATATAATAATTATTATTATTTCTGCTCTTGAAATTTTATAAATAAATGTTAATAATATGTTACTAATGCTCTTAAAATTATATAAAATGGTCATGGAATAATGTTGGGAAAAGTAATGAAATTTTGTTTTTTTAATGGTGTTTCTCGAAATGTTTATTATTCCATTTTGAAATACCTTTTTGTCTTTTTCTTACTATATCATGTAGATTTTTGTTTGAAAACATAGGGGTAAGGAAATCTGGCACAGCAATTAAAAACTTAACCCTTGCTTAAGTTACTCTCTACACTTGAAGTTTTGATCCTGCAGCAATTTTAAATGTCAGTACAATATTATCAAACAGGTTTGGAGAAGATGTACAAGACAGGATAATTCGGTGGTTGACAGAAAAGTCTCAGTTACCTCCCACATCACGGGTCTTAGATATTGGCTGTGGCAATGGAATGCTTCTGCTAGCACTAGTGAGTGTTCTGTGTGTTATGTTCTCTGTTTTGTATGAATAACATAAATGTTTGGACATGCGTACACACATATATACATAGTTTGTTCCAGAAAAACAGCTGTTATTTTGAAGAAACTCTCTTAAGTTGGGTAACTGGGAGTCCTTATTATCCTCTGACTAGATACAGAAGTCACAACGGGCTGATCACCCGTTTGCCAGTCACTTCGATTACGGAAACAACAGCAAATGGGTTGATTTGCCGTTGCCCTAAAGACGCCACTAGGCGTGATGGGAAACAATGGCAAAGAAAACCTATCTGCTGTTGCCCTAAGACGCCACTAGGCGTAATGGCCACTGACTGCTTTGACGGTCGGTGGCTAAGGACGGAAGAAGAAGAGAAGATACAGAAGTGAAAATGATAAGGAAAATGTGGACAGAGCTTGAGCTGATAGCATGTAACAGAAGGACTTGGCATGTGTTTGTTGAAGGCCTATGCTCCTTAGGGAGCTGAAAGGGTATTGATTGATTATCCTCTGAGGAACATAGAAGATTAAAAATGTAAAAGTCAATATGTTTTTTTGTATCAAAAAAAGTTGTTTATATTTGTTATTATTTTGTTCTTTTCTGTATTTAATAACACTGCAGGAACCGTTGTCCATGCTACAACTGAACATTTAGCACTATCAGCCGTGTGCTCGCTCTTGTCACTTCTGTGAATAATTTGTGATTTTCTTTTTAAATGTAGCCCTTTTCTGATTGCTTATAACTTTTTAACATTACTTTATTGATCACTTTTCCTCAAAGACTCCATATTAGTAACCTTTTCAAAAACACTTAAAGTTTATTAAAATTATTTGAAAAATTTAAGAGACGCAGCAAAGCACGTCTGGAAAAATGGTATGTGGTGGCTTGGCAACTGCGCTGTTATCCGCATTAAAAATGTTTATTGTTTGACAACCTCATTAGAGATCTCTTAAGTCTGAGTCAGAAAATCTTGGACAGATTAACTGAAACCAGAAATGAAATCTCGCATTTCTGAAACCATGTAAATTGAGATCACATAATTCACAGCACCTATGTATAAGTATAGGGCAGTGCATTTATGTGTCTGCTGTCTTCTTAATATAACTTGTAAAATGTATATAACATATGGCAAGGAAACAGTTTGGATACCCATTGCCATGTCTCGCACTCATGATTTTTGGAAGTACTACACAGGAAACATGGCATTTTAAAAAGTCTCAGTATAGCTTGTTTCAAGCGCCACAAAACGTTTATAACAGATGTGTTGAGGATATTAAAAACAAGGTAGATTAAAATTGCTGGTGCAATTGGTTATGTGACATGTGCAAACAGTAATCTTATGAGTGATTCAGACAATAAATACAGGTAGTTGGTAAGTCAAGATGTCCCGCAATCAGGAGACACGCAGTATACAAGTATATATATATATATATATATATATATATATATATATATATATATATATATATATATATATATATATATATATATATATATATATATATATATATATATATATATATATATATATATATATATATATCATCATCATCATCATCATCATGTGACGTATTCTTTCCAGAACATTGTCTCCATTACAGCTGCTCTGAACGCATCACGATTTTGGGCAAGTCGACCTGCATCAGCCAAAGACAAGTTCAGACTCTCTGTGATGTCCTGGGTCCATCGTCGTCTAGGTCGACCCCTTCCCCTTTTTCCAGGGACCATGCCTTCCATCACTATTTTTTCCAGACTATTATGTCTTTTTATATGACCGAAAAATTTCAACTTCCTTTTTGCGATGGTATTTAGGAGCCAATGTTCCTGTACGTTTAGTGAGTGCAGTACTTTTCTGTTGGTCTTTTTTTCTGTCCAGGGTATTCTCAACATCCTTCTGTAGCATTTCATTTCGAATGATGTTATCTTTTTTGCAACTGTTTTATTGAGTGGCCAAGTCTCGCAGCCGTATGTTTCTACTGGGAATATACATGCTCTGATCAGTTGTAACTTTGTTTCTTTGCTTGTGCCTTGCCATAGGTTTTTCATCTGCATTAGTTTATGTGAAGCAATTGCAAGTCTTCTTTTAATTTCTACTGCACAGTCACCAGAGCTGTTGATGATTGATCCTAAGTATTCGAATTCATTAACACTTTCCAGTTCTTCATTTTCAATTTCAATTTCTGGTTTGGTCTTTACTTTGTCTGTTGTCAATACTTTGGTCTTCTTGGTGTTTAGGTATAGATTCTGGGCCTCGCTGTGTTTTTTGGTGGACAGAATTAATTGTTCAAGTCCTTCTGTGTTGGTCGATAGGAGGACTGTGTCATCAGCATATCTGATTTCCGGGATCTGGTACCCGCCGATGTTAAATGAGTCAAACTCTGTGTGTTCTTGGTCATCTCTTATGTTTCTCATGATATTCTCAGCATAAATGTTAAACAGGTAAGGGGAAAGGGTACAACCTTGTCTTACTCCTTTCTGTACTTCAAACCATTCTGATGTTTCCCCCTCTAATCTTACTTCTTATTCTATGCTATATATATATATAAGATGATAGGAAACTCTTTACAGAGCGATACAACAGGAAGCAATCTGATCATCAGAAGAAGTCCCCCTGTCCGACAAGTGTTTCGGCCCGATATACTCCTTTACACTCTAAGGGGGGGGGGGCCCACTAGGGTCATGACTCCCAAGCGTCTCAGCCTCCTGTTGTCTTGTATCGAAAATGAACCCATTTCACTTATGGTAGCAACTTTAATTCACAACCCCGCCAGCCGTGGAGGCAATTGTGAAAGTGACAAAGAGAAGACAAATTATTCCGTTCGTTCCGTCGCACACACTGAGACACCATCGCGAAGCTGATGAGTCTAGCCACCGCGCGTTCGCCACTGAAATTCTGACAGACACCCCTATAATATACACCGCCTGTTGCCCTTCAATCACAGCCCGTTCACTAGTACACCAAAAAACTCAGCGTATTGTGGACTTAGAAAAATTCCTGGTGTTTTCTGTACCGCAGCGTTTATTGTCACGATTTCCATTGCCCATTGCGGTTGTTCCACAGCCAGCCTGATGCCTTTTCGGCAGTTTCACTAAGCCTCTTCAGTGCCCTTGTTCTCGACTGTCCCCTCAGCCCCAACAGTTTCAATAGATCATACACTGATGCAGCCACAAGCCCTCTTGCGCCCACTTCAACAGCCATGACCCTTGCAGTGAACCCATCGTGTCTCAGATCCACGGCCAGATCACTATACTTGGCCGCTTTGAACGAATGTTGCTCTTCTAATCTGGATTCAAATGGCACGGTCAGTTTAATCAGTATGACCTGAAGAGTTGCTGAAGAATGAAGTACTATATCCGGCCGTCTCTGCGATTTTCTGATACTCTCTGGATATGCCCCTCGTCCAGGTAGGTCTACCGCCATCTCCCAGTCGTTTGCACAGTCAAGAAGAGATGGTAAACTGCTACCAGGATTACTCGGTTTGGGGTGTGCTGACTTTCCTGCCCTCAGAAAGTATGTATTTGCGGTGCTCGGCCTGGGTTTGCTATTCGCCTTCATCCTTGCCAGATCTATTGTCGCAGCAAGCTCATTTAGCATATATATATGTAGATAATGAGAGAACTAGCAGCAATACTCTTCGTCGTCCTAAACAGAGCAACTGCACATGGCACTTGTGCTTTTTTAAGCTAATTTAAAAAGAAACAATTTTTTTATGATCTAAATACAGTGCAGACCGCTTAAGGCGATCTCGGATGTGGCGAATTTCTGTTGTGAAGAACAATTTGTTTATCCCCGGCAATTTTTCTTCTTTGTCTTTGTAAAAAATGTCCGGTTAAGCGGAATCCGTTTATCACGAATTTTCGGATATGCCAAACGATTAAACGTGTCCCGACTATATAATTTGATCTGCTTAAGGCGAACTTTTTTCAAATACAGTACCTGGACATTTGTACAACTTTTCAGCTATTTTCGGAAATTGCGCGCTTCATCGGTGTTAGAATTTAAATTATTTCCCCTCTAAAAATGGCTGGAAAGTTAAAATCCATATCTTTGAAAAGAAAGATTGAGCTTTTACAAGAAGTGGAAAATAGTGGCAAAAAGAAAATGGAAATAGCAAAGGAATTCGACATTCCAAAATCAACGCTTTCAGGAATCATAAAAAATAAGGATTGGTACAGAAAAATGTTTTATGGTGGACAAGTTAATTGTCACAGAATGAAGAACCGAAAAGCGGCGTGTGATGTAGTTGACACGGCACTCCTAAAATGGTTCACCATGGCGAGATCAGCAAATGTTCCTGTAAATGGACCTATATTAACTGCAAAGGCAGAAGAGTTAGCACTTCTGGAAGGTCGGACTGGCTGGAAATATAGTCCTGGCTGGTTGGGTCGTTTTAAAAAACGGCACAACATTACTTACAAAGCTTTGTGTGGGGAAAGGCATTCTGTTAATGAAACGACTACCGAGTCATGGACGGAGGAGGTGCTAAAACCAGCCATGAGTAGGTATAATTCCGCTGATGTGTTTAATGCTGATGAAACTGGATTGTTTTGGAGATTGCTGCCTGATAAGACTTTTTCCTTCAGAAATGAAAAGTGTCATGGGGGGAAAAAATCGAAAGAAAGAATCACAGCTGTTGTGTGTACAAATATGGATGGTTCAGAAAAATTGCCATTACTTGTAATCGGTAAATTCAAAAATCCACGCTGTTTTAAAGGTTTGAAAAAATTGTGTGTTGATTATGCAGCTAATTCAAAAGCCTGGATGACATCAAACATTTTCACCAACTGGCTACATGCATTTGATCATTCTATGGAACGTCAACATCGCAAAGTTCTTTTGGTGCTTGACAACTGTTCAGCCCACCTAAATGTTCAAAATCTAAAAGCAACAGAACTTTTATTTTTACCACCAAATGCGACATCCAAACTTCAGCCTTGTGACCAAGGTATTATTCAAAATCTGAAGGTTCATTATAGGTCAGCAATGTTGTCCAAACTTGTAGGTCACATTGATGCAGACTTGGTTGCTGAAGACTTCAAGATAACCCTTCTGGACGCTATTGTTATGTTGAAATCTGCATGGGGTAAAGTGTTGCCTGTGACTATTGCAAACTGTTTTCGAAAAGCAGGCTTTAAAGTTGGAGATGATACAGATGATGAAAACACGGTTGTATCAAATACTTGTAATGGCAGTACCTGTATTATAATTGAAACTTCTGTGGAACCTTTGCTTCATCGACTGTATCAGGAACTGAACATTTCAGCAGAAGATTTTGTCAACATTGACAATGATATTGTTACTACATGTAGTGCTAGCCTTGCCAGTGCTGATATTCTAGGGATGTGTATGCCAACAGTTTCATCTTCTGTCCTTTCCAGTCCTGACCTAGATGGAGATGATGATGATGACTGTGGGTTGCCAGTGCAAACTGTTTCACAAATGGAAGTTTCAAATTGCATGGATAAAATTAACATGTATATAATGCAGGCTGGATGCCAAGATGATTTAATTTCTCATTTCTTTGGATTTAAAGAGGCCATGGAAAGACATTTTATTAACTCAGGTACCAAGGCACAGAGGAAAATTACAGACTTTTTCATTTAAGAGTGCTTTATCATTTAAGAGTTTACAAATTCTAGAGATAATGATGACTGTGGGTTAACGGTACAAACTATTTCACAGTTGGAAGTTTCAAATTGCATGGATAAAACTAACGTGTATATAATGCAGGCTGGATGCCAAGATGATTTAATTTATCATTTCTTTGAATTTAAGGATGTCATGGAAAGACATTTTTATTCATTCAAGTACGGGTACTAAGATACAGAGGAAAATTGCAGCTTTCTCTTTTCAAAGTGTAAAAAGTGCTGTTATTATCTAGATATCTGTGCCAACTTTGTAAATTAACACTTTTGGTGATTTACATTTTTTCTGTGTCATACATCTGTCGTATTCAATGCTAATTCATTATTGCATTGTACGTTGCAAATGCATTACCATATGCTTGAACTCTTATCTGATAAGAGGAATTTCTGATAAGAAGAACTATTTCTTGGGTCCCTGGTGAGTTCTCCTTATCAGGTCTGCACTGTACCTGGTTCAACAACCAGGAGGTTGGTTATACATTTATACAGTGCATTTAGGCTAAAAAATAAGCGTTTTTTTTCTTCCTAGATTGTACATTCTGTCTATAATAATCATATGTAGGTCTGTTCACCGGATTTTGGTTTATAATTGCACCACAGTGAATCTACAGATAGCTTATTTATAAGTAAACAGACCACACAATCTATACTAATAATATGCAGTTTCTGTCTGTCCAGCGATTTGTGTTTATAATTGCACCACAACGAATCTACAGATAGCTTATATATACAGTCTTACACAGTCTGTAATAATAATATGTAGTTTCTGTCTGTCCACCAATTTGTGTTTATAATTGCACCACAGTGAATCTACAGATAGCTTATTTATAAGTAAACAGACCACACAGTCTTTTATATTTGGACATGCACCCTAATATAACTAATGGCCCCTGTGTCTAGATTGAACAGTGCCCACCTTACCAAAATATAATTTAAAAAATAAAATACAAATAGCTACAGCTTTTGGAGTGCACAACTGTTTCTGTTCGTTGAAGTGTGCATGGTAAATCTACCTTTCCAACTCAGAAGAAAACAGTTTTCTAGGAGACTTTCAAACTCTATAATTATAAACATCAGAAGGCCAGAATTTTGATAAATTTATGTGTATTTATCCCAAATCCTTTACTTACATGTGGTCAGTTTTTTGTGAAGTTTTCCTGAAGTTTTAGGTTTGTTATTATTTAATGTGGTAATGAGAATATTGTGTTGTACCCAGTGGATCTCTAAACAGAGTTTTGTTTTTTTCCTAACCATGCAGAGACATGAAGGTTTTACAGATCTAACAGGGGTAGATTACTCAGAAGGTGCAGTCTTGTTGTCCAGAAGTATAGCTCAGAAAGAAGGTGTCACAGATATTAAATTTGAGGTATTTAATCAGTTAACTTTTCTGTAACTCCAAAGATTATTTGATCGTTTCTATAATATATATGGCATGGCTACTGCCATTGAACAGTCAGTTAAATTCTAAATGTAGTTTTTCTTTTGGTTCTCTGCTCAGATCTTGTCTGTGCTAAGTATGGCAGAAATTGCATTACAAGAATTTGTCTTTTAAATCATGCAAGGCATGGGTAACTGTCTTTAACAGACATTTCATTGCCTTCTATGATAAAGTCACTTCGAGCAGATAAGGCTCATGATCCTTGTTTGATAGCCTATCTAGGAGGTCAACTCTGATTTCAGCCCTCCTCTGCCTTGCGGGAATATCCATTTATGGGGCAGGGTTCGGGAGTAAACCTTGAGGATAAATCCGGAGTCGGAGTCCCTATGGCAGTCTAATGTTGAATCATCACTATTCTGGCAGCTCGTGCGACGTCGCTGGTACCAAACCGTATCGGCTGTTCCTTTGGACCTAGCAGCTATATGGACAGGGGGAACTTTGCTGCACGGGAAACAGCCTGATCTTCATTTAACTGTGCTCAAGCTTGCACCCTGGAGAGGAAACACACTGAAAGTAATGTGAGGCAAAAAAAAAAACAGCTGAGTGCTATCATCTCAAGGGCATATCATCCCCATAGTTGGTTATGACTGTCGTGAAACATTCTAAATCCACATATATAAATTAAAAAGGAAATGTAAAGCCTAACGAAGTAATTCAATAAAAGGAAAGAAGAATGGTAAGAGAACAGTGCTGTCACAATGGCGTACAAAAATCCCCCTTTTTCTACTTCGTCTGCATATTGTAACGCTTTCACGTTTACTAGTAAAGCCTACAGCAGCATACACGCGTTTCTAAAAATAAAACTGGTACTGTGTTTCTTAGAAAATCTTGAGATACGCACACTGCTTAATGACCTAGATAAAATACTAGCATTAATGTCATTATATACACTGCGTAATGAAAAGACAGACGGACTTAGAAGAGAGAGATAGAGAGATGAACGGAGGAACGCAGGCAATACTACCACAGTCTCGCGATATAAAATTAATGCCATCCCACGCGTAAGGCATGAAGCACTAATTTTTTTTTTCAAATAAACAGTGACAAAAAACACTACCAATACACGGTTAGGTTTTGAAAACATGATTAATGCTTATTAGGAAACATGACATTCTACCGTTTTATGTCTGAAATCCTGACATTAGTCTGACAGAACAGTCGAAAAGGCAGGATAGGTGGCGGTTCTAAATCGATAAAAAAAATAAAAAAACAAATACACGACTATCCTAGAATACATATTTTGAACGGAGCCACTTAGCCCCAATACATTTATATATTTGGGTGCCTTAGGACTTGCTGACAAAGAATATGTTAAGTGTGATGCACATAGTCTAGTAATTAACAAATTATAGCCAAAATATTATAGGGGTGTTGTCGGACAGCACCAGATCATATTTGCTCATGTTTGGATACTGCTTTAGGGGAATGAGGCCACTACGTTAAATCCGATTTGATTGGTTAGAATTATATGTAAGGCAAAACATGATTAGTCGACTGCAAATACTATTTTTGGTTGTTAAGGGAAACGTAGGAAGGGTAAATTTGTTCAAAAGCTTTTGTAAACATGGTCCCATTGGCTAGACCAGTTGATATAGTCAATTAGGAGCGTCAGTTCAGTGCCACTTTTTGAAATTAAACTGTGTACAAGCAAGTGCGTTGAGATCCAGCTCATATTTTTCTAATAAAAGCCTGGGACAGAGGCAGATCGGAATTGTGCCATAACTCATCGCCAGTCAACGTATTTGTTTAATATTTCCATGAATTGTGGTAAGCTAGACCTATTTGATATCTTTTTGATGAAAATTGAATGTGAATTGATAATGTATGTCTGTATGTGTGTGGTTCAGTAACAATAAACAGAGGCAAAGCCTAGATATTGCTCTATCATGAGAAACACTTGTCGGAGAGAAGTATAACTGCATGGGATTGCCAAATAGTACTATGACACCTATCTTATTGAATAGAAGGAAATAATGCTGGAATTGCAGAGGCGTTGTAACCATTAGGGAGAGGAATACTGGTGTAAATTGTTTCATGAGAAGCTAGCAGTTGGCCGACCGTGCTGAACTCAGTGTTTGTTATGTATTGTGCTTCAGTGTGGAAATAGATTATAAATTAGTTCTGAAGGGAGGTACAACCTTCTTGTTTCAGGGACCGTGGTCCTAATGTATTGAGGCAGCACCTGGTCTGAGTTTTGCTGAATCCAGAGGCTGGTAGCATACTCCTTGGTCAAGATAGCGACCAGTATTGTTTCTCAAGGAAACGGTGAAGCAAGCGAGCAGTGGAGACTATTTCCTGCCGGCCACACAGAAGTTAAGATTACGTTGGCCAGAGCAGCTCAATCTTGTGTATCCCCCCCCCCCCCCCCTTCTCCCCCCCCCCTCCTCTAAAAGTGACTTTACCTTAAATCAAGAGGGACATTTATTTGTTTCAAATAAAAAGAAACTGTGAACCTTTCCAATATTATTTCCACCAGAAACAAACACTTGAAGTCATGATGACAAACAACAACATAGCTTGAATAGCCAGTATTACCTCATAGTACTACAGCACAACTTACACACATATTGCAATAACAATATACGTCAATACAAAGATCCTATCTATAAATTGTGTACATACAACTTGTGATTACATTTGATTGTGATTCCTGGTTCACTTTGTAGTTGAATCGGGATATCTATTATTGACAGGAATTAATACATATTTTTAAAAGTTACCCTTGACTTATTAAGATAGTCTTATAGAGTGTTATATGTATGTGAGTGTCACAGTGTTGTAAAGTGTTGTGGATTAAATTAAATTGTTTATCTGTCTGTTGGTTGTTGTGAACATACACTTCAGCATTATCATAACCCTAGACATTCAACGTAGTCATCACAATATTCCAGAATAAGTCTGACTGAGGTATAAATGTGGTAGCAAAGTAAGGTCATCTGTAATACACCACACTTATTAGATACAGATACCTTCACAGCTGATCTCAGTCGGTACACTAAGTCCCTATAAATATTTATATCATCCCACTTTACCACAATGACTGGAGGAGGCTACTATAACCTTGATAGGAAGGTTTAGAAATTTAAACAAAGAATACAGTTGTTGTTGTTTAACTAGGGCTGCTGAGCTTCTTGCTCTTTTGCAGCCAATACCAATTTGAAGACTCTTTGGCATTACCTACACTGTTGATATTTTTTTTTTGTTGGTTCGGTTTTTGCCTTCTTCTGGCGAGGCGGGGTCCTATCAAGCTATTTGGTTATATCAGAGCGCATTTACCATCCCAAAAATAAAGTCAACTCTGTTGACTGCTAACCCGATCAGCATTGATAGATACTAAGTCCTGAAAAGGACTAACATTATCTATCTGCTAGCATAAAGCCCTAAAAAGGACTTGCTAGCTACACCAACGCCCGAGCTCTGTGTGTATGCGAGCTAGACACTGTAGATCTAGGCTTTTCCTGTAGCTTTTCTGCCATTCTGAAACTCATTGAGTTGAAGTCATTAGCTCAAGTATCTCCAACTTAACTTGTATTGAAAGGATCATCACATCTGGTCACAAGCTAGGAGGAAGAAGCATGTGGCATACTGTGCATACCCCATCATCATAGGGGGGATCTCCAAATATGCAGAGCTAAAATACTGTGCTCTGGTTCTGGGCTCTACCAAGGAATTGTCATGTCCTACACAGAGCCACTTCTCAGCTCTCGCTGCCTATCATGGGGTCAATAGTGAGATCCTCCTGCATTCAGGCAAAGAGGTAAAAACCAGAGTTACATCTGGGGCTCAAGTGACTCATCCAAGCTTAGTGTGCAATGCTGGGTTCTCAATATGTTTCCTGGAAGTGTGTGGATGATTTCAAGAGTCAGTGAGGGTGTAATTAGCATCACAGACTGAGGTTCACATCCAAATCTACATACTGTAGCATTGTGCATAGCTGGTGGTATTATAAGGCCAGATATGCCTGCATGCATAAGAATACAGTAAAGAAGTAAACATAAGAACCTACAATTAAATGTATTTATTGTAAAAGTCTCGTACCTTGAACACAGTAAAGTTACCTGTAAAGAAACATTCAGTAATAGCAAAACCAGAACCTTCTTCTCATGCACACATTTTTAAAAAGAAAAAGCAAGAAGAGAAAGTAATTTTAAAAAAAAAATAAATAAATAAAAGTTGTTCATTGTGAAGCATTTTTTTTTTCTACTGTCTATGTGTGTTAGTCAGACGGCATGAATGTCATTTTAACAAAATTTGGAATACTGTGTATGTGCCTGTAGTTTGTTTGTTTAATGTGTGATAAAAATCTTAAGAAACTTGAGAGTATTCCTGTAATTTCGTGACTGAAGACACTGTTTTCTAAGACTAGTACACTTCTAGCGCCCTGCCCCCCATGTAGTTCCAAGGGGGGGTCCCTGAAGAGACAAAGAAAGAATAGGACTACTGTACCTTTAGGTACGTTGAAGTATGAGGTTGTGTACGGGGCTGGCAACCTCATCATGTACAACAAATATTGACATAAACCACTGCTGCAAAAGCTTGGTGGAGGCTTCATCAAGCAATGGAGAGAAAGGGAGGAACTGGGAGTACCTGTAGAAAAGTAACAGAGAAAAACTAAAGAGAAGTAGAACTTGCATGACAGTGAATTCAAAGAGAGAGATACCTGAAGAGATTTTATCTGTGGTCTGTTCACTCATAGATTTAGAACCATTTAAAAGAAGCCAGAAAGCATTGATAGGTTGAACAATGATTCTTTGATATTCAGGACTGTCATAACAGAAAGTTAATGCTTGTGATTTCTTCTTATGCAGACCTGCGATATTTTGTTGCCGTCATCAGTAGCAGACTTACGCAAGTGCGGGCACTATGATGTTTGTGTAGATAAAGGAACTTATGATGCTATCAGCCTTCATGATACTCAGCTGTCCAGAGACCGTGTCATATATAGACAGAATGTGCGATCCTTGTTGTCTGATGAAGGATTGTTGATTATCACATCCTGCAATTGGACAAGGGAGCAGCTGGAGCATAATTTTCACAGTGGTACAGTATACAATATTTTGTTCATACAGAATGTTGTTGTACTTGCCAGATCTTACTGTCAGTGTCCTCATCGTGCTGAAGGTCACATTATTAAGCAGTGACAAAATCTCTCCATCCAACCTAGTGCTTGTTGTCTTTCAGAATTTTCAATTCAAATGTCAAGTCAGTCCTGTTGTATGGCTCTGAAACATGGAGAACAGCAAAAATAACAACTAAAAAGCTAAAGACTTACATAAATGGATGCTTGCGTAGAATAGGAGGATTGAAGTGGTATGATAAGATCACCAAGGTGGAACTGACAACAAGAACTAGACAAGCTTCAGTGGAACAAGAGATGAGAAGAAGACACTGGAGATGGATAGGACACACATTGAGAAAAACCTGTTGATTGCTTTACCAGACAGTCCTTTTTCTGGAATCCCCAGGGTAAGAGAGGTAGATGAAGGAAAAGAGAACTGGAGACAGGCATGAAGGGGATGAAGAAGACATGGAAAGACCTTGAGCAGATGGCACGGGACAGGAAGACTTGGCAGACGTTTGTTGAAGGCCTGTGCTCCTTGGGGAGTTTAAAGGTGAAAGAAGAACCGGGTGGTGAGCCTCGGTGTCTTCCGTCTTATTTTTCATTCGTGTTGAAGTTTTCCCACAGGGATTCCTCACCCATGTGTCCCTGAGTCAGTCTTTCATTTTGTATCCACGTGGAGTCTAGTTCATTGCTGGTTTTAGCTGTCAGTCATTTTTCATGCCTAATACCTAACTGAACCATCTCCACGTCCTTCATTTGATCTCAGGGTTTATGTCATTTATTCCTCCTATCTGTTCTTGAATAGCTGTGTCTACTCCATGTGAAAGAGCATTTCTGATGCACTTAATAATCACTTCTTGTAATGAGATCCACACATTATTTTATATCTGTGTCGTGCTGTGAGTTAAAGGGATAAAACACGCCACTTTATTTGGTCCAACAGATCAACTATGTCGAACAGTTTCCTCATCTTAGGCCAGACTGCCAACTTGACAAAAAGTTTTTTTTTTTTGCTTTTGTGTTTTTTAAAATCAGTTTATTCTGTTTTTATATTTGTTATGTCCATGGCTTTTGTTGGTAGAAATTTTAGTTGTTTTCTTGGTGTCATTTCACAAAACTGATCTGTGTATTTCTTGTCAGTGACACAATTGTTCCACAGTTTACCACAACAATCCTATTTAGTCATTAGGTCTGAGAGTAAAATGATTTGTCCATACACTTTTTTCTTTGGTATGGTGGTCTTGTTTCATTATATTTGTATAATTATGGCTTTTGTTGAAATCTGTCTTTTGGTTCATCTTTTTTGTGCATGATATGTGGTTCATGTGCATACATTGGATAAGTCAGAGATTTTGTGCTAACAAGTTTTTGTGGAATAGTAAAAGACCAGTAGAGTTGGTAACTGAGGAAAAGATGAATAGACAGCATCAAAATAAATTGATAACTAAGGAAAAGATGAATAGACGGCATCAAAATAAGTTGGTAACAGTGGAAAAGATGAATAGACAGCATCAAAATAAGTTGGTAAATGGGGGAAAAGATGAATAGACAGCATCAAAATAAGTTGGTAACTGAAGAAAAGAGGAATAGACAGCATCAAAATAAGTTGGTAACTGGGGAAAAGATGAATAGAAAGCATCAAAATAAATTGATAACAGGAAAAAATGAATAGACGGCATCAAAATAAGTTGGTAATTGTGGAAAACATGAATAGACAGCATCAAGTTAGTAACTGAAGAAAAGATGAATAGATGGCATAAAAATAAGTTGGTAACAGTGGGAAAAGGTGAATAGACAGCATCAAAATAAGTTGGTAAACAGGGGAAAAGATGAATAGACAGCATCAAAATAAGTTGGTAACTGAAGAAAAGATGAATAGACCGCATCAAAATAAGTTGGTAACTGAGGAAAAGATGAATAGACAGCATCAGAATATATCTGAAGAACTGGAAACAGAAAATAAGAGGGAATTATACGGGATAGAATGGAATACAGAAGGGTTGTGTTTGAAGGTGAACTCTTACAGTTGTGAATGCTGTAGAAACGTGAATAATGTTTTGTTGTAATGGTGTATTTTCTTAGAATTTTCCTGCATCATGATGTGAAAATGCTGACATACTTTGTACCAAAATCAGTGAAGTAATATGTGATTAATCTGTTTTGTTGAATGTTGCATATAAAGAAATGCTTGTAAGTATGCAACAGCATTTTGAGATTATTTTATTCCTCTTTTTTCCCCCCAGATTTTGAACCTGTCTATGAGATTCCCGCACCAAAATATACATTTGGAGGAAAGACTGGACAAACAGTGACAACTCTTGTCTTGAAAAAGAGAACAACAGAAGTTTGATTTATCATTTACTGCCAGACTTTGTTTTTGAGTATTTGTTGATTTAGGAAAAATAAAAATAAACATAACACTTTTCAAATCAGGTTTTTTGTAAAGTGATGGTTGTTGGCGTTTCGTGATATTTAATGTAACTGTGTTTGGTGTAAGTATAAACACAAGCAAGGAGGGAGGTAGACATTAGACATTCTGATTTTTATTTTTTTTATTTTTAAATTGATGGTCCTTGTAGCCCCATGTTGTAGTAAAGCTACTGAAAAATGTCCTACTTGGGATCGGTTTTACTCAAGCCAGACCAGTTCATTTAAGATCTTCCCTGCTGTTTATTGTCCTCGTAATTTTCAGGGTTATCCCAGCTTGTCTTACATCAAATTTAATTTGAGGTAAAGTAACTTGTAGGTCTAAAATTAAGGTAATATCATAATCTACTTATCATAATGTCTCATCTTCTCTCTTGACCTAGTCATTCCTCTTCTAATATAGAGGTTAGCCAGTGAGAGTACCGTACCATCTTGCTTATGATCAAAGCAATTCTTTTTGCTAATAGTGGGAAATAGCAGGATTTTTTAGATGAGTAAGATATGCTTAGCAAACTTAGTATTTGGGGAATAGTATTAATTTGGGTAATTAAGGCAGTAATGATGAAAAATCAAAAATTTTGTAACTGACCATAAGAAGTGTTATACATTGGTCTAAAAAATAAAAAACCCAGAAGAGATCCCAGTATCACTTTCCAACAACAGTCTATCAAAATACCAAAACTAATGTGCTAGCAAGTCAAATCTGTAAAAAAAAGTTGTGGGGGCTTTGTAAGCTTGCATGATTGACAAATAATGATATAAGAAGAAATACACATCAGAACAACATGGAAACTAGCTTCCAGTCATGCAGCTATTAAAGTTTTCTGACATAGAAAATCATTTGATCATGTAGTTGTATGTATACCTACCAGAACCAGCTTTTGCTCATGGTCAGCTTTACGTCCTGCCCAGGCGAGGAAGGACCCAGATAATCTTAAAGTATATATTCCAAGAAGGCTACCAAGAAAAAGCAGGTTAAAGATAATGGTATACACACAAAAAGTATGATAAAAGAGCTGTTAAGTAATTAGTCAAATTACAGTTTACTTACCTTTTTTCAGATCTCCTGTTGCCATTTTTTGACAGGCTGCTCTGTTGCTTTATAGCCAGTACATCCAGATAGGTCTGACTAAACATAAAATTATGGCGCCTCCTACTAGGTACTGTATAGAGGAGCATTATTGCCAGGAGTGTTTGGAGGAAAATGACATACGTCACCGTTTGCTACAATTTACAAAACACGAATCCAGATAGGTCTGACTAAAGAAAAAATTATGGCGCCTCCTATTAGGTACTGTATACTTTATGGTAGAGGAGCATTTTTGCCAGGAGTGTTTGGAGGAGAATGACATACGTCACCGTTTGCTACAGTTTACAAAACATGAATCCAGATAGGTCTGACTAAACAAAATTATGGCGGCTCCTATTAGGCACTGTATACTTTATGGTAAAGGATCATTATTGCCAGGAGTGTTCGGAGGAAAAAGACATACATCACTGTTACAATTTACAAAGCATGAATCACAGACTTGAACTGACCAGCTACTGTAACGATCACAACATAGACAGTAACGTGTAGGAGGCACTGAGAATAGACTACTCCACAAGGAACTACAAAATATAATCAAAAGATTTATCAGCTGAACACGAAATAAAATATGAACATAAAATGTACAGTGTTGAACCCATTATCAAAGCAGTTGATCTCGGAGCTTCGCTGGTCAATTCACTTGCCTACCCTTTAATTGCACTGGGGCTAGATAGGGGAAGTGAGGAAAGAAGAAAGACAAACAGGTTGAGGTATTACAGAAAAAAAACAAACATGGTCAAATGGTTGAAATGACGGATGGTAACAGTAGCAGCAATACATGTCTACATATGGTCTAAGGTGTATGTCTGAACTGATACAAGCTAACAAGCACCAAGATGCTATGGCATCTAAGAAGGATTTAAACCCTCCAAATATCAATAATGGAAATGGATAAAATGAGGGTTTAAAAAAACAAAGATACATGACTTTAGGAAAAAGTGAGGCTTTCAATGCTGAAATGGTTGTCATAGCAAGGACCATGCAGGGCTCGAGGACTAAACGAGGGTCGAGTGTCACCACAACCAGCTGTCCCCATGGTCTCACACCAGATGCAGGGTGGAGCTAAATCCTGGTGTCTGGATGTCTACATCTCCGATAGACATAATTCGAGGCATCGTGAAATCCTCTAATCCTGATGGAACACTGGTTAAGAAACATCCAATAAATAAGTAAATAAATAAATAAAGGTAATTAACAGGTACACGTTGGACATAAAGGATGGCACTAGACAACAGAAAAGAAAATATAAGTCTTCTTCTTCTTCTTGCGATCGCATCTTTGATGATTACACCGTCAGACGAGTTCTCATGATGAATTCGAAAATATAAGTGATAGGCTTACCGGGAATTGAACCTAGGACCAACCAGACGGCGCCATCGCCTTGCTGTGACAGTACATCGTGAATGGACGCTGAGCCAATTTTGCACCCCAAAAAAGTGCATTATTGGCTGAGGTCATTCTCATGACACTCACACAACTATGGTATAGGACCCGTTGACGACCCAGACAGTTTTAAAGACGCAGTCACTAATATAATTTTCCTATCAGCAAGTATAGACCAAATAAAGGCCGAAATACTTGTGTCCAGTAATGTGTAGTGAAGACGAATAACACAGAATAGACAGGTAGGTTGAAGTCACGGATGGGTGAACTCTGATAAATAATGAAGGAAACATGAGTCCTGTGGATAGTAAATAAATAAGTTAATATAATATAAATACATTTTTAAGAAACATCCAAAGG
Organism: Oreohelix idahoensis; assembly: GCA_024509875.1. Taxonomy (NCBI): domain Eukaryota; kingdom Metazoa; phylum Mollusca; class Gastropoda; order Stylommatophora; family Oreohelicidae; genus Oreohelix; species Oreohelix idahoensis. The sequence goes on along the minus strand of JAMPIV010018443.1, from coordinate 219,261 downwards.
CTGTCTCCACGAACCGAGTAAAATTACTAAGTTAATATAGTGAAGAATATAAAATAACACCAGCAATAATATTAAGGAGCGAACAAACAAACTTTATTTTCAAATGGTTAAGAATTTTGGTCATGCAGGCCCGTCTAACATTCTGCCCTTCCACTCTCACTTATCTTGCATACTATATCCTTTCATTCTCACGTGTTACTTTATGCTTTAATTTAAAGGCATGCTACCTTATAACGGTAATATAACAGCATACATTTACAGTATACAATCATAATCAAAATTAAGTATGTTTTTTTTTTTAACAATCATAATCAAAATTAAGTATGTTTTTTTTTAAACAAAAAAGAAAGTAATGAAAAGCCAAAAAAAACTACAACAAACAACAAACAAATCCAAAACATCCATACAGTAAATCAGACAATAATTCGAGTATAATCCCTTTAGGGTGGTCATAGAATCAGAAATCAGGAAAGAAGTACTGTGGCTGCTCTTTCCTGGAGCACATCTATGAATGTACACGCGAATGTCGAATGAATGATTGGTATGATAAAAACATCCGTGAACTGGACTCGTAACTGGGCACTTCGAACCGTGCCAATGCAGACATGGGAGAACTCGTTACATTTACTGGCATTATAATTTATTTAGGACGAAATACGTTGACGACAACAGGTTACAGTACTTCAACATGGATTCCACAGAGCAAACATACATGTAGCATGTATAGGCATGGTATAGGCATCATATTAAATTCCTCACATAAGATAAGGGTTTGACCTTGCGTCAATGTCATGACCGTTAGGACTATACTTACTTACTTACTTAGTCGTTCCCCTTCTACCGTGAGGTGTAGAGGTTTGGAAGAGAGAGCGCCAGACTATTCTATCGGCTGTCTTCCTCCTGGCCTGGTTCCATTCTAGTCCTCGGTCCTTCAAAGATTCCGTTAGGACTATCCAAACTATTAATCTTGGAATGAATATATTAACTCTATCCTATAATTCTGGTCGGGTACTTAAGTGGCAGATCCATGCATACTTGCATATAAAATAAACAACGCAGGTTATGTCCTAATACTTGGTTAACCTCTCTTCGTCGCCGTGACTCGTGCGACGGCAATCCACATAATATTACAAATCGATAAGCCGTAACGATGAAGCCATGAATTCTATACAATATTAAAATGCTTTCAGTGAAAGTCCCCGTTGATCCATTATAGCACCCCTGTTTGCAGAAAGGTGCTAGCTAGATACCAACAGAGGATGGCGACACGAAAGTTCAAAACAATCAATTCACTTCTTATCAAAACTGGTTCGGACTTACGTGTAGAGTAAACCGACAATGGCTTCTACCAAGGAGTCATTGTTCCAGAAGAATTCTTACCCCAACACACTGGGTATATATATAAATAGGCAACAGACTCAATGTCTGGCATGAGATGCTGGCTTCCTTTTTCAACCTCTGACGTCATCTGGCTTGTTTTGTAACAAGCGCGCCCGCAGATACCCATACACAAAATTGTGCATTTACGTGCGCGATAAATGAACTATACATAAGATAACACCCACCTAATTTGGTGCGTACTCACTTAACAAACATATAACCTGATGACTACTTAAGAATGTTAAGGACTAATAAAGGAGGCAACAGCTTCCTTACCACCGTCCGCAAAAAATTTAATTCTATTAAATTTTTTCTTTAATTAACGCGGAGAGGTGAATCAAGTTAACAACTATATATTATAATAATACATGATAGGTATATCAATCAATAACAAGAAAGTGAATGAAAAGATCCAATTCAACTCAACTCAAAAAAAAATATATGCATAAAAGCATATCATCACATTGAACAACTTTGAAACAATGTGGAAGAAATGAAAGAAATTAAAGCATTAAAGATGATTAAATGAAAACAAATGTAACAACTATTAAAGAAAATCATGGTAATAAATGAATTTAAATGAAAAGATAAGAATGTATCACGAATGAAAAGTGAAAAAATAAAAGAATACGAATACAACACCGGAAGTGATCAAGACACTTAACCGTTTCTAAAGATAACTGGTAGCATTACTTAACTACGCATGTTGCATCACTAACTATACTGAGTGATAATTACACGATCTAATAACTAGTACTAGAATACTTATAATTAATTATATTAAATATTAAACTAATTAACCAAGTTTATTTGCTAAAATTTTCTGAATAATGTTTCAGTCAATTAAAAAAATTTTAAAAGTTTTAATAAGTTTCTGAAGATTCTGTGTTATTTTCGAAAGCAGTCAATGAAATACCAAGTTCCTTTATATTAAAGTCTAAACACGTAGAAATTCCACCTATTCCACTGTGAAAAGTTAAGTCCATCACATTATACGAATGTTTATATAAATACTCAATGTATTTTTCTGGAAAAAAATGTTATAACTTTCCAAAGTTATGTTACTATCAGAGTTATATATAAGTCACTGTTTTGTGTATCATAGCGATTTCAATGAATGTTTCAACTCTATATACTTGAATAGGTATACACAAAATGTTATTGATGTAACGAATTATAGTTCCATGATCGTAGTGTTTATAAATGCGACTTTGTATGCGTAGAGTTTTCATTCTTTGTAGAACGTCACAACTCGCTTGATTCACTCGGGCAGCGGGAAAGAATGTCTGCCAAAACATTCTGCGATCCAGGTATAGCCCGTATGGTGAAACAGTATGGCTGCAGGGATATCGCATATCTAGTGGACTTCGCTGACTTGACGTCTGTTACTACTAAGGAGGGATTACTAGCGAGGTATAATTCCATTATTATTGTTAATCATGAAGATTACTGTTACTAATGCGTCTTGTTACTAATGAGGATTAGTGCTACTACATACCACTGCTACACACGAGATACTGTTATTGATACAACCTGTTTGTTGATATATATTTCGCCACGCAGGCTATTTATGGTCATGCGTTACTACCGTCACACCTGCTGTTCTCCTACCGTGTTAAATGTTGCAGTGAGTGTGCGTGGGTACATTCACACACTACAGGTACGCACGTACGAGTCGTAGAACTACAGGTGACATGTTACAATGGTTTATTGTCACAATACGTTAATATGAAATACACATAGTCAAACATAGCTCACAACAAGAAAATGCTCCCCTACTCAGAATCATCCAGATACTCCTCTCCTTAGCGCTACAATAATCAATACTGGATCCTCTCAGCAAACGGTTGGCATCACCGTGCTAATATAATAAATATGCCTCATCAAAGATGCTCTCAACATCATATAAATAGTTAATGGATCCCTTCAGCAACGGTCGGCATCACCGTGCTTATATAATAATATGCCTCATCAAACTCCCAAACGTTGGCGCTCTAATATAAATATGGATCCTCATAGCAAACGGTCGGCATCACCGTGCTTATATAATCAATATGCCTCATCAAACTCCCAAACATTGGCGCTCTAATATAAATATGGATCCTCATAGCAAACGGTCGGCATCACCGTGCTAACATAAACGGTCGGCATCACCGTGCTTATATAATCAATATGCCTCATCAAACTCCCAAACATTGGCGCTCTAATATAAATATGGATCCTCATAGCAAACGGTCGGCATCACCGTGCTAACATAATAAATATGCCTCATCAAACTCCCAAACATTGGCGCTCTAATATAAATATGGATCCTCATAGCAAACGGTCGACATCACCGTGCTTATATAATCAATATGCCTCATCAAACTCCCAAACATTGGCGCTCTAATATAAATATGGATCCTCATAGCAAACGGTCGGCATCACCGTGCTAATATAATATGATGAATACTACCAGCAATTTCTCGCAAGACTGCACTCCCTGGCAGTTTGCAGTAATCTCGCCTTCACTCATCTCAGCGCGATTAGATGACAATATAAGTCATGGATCCTTACTTCTCAAAATACTCACAAAAATACAATTCTTCAATAATCTCAGGAATTACTGGCCTACACAAATAATGGCCTCTTATCTTTTGCACTGCGCAGGCTTACCATCCAAAACACACACTGTGGGGCCGACCTCTCCCGTCGATGCCCAAAAACAGACTTCCCTTAGTTCACACACTAGTCCCGCCAAAAACAGACACGAGACTCGGCTGTTTAAAAAACACAACTCAGTCTCAATACTTGCATGGGCTAGCCACACGAGCTAACTCATAGCTCAAGACAGTTCAGAGAAAACACATCTCCGCAATTTGAACTGACCAGTGTTCGCCACGCTTACCGACTTGGAAACTTCTCGAACATACGAGGGAATTCCCCTAACACAATTTTAACTTAACATCAGCTTAATCAAGCAACGTAACCCGCAATCGAATCTGTTCGCTTAACATTTTCAAGATCACTTCCCCTTTATCAGCTTTAGTCTTATCAACGTCTTTCGTATTCAACGCAGTAAGTGCTTTCTGATCAGACTCAACAAAGAAGTGTGATCCAAGAAGATATCGCTGGAGTTTCGTTATCGACCACACGAGAGCCAAAAGTTCCTTGTCGAGCACCGAGTACTTTTGTTCAGTGGACGTAAGTTTCCTCGACACATAGAGTACCGGGTGCAAGGTGTCCCGTCCTCGTATTCCTGTAGCAATACACTTCCAATGCCGTAACTAGACACGTCACTGCGCAATATGAAAGGAAGATTTGCATTAGGTAATCGTAAAACAGGAGCTCTAGAAAAAAATGTCTTGATGGTTGTGGTAAAGTGGGATGTTATAAATATTTATAGGGGACTTAGTGTACTGACTGAGATAAGCTGTGAAGGTATCTGTATCTAATAAGTGTGGTGTATTACAGATAACCTTACTTGCTACCACATTTATACCTCAGTCAGAATTATTCTGGAATATTGTGATGACTACGTTGAATGTCTAGGGTATTGAAAATGATGAAGTGTAAGTCACAACAACAACAGACAGATAAACAATTTAATTTATTCCACAACACTTTACAACACTGTGACACTCACACACATATAACACTCTATAAGACTATCTTAAATGAGTCAAGTGTTTAAGTTTAAAAATATATGTATTAATTCTTGTCAATAATGGATATCCTGATTCAACTACACAGTGAACCAGGAATCACAATCAAATGTAATTACAAGTATTATGTACACAGGTTATATATATGAATTTTGTATTGACATAGTTTATTATTATTATTCTATGTGTGTAATTTGTGCAGTAGTAATATGAGGTAATACTGGTTTTGTTCAAGCTTGGTTGTTGTTTTTCCATCATGACTTCAAGTGTTTGATTATCGGGGAAATAGTATTGGGAAAAGTTCACAGTTCCTGTCATTTGAGCCAATTAATTGTCCCTCTGTGTTTGATAAAATGTCAATTTTTGAGGGGGCACATAATGTTGAGCTACTCTGGCCACAGAAGCTTATCTTTCGTGATGGCGGCAGGAAAAGACTCCTCTGCTCGATTGCTTCACTGTGTTCTGGAGACACCTCACTGGTCGCTATCTGGACCAAGGAGTAGGCTGTCAGCCTCTGGATTCAGCAAAACCCAGACCAGGTGCTGCTTCAATAACTAGGACCACAGTCCCAGAAACAAGAAGGTTGTACCTCCTATTTCAGAACTAATTTATAATCTATTTCCAGACTGAACACAATACATAACAAACACTGAGTTCAGAGCGGTAGGCCAACTGCCAGCTTCATCTGAAACAATTTACACCAGTATACTCCTCCCTAATGGTTACTACGCCTCTGCAATTCCAGCATTAGTTCTTTCTAGTCAATGAGATAGGTGTCAGTGTACTGTTTGGCAATTCCATGCAGTTTTACTTTTCTCCGACACCTTCTGTTCAGGTTGGAGCACTATATAGGCCTTGCCTCATGTTTGCTACTGAACCACACACATATACAGACATAAATTATCAATTTACATTCAATTTTCATTAAAAAGATATTGAATATATCAAGCTTACCACAATTCATGGAAATAATACACAGATACGTTGACTGGCGATGAATAATGGCACAAATTCCGATCTGCCTCTATCCCAGACTTTTATTTAGAAAAATATGATCTGGCTCTCAACGCACTGTTTCTTAGTAAGTTTATTTTAACATGTGGCACTGAACTGACGCTCCTAATTGCCTATATTGGCAGGTCTAACCAATCGGGCCATGTTTACACAGCTTTTCAAAAAAAGTACTCCTACTCACGTTTCCCTAACAACAAAGAATTAGTATTTGTAGCCCGACTAATCGTGTTTAGCCTTACATTTACTTCTATCCAATCAAATAGGATTTTACATGGTGGCCCATTTCCCGTAAAATGGTGGTTTCAAAACCTGCCACTGCGCAATTCTGATTTTGGTGTTGTCTGACAGCACCACCATTTTATTTTGGCTATAATTTGTTAATTCCTAGACTATTTGCGTAATGTTTAACATATTCTTTGTCAGCAAGTCCTAAGGAACCCAATTATATAAATTTAAGGGAGCTAGGTGGCTGCGTTCAAAATGTGCATTTTCTTCTACCTCCTGTTCACTTCGATACGATGTGGTGTCTGGGTACTGTCAGGCTTTCAAACGTAAACCAGTATAATGTCATGTTTCCCAATAAGCATTTTTCAGGTTTTTAAACCTAACTCTCGTATGGGTAGTGTTTTTTATCACTGTCCATTTGAAAAAAGGTAGTGCTTCTGGCCTTACGCGGGGGGAGGGGTGGCATTAATTGTATATCGCGAGACGCGTGTTAGCGTTGCATGCGTTCCTGCTTTCAGCCCTCCCTTCTCTCTATCCTAAGTTCATCTGTCTTTTCATCACGCCGTGTATAAAATGAAATTAATGGAAGTATTAATTTAGGTCATTACGCGGTGTGCCTAGCTCAAGGTTTTCTTAGAAATGCAGTACACGTTTTATTGTAGAAAGCGTGTAGTGATGCAGTAGGCTTTACTATCAACGTGAAAGCGTGAAAATATGCAGACGAAGCATAAAACAAGGGGGATTTTTGTACGCCATTGTGACAGCACTGTACTTTTACCATTTCTCTTTCCTTGTATTGAATTTATGTGTTAGGCTTTACATTTACCTTTTAATTTATATATGTGGATTTAGAATGTTTCACGACAATGGTGTCTAATGCGATTTGATGTTCTTCCGACCACCGAATCACGTTAGCTGCGCCCTTCTTTAATAAAGAAGAGAAAGGTGCAGTAATAGTTGAAAGATGAGGTATGAATTTAGCATAGAACTGAATCAGACCTAACAGCGATCTTACTTGTTTCTTAGTATTTGGTGTAGTAATGTTCAGGATCTTAGAGACATTACTGTCCTCAGTGTATAAGCGGCCGTGACCAACGCGGTGACCTAAAAATGAAATTTCGTGAAAACCCACGAAAGCTTTCGATGGTTTCGCCGTTAAGTTACATGAGCGTAAAGTGGACAGCAATGTTTTCAATCCAGTAATATGTTCATCCCATGTGTCATTAAAGAGACAAATGTCATCAATGTATGTAATGACATGGGACATCGGGACGATCATGATGCGACGCATCATAGTATGTAAAAATGTAGCGGGTGCGTTGACTAAACCGAATGGCATGAAATTATATTGGACTAATCCACGTGGAGTAGAAAAAGCAGTGAGTGGTTTTGCTCTTTCTGTCAACGGGACTTGCCAATATCCCTTTGAGAGATCAAGTTTAGTGAAGAAAGTGGAGTTAGACAGTTTGACCAATAAATCTTCTAACAACGGTAATGGTTCCGTGTCAAACTGGGTAAGTTTGTTTAACTTTCTATAATCCACACAAAGACGGATATTGTTATCTTTTTTTCTAATTATTACCATAGAACTAGAATAAGGTGATGTAGATGGTTCAATTATTTTTAATTTTAGCATCTCATCCAATTCCTTATCAACCTGAGAACGAAAGTGCAAAGGGATAGGGTATGGACGGATTCGGATAGGTGTATCGTCAGTCAATAGAATGTCATGCTGAATAACTGACGTACGCCCTGGAATGTCAGTGAGAACATCTTGAAATGACTTAAGAACAGCAGAAACTTGCTGATGTTGATCAGCCGAAAGATCAGTAGAAATAGTCACGTCATTCCAACTTTCAGTTGGATGAAGTGGTACCACCGGTATGGGTAATGGTACATCATGAAAAGAAGATTCTTCTTCTTGAATTACAGACAAAGAAGAATAGTGTTGGATAGGAGGTGTAGGATCATCAGTAGCTTGAAATACTGACTGAAGATAGTCAGGACGAGAGTAATATTCCTTTAACATGTTGATATGGAAAGTTTTATGCTTTCCCATGACATTGACAATATAATCGACATCTGAGATTCTAGATATTATTTTAAAAGGACCTCTCCAGGTAATAAGTAGACGATTGTCTTTACAAGGTAGTAAGACATATGCTTCATCACCAGGAAGAAGCTGGCGAAGACGTCTATACCTGTTAGCAAAAAGTCGAGCTTTTTCTTTAGCTTGTTCTGATGACGTGGTAGCTAATCTACACGCATCTATAATTCTTTTTCTTAAAGAAATCACATACTCGTAAGAAGATTGAGTTTCATCTGTGATATTCTCTTCGTAAGTAAGTCGTGTAATAACGACATTGGACCGCGCGGTTGAACGCCAAAGACCAATTGAAAAGGAGAAAACCCAGTAGCTTCATTTTGTACTTCGCGATGCGCAAAAAGCGCAGTGGGGAGGACTCTATCCCAATTTTCAGGATGGTCCTGAGTTATCTTTCCCAACAACTGTTTGAGTGTCCTATTCTGATGCTCAATTAATCCGTTGGACATTGCGTGGTAGATCGAACTAAGCGATCTATCTATGCCCAATAACTTCATGACCTGGGACATAGATTCAGATATGAATTGGACTCCATGATCAGATAAGATCTTCCGAGGAAAACCTAATCGTGAGAAAATCAACCACAATGCCTCTGCAACACTAGCAGATGAAGTATTCTTAAGAGGTATGGCCTCAGGCCAACGAGTACAAATGTCAATACAAGTGAGTATATGTGTATGACCTCTAGCTGATGATTGCATAGGACCAATTATATCAATTGACATTTTCTCAAACGGACGAATCGGAATGTCCGCAGCCTGAATCGGAGCTGCGTGGTATGGACCACGTACTTTGACCTCCTGACATGTCACACAGGAGCGGCAGTAAATATTGACATCTCTATGAATGCTTGGCCAATAGAATGCAGATAGCACTCTAGATTTGGTTCGGGAGAACCCCATATGGCCCGCACATTGAGAGTCGTGCGCATGATATAATATACGAGCTATCATTGCCGTAGGTACCAAGATTTGAGAACGTACGGATGAATCAGCATCTCGTATCACTCTCACCAATATCCCATTCTTTAATACAAATCTATGTTTAGATCCTGTATTAGAATTATTACTAGTGTTATTAGCCAACTGAAAATTTTTTTTTCAGAGAAGCATCATTTTCTTGTAATGTTATAAATGACTCCCGTGAAATAGGAGTGTCAACATCATCATTACCGTTAACCGTAGGTACAGTAGGTGTATCCTGCAACATATCATGAGCTTGTGCTCTAGTCACAACTGCATTTGCAGTATGTATATGTTGCTCTTCCCAATTATCGATTTGTTGTGGGGTACACTCCTTTATGCCATGTATGCGACCCAATATTATGTCGCTAACTGGAGCTGGGAGCAAACAAGCATGAATGTTTCCTGAAAAAAATGGAGTGTGAATATTAACAATGGCAGTAGGGAACGTTTCCACAGTGCCTCCAAAAGTCACACACTTGACTGTTTTTCCAGTAGCACAAGAAGGATCTACCAAAGAGTTTCTGACGCCGATCATGGAGCAACCTGAATAAAAAAGAACAGAGCATGGAATAGAATTTAAAAAACCCCTATTTAATTTAAGGCTTCCTGTTTCATCGTGAGTAGCTGACGTGGCCGTACAAACAGCTGGTAGACTGGGCAATACATGTCCGCAACGGAGCGTCGTGATCGCCTTGGGCTGGAACAGAGTTTTGCATTCTTGGCAACATTTTACCTGTTCATAATCAATAGAGCAAGACAGCATTATGGGTGTCAGTATTCGTGTTATGCTCTTTGTTACCTTGTGTGTCAATCATAGCTACATTAGATTGATGGCGTGGCCCCCTGCTCGAAGATCTATCTCTTCGTCGCGATCGATTCTGACTATCATTTCTTAAATTGCCATTATTATCATTTCTGCTTGGGTTACCATATTGGTTAGAACGCCAATTATTGGTATCACTGTTATGGCTTTGACCATATGATCTATTCCGAGAACCATGTCTATTGTTAGAAAACTGCGATTTAGATCGCCAATGTTGTATATAATAGTCTCCTTGATTTTTTCCAAAATTATTGTTATCAAAATCTCGTGATCTGTAAGATTGACCCCAAGAATTGTTATATAGAGAAGATTGCTAAAATTGTTTCCCCTTATAAAAATTAAAAGGAATTAAAATTCTCGTTATTTCCCTTTCTATAGTTTCTGTCATTACTTAAGGAGCGATGGCGTCTGTGATAATCTTGTTGCGCCGCAAAAGCAACAGGAAATTCATCTTTGACATGGGAATTGCTAAATTCCATATTCGAATGGGCAGTGCAGAATTGTAAACAATTTTCTTCCATTTCATCTAAATTTTTCGGTTTCCGTTCGTGTAAAAATGCAAGGAATGTCGGATTAACCGAAGACATGATCTTATCACGCATTATTAAGTCAAAGAGAGCGTCATAAGATTTTTGTATCTTGGATAATTCAATCCATCTTTCTAGAGTGAGGCGTATTTGTGATATAAACTCACTAAAATTCTTTCCGTTCTGTGGAAGAAGAGATTTAAATCGTATCCTATATTGATCCTCAGTCAATTGGAATTTTTTCAAAAGAGCAGCTTTGATCACATCATAATTATCTTTGTCATCAGATTTAACCATATTATAAACTGTCAATGCTTCACCTGTAAGTAGCCTATGTAAATGTGTACAGTATTGTGATTTTTCAATGTTATAGCATTTACATAGTGATTCAAATCTATCAAGGTAGAATATCACGTCGTCCGATGGAGGAGTGAATCTAGGTAATTTTAAGTTTACCTCTTTGTTATTTTCATATTTAGATGAAGTTTGACCTTCATGAGACTTTTGATTATTAGCCTCTTGAGCTAATCGAAATTGATTAAATTCTATTTCCTTCATCTCTTTTTTATGTTGAATCTGAAGTTGATATTTTCTTGTATTTTCTTCAGCTAACAATCTCCTCTCTTCCATTTCCTTTTGTTTAACTTCCATTTCTTTTTGTTTAACTTCCATTTCCTTTTGTTTAACTTCTATTTCCAAACGAATTTTTTTCTCGTCTGCCTCAATCTGAAGTCTCTTTTGTTCTGCTTCAAATTGCCTTTTTTTTCATTTTCCTCAGTTTCAAATTTCTGATTTTCTAGTTTTAGAGTTTCTAATTTTTGAGATTTCTCATATTCCGCCAAAGCGAATGTTCTAACCTCTTCAGGAGTCATCTGGAGGGCTTTAGCTTGTTTAATAAAATAATCAAGCGAATACATTTTTACTAGTATGTCCTTGAAATACTTATTCCTTTAAAGATTTACTCAACTAATCACCAATTACTTTTCCATTCAATAAGTGTAACACGTTCCTGTCCAAGAACGGCACTTAAATATGACTTAATTATTCAATATATTACTAATCAATAAAATAATTTAACCAATGAAATGTAATGAAAAGACTAAAGCAATAGACAATAGCAACAATCGAGACGGGACAAGATAATAAAAGACCACCAAAAACAGTCGCAGAAATCAACCAAGTAAGAATGGAAAAATAAGGACTAATTATGCAAAAAATGCATCGAAAACTGCGATAATATAATTAAACAAGACAATTGACAACACAGTGTAGAAACACAAAGGTGTAAAAAGTAAACGATAGCAAGGTGAGAATGGACGAATATTACAAACAAAATACACCATAAAACTAAAGTACGTATAAAAATTACTGCCAAAACGACAAAGAAAACTTGACAATACAGCTAAACAGTCAGGTGTCACGGACAACCAGACACAGTGGACCTAAAATCCATCGACACATACGCGTCGGAACATTCCACTGCGGGAAGTCTGCGAAATAAATCTAAAGACCAGTCACGAAGGCCCTGGCGTGAAGCTGGGATGTATCCTCCGTGACTCTCCTTTCCCAACCTCCCACAACAAACATGGAACATATAACATGCAACACGTAAAATATAACAACGGACATGTCAAAGAGCGGCTCAGCTAACGTAAGACGGTACAAAAAAAAAAAAAACACCAGCGTAATACTCATCTTTTGATAAGAAAATAATTCCCAGGATTGTCGAGTCTTGCAATCCGGCGCTGTATTAACGAGTAAGCTTACGTAGCATGTGGCAGAGTCCGCAAATGTTGGAAGTAGTCGAGTTCATAATGACCTTGAGTGTCCGTTAAATTTCCAATCAACGTCGCTGAGTTTGATAGTGAAGGCAGTTCCCACTTGAAGTATGCAGTTGTATTCCAACGTTCCGGATGTTGACTTCAACTTGAAGACAGTTTCAAACGTTTAGTTAGGGATCGTTCCTTTGCATCTGACTTGATATCAGACCACAGAATGGCCCACCAATTTGTGGCTGCTCTTTCCTGGAGCACATCTATGAATGTACACGCGAATGTCGAATGAATGATTGGTATGATAAAAACATCCGTGAACTGGACTCGTAACTGGGCACTTCGAACCGTGCCAATGCAGACATGGGAGAACTCGTTACATTTACTGGCATCAAAATTTATTTAAGACGAAATACGTTGACGACAACAGGTTACAGTACTTCAACATGGATTCCACAGAGCAAACATACATGTAGCATGTATAGGCATGGTATAGGCATCATATTAAATTCCTCACATAAGATAAGGGTTTGACCTTGCGTCAATGTCATGACCGTTAGGACTATCCAAACTATTAATCTTGGAATGAATATATTAACTTTATCCTATAATTCTGGTCGGGTACTTAAGTGGCTTGGTACCTCTGACATGGCAGATCCATGCATACTTGCATATAAAATAAACAACGCAGGTTATGTCCTAATACTTGGTTAACCTCTCTTCGTCGCCGTGACTCGTGCGACGGCAATCCACATAATATTACAAATCGATAAGCCGTAACGATGAAGCCATGAATTCTATACAATATTAAAATGCTTTCGGTGAAAGTCCCCGTTGATCCATTATAGCACCCCTGTTTGCAGAAAGGTGCTAGCTAGATACCAACAGAGGATGGCGACACGAAAGTTCAAAAAAATCAATTCACTTCTTATCAAAACTGGTTCGGACTTACGTGTAGAGTAAGCCGACAATGGCTTCTACCAAGGAGTCATTGTTCCAGAAGAATTCTTACCCCAACACACTGGGTATATATATAAATAGGCAACAGACTCAATGTCTGGCATGAGATGCTGGCTTCCTTTTTCAACCTCTGACGTCATCTGGCTTGTTTCGTAACAAGCGCGCCCGCAGATACCCATACACAAAATTGTGCATTTACGTGCGCGATAAATGAACTATACATAAGATAACACCCACCTAATTTGGTGCGTACTCACTTAACAAAAATATAACCTGATGACTACTTAAGAATGTTAAGGACTAATAAAGAAGGCAACAAGTACAAAATAATAAGTACGGATTTAAAAAAAATACTTCACAAATCTCTCATTTAAACATCTTTAACTTGCAGAAGAAAAAACACCTTAGTGTTTTATTGCCCCCCGGTGGAGTGTCTTCATTCAGTCTTTTTTTTTCAGGTTGATGGGGTTCTGGTCACGTTGTAGTTAAAGTTTCGGTTATAAGATACATTTAAGAAACATAATTACTGGTATGATAATAAAAACTTCCATCTTCGTCAAGTATCATGCCTGGTGGCATAGGAGATCATGTCTTTCCACAACTTCCTGTCTCCAGTTCTATTTATCAATTCTGTTGTTGACTTCTTTCCATGCCACGATGTCAAACTGTCCAGTATTTGCTCTCTTTGTCTTCCTTTATCTCTTTTTCCTTCAATCTTACCTGTTGTTACGATATATTCCAGCTTTCCTCTTCTCATAACATGTCCCAAAAAAGTGGATTGCTTCTTTCTAAATATGTTTCCTTTGTGCATTGGCCTCTTTCAGGACATCCTCATTACTCTTTTTGGCTGTCCATGGCATTTTTAACATTCTTCTGTAAAACCACATCTCTGTGGTCTCTAGTGTTTTCCATTCTTGTTTACTAATTGTCCACACAAAAAAAAAAGTAGAAGAAAAAACATCTTAATGTTTTACTACCGCTGTGCTTCTTGAGTGTCTTGATCCATTTTTTTTCCAGTTAATTCGATCCTTTTCACATAATAATAATAATAATAATAATAATAATAGCACCTTCAGTCAGAACTGACTATGGGAATGCAGCTCTCAGCTGCTTATTTTCATGTGTTCCTTTTGATGTTTTCTCCTCTCTTCTGCTTGCTATGAGAGCTTCTTTTTGCCCAATCTGAGGTGGCACTGTAGATAGCATCGCCACTTGGTGTGGTCGGCAGCTTCATCCTCCCAGGTTGCTGGATTTATGCCCATAGTTTCATCTATAACATACACTTGAAAGAAACAATATTACTGGTGTGGTAATAAAAACTGGTAGAAGAAAAGATACATTAGTGTTTTATAACTGCGGTTCGAGTGTGAACGGTGGTTTGGTTTTGATAGAGAGAAAGAACGTAGAAAAATGGTTTGAGAGATATGGATGGGTTTGGTTGGTTACAGATTATTTGTCGTTGATGAAGGGAGATAAGATGTGTAAGGTTAGGCTTTGTCTTAAGGGAAGTAACTTAGAATTAAGTCCCTTACAGGTTTGAGTGAGTTAAGAAAAAAAAGTATGCACGAGAAAGTCGAGATGGGTAAACACATGTTAGGCGTGAACGAAGAATGTTGGAACGGGGTTTTGAGAAGAGTCTGGTTTGAGACGCGTTAGGCGTAGGCAGGGAAAGGTGTTTCTCTCAAGTGTGTAGTTAGATATTGAACGTGCAGCGTAGGATTTGATATTGTTGTATAAGATATATTCGGAGCACCAAAGTGTTTGTGTAAGAAAAAGTGTATTTCAAATGAAGAAAACAAAACCAGGTACGTTTTGACATTTTGATTGATAACTAGCGTATGTGGCTCAGCAGGCCGGTTCTGATTCAGGTTCAGTAAACAGATGAAATCTTGGTAAAAGTGACAGCCCTGGCGGTTAAGGGCAGTTTCTCGTATAGAGATATAACAAGAAACATGGGAAAAGAAACATAAAATAAATAAGCAGTACAGAAGAACGACAGGAAGTTCTGTCTGAATAAATATATGACAGGTTCTATAGCTGGGACAAGTAATAGTAAGAAGACAAGCAAATGTATGTGAAAAATGGATACTGAGATTGTTTGAAACTGAAGATTGTATTTTGCAAGACTGCCAACCTTGAAGAGAAAGGTTGGGCATACCATTTTTACTCAGTTATCAACGTATGTTAATAAAGTTCTACCATTGATATTTTCACTGCTGTTTTGAGTGGTATCGATTGATAAACAGTGGGTATAAGAAAAAGTAGAGTCAGTCTGAGTGAAGGAAGTTTCTAGTATTTACTTTACAACACATTAGCTACTGGAAGGGCAGAGGTCCGAATCTTGCAATACGACTCACGGCTACACGAGTATCATCATCCAGTGTTGTTCCAATTAATTGGATTCTCCTCACATTATTGCATACACTTAAAAAAAATTTGCTAGTGTAATAAAAACTAACAGAAGAAAAAACATCTTAGTGTTTTATTATCGCTGTGCTGTTGGATTGTTTCATTTAACATCTTTATTTTCAATGAATTGGATTCTCTTCACTTCAAGTTTCAGTTATAACATGCACTCGAAAGAAACAATATTACTTGCACGATGATAAAAATTGATAGAAGAAAACAAAAAAATGAGTGTTTTATTGCTGCTGTTCGAGTAAAATCACCAAATTTTTGTTCGGGTAAATGGATTCTCCTCACATAACAGTTCAAGTTTCAGTTATAACATACGATTGAAAGAAACAATATTACTGGTGTGGTAATAAAAATTGGCAGAAGGGAAGATATCAGTTGTGTTTTATTACTTGCGTCCTAAGTTTACAACAGCGTTTATTACACACCATACAATGTTACAGAAATAATTTATGCAAGTTTATCTTTCACATCACAAAATTTCCTCCTTCATTCAGATCCCCTTACTTACTTACTTAGTCGTTCCTTTTCTACCGTGAGGTGTAGAGGTTTGTAAGAGAGAGCGCCATACTATTCTATCGGCTGTCTTCCTCCTGGCTTGGTTCCATTCTAGTCCTTGGTCCTTCAAAGATTGTCTAATGTTGTCCTCCCAGCGGACTTTGGGTCGTCCTGGAGGTCTGGATCCCTGGCTCTTAGTTTCTCATGCTTGCCATGGTAACCGATCTTCTCCCATTCTGCAGACATGGCCAAACTATCTCAGTTGGGACTGTTCTACATTTGTCTGCAGTGGCTGGGTTTTTAGGCCTTGACGTATCGTCTGGTTGCGGACCATGTCTTTTCTTGTTACTTCAACCACCTTCCTCAGATACCTCATTTCTGATGTTTGGATCTGGCTTTTGTGGGTTGTAGTAATTAATTAATAAATATAATGGGATTCACATCCATACGTCAAGACTGGGACATAGGTGGAGCGGTGTACAGCCATCTTCGTCTTCTTACCAACTTCTCTTTTGCTGAGGAATCCTCGATTTATGGCTTGAAAAAGTCTCCCAGCTGCTGCTCTTCGGGTAGCCAACTCTTCTTTGATGCCTCCCTTTCAATCTGACAGCTCCAAGGTATTTAAAGTGGTCGACCTGCTGCAGGACCTGTTCTTCCAGCTTAATCTGATGTCTTCTTTCCTCTCGTGATATCACCATGGTTTTTGTTTTCGAGCTGCTTATGATCATCCCTCTCTTCTCCAGCTCTTCCTTCCAGACTTGCAGGTTGGATTGAAGATGTGCCTCTGATTTAGCAATCAGGGCAACATCATCAGCAAATGCCAGCTCTGAAATACAGACCTGTCTCATCTTCCAGTACCCCACTGAATACTTTCTTGTTCTCTCCTTACATGCCTTGATAACATCGTCCCTGAGGAGTATGAAAAGATAAGGTGACAGGAAATCACCTTGTCTTACACCAGTGGTGGTTCTGAATTCTTCTGACTTATGGTTTGCCGTCCTCACATAATTTCTGCAAGACTTGTAGAAGCTCCGTATAGCATGAATCAGGGGTGCTGGAATGTTCTTCCTTGCCAAACAGTCCCAGAATTTGCTCCAGGGGACCCTGTCAAACGCCTTTTCCAGATCTAAGAAGCAAAGATAGATCTCACTCTTATACTCAAGAACCTTTTCACTCAACTGTCTTCTTCTTCGTTCGTCCTGAAAAGGACGTTGGTTGCGTTGTGTCTGTATACAGCGAAGCTGCTATTTTTGCGCCTTTCGACCGACACATCCGACTTCACCACATCATTTTTGGGACCGGGTTAGCCTTCCCTCTTCGATCCCTACTCACTCAGCCAGACTGCAATGATGCAGCATGTTTCCAGGACCACCACTTGGAGGTGGAGTAGGGTCTTGGTCAGCTCTGGTTCACTGACCCTGACGCAAGCTGTTGAGCTATGGGTCGCTAACTGCATTCTTCACTGTTGACGCATCTTAGGTCCCAACTGAACTGTCTGAGTGTGAAGATTAGAGTACTTCTATTTGCTCAGAAGCCACACTGGACCTCATCCATTTGTGGCTCAGCTAGGCGTCTGAGCCTCTGCTCCAGGATTCTAGAGTAGATTTTACCAAGGACACTGAGAAGGGATATGCCTCTATGGTTTCCACATTGTCGATTGTCACCCTTTTTGAAAATCGGTGTTATTATGGCAATCTCCCGATCCTTTGGTTTGGTCTTGTTGCACCAAGCTGCCAGTAGGACCCTTAGGAGTAATAGGTTGCCTGCTGCTCCCATGTACTTAACCATTTCTGGTGTTATACCATCATGCCCTGCTGCTTTGCCCATCTTGATTTTCTCCAGTGCTGCCTTCAGTTCTTCCATCTTTATGTCATCTTCATCACCATTGGTTTTCTCTTCTGTGCTAGTGGTTATCATTTCTGGTGCTTGACCTTGCTCACCATCAAGGAGTTCTGAAAAATATTCT
The DNA here is from genome assembly GCA_024509875.1 of Oreohelix idahoensis. Classification (NCBI taxonomy): domain Eukaryota; kingdom Metazoa; phylum Mollusca; class Gastropoda; order Stylommatophora; family Oreohelicidae; genus Oreohelix; species Oreohelix idahoensis. Next base: position 200,968 of record JAMPIV010018443.1, on the reverse strand, counting down.
TTCCATCTTTCAATTACTTCTTTTGGGCAGTATGCAATTTGCTTTGCTTGTCCTTTATAAATTTAAGAGGGCACTGTTTTTCCTTCCTCATGTTCTTTAGGGTCTTATAGAACAATTTCTGATTTTCTTGCGCATCTTTTTCTAGCTTTTCTCCAAATTCTTTCCAGGACTTCTGTTTTGCTTCTAGCACCTTGTTCTTTGCTTCTGTTCTGAGTATCATATATTCTCTATATTTCTCAGTTTTTATGCTGTGTTTTTAGCTCCTAAGTATTGTTTCCATGCCATTTTCTCTCTTATTTTCTCTTTGACTTCCTCTGTCCACCAAGGTGTCCTCTTTCTCTTGTTCTTAACTCGAACTTCACCACATGCTTCTGCTGCAGCTGTCTTTATGATGTCCTTGAATTTAGGCCAGTGTTTCCAGGTCATCAGGTTGTTGTTCTGTTTCTCACTGCTGTAGCAATAATCCCTTGATATCTGGTCTTCACTTCTGGCTCTTTCAGCTTGTAGGTCTTTCACATCACAAAATTTCGTCCTTCATTCAGATCCCCTACATATTCAAAGGTGGGGGATGGGGGATGATGAACCTTACAAAGAAAATATCGCGTTCCTATCTCATGCAGTTTACGAATATATTTTAATAGCTAGCTGGATAGTTTTCATTGGGAATGCGGAACAACTACCTTTAATACCGGGAACACTGTGATTTTAAATGCCGGCGGGAGAGGTCTAGTCTGAAACTTCCCTAGTTTATAAAGTCTTTCTTTTCTTATCTGCAGTTAACTAAAGATCTATCAAATCATCCAATGGGATCTACTGGTAGATCAGGATCGACTGCTTGCTGACCCCTGCTGTGAACAGTATATTTCACAATGAATCATTTTTATTCACAGAGATATGCTACCACCATTCCACGAAATGTTAGACCAAACAAATTGAGTGATGTAAACACAAAGAAGGATTGTTTTGCTTAGGGAGCCAGATATTTTGGACATTTTGCATAATTTAATCTCACTCCATATCATTTGCCATTCTAAACAACATCTGGAAATCTTCCAAGAACAGCACAAACACAAATTAAAAATATATATATGAGAGTTGGGTACTTTTGTACAGTGTAGAATGCTGGAGAGTAACAGAACAGGAAATGTCAACTGTCATCTTTTCACACAACCTGCCTAAGGAAAATTCTTCGAATTTTCTGGCCAAATACATCAACTAAGAGCTGCTAATTCGGAGCCACCAAGAAGATATATACTACCATAGCAGGTAGACGATTGACGCGACATCCCCAGAAGAGACCCTGACACCATCATCAGAACCGCCATGCTATGGACTCCAGAAGGAAGGCGAAAGAGAGGCCGACCAATAGCAATTTCGCGGAGAATTGTGGAAGCAGTGATGCGAACAATGAACCAGAATTGGGGCACTACATGAAGCATGGCTGCCCACCGCGCAAAGAGAAGACACTAAATAAATAATATACATGAAGGTATGATTCAAGCATTCGTGCGAAATAAAGAAGTAGAAAATTAGACAACAGAAAAACATGTGAAATGAGAGGCTTACCGCAGACTCGAACCCAGGACCTTCTGAACGACAACACCGCCAAGCTATAGGAGTGAATCGCGACTATCCTCCCTTCCAACTAGGCACCACAAAAATAGTGTTTCGTGGACAGGGATCATTAGCGCGGTTTCCGCACCTAACAAAGGGTATGTACCTTGGAACGGTCCAGTCTAATGAATGATGCTATTGTACAGTATAGGCCATATTACACACAAGAAAGAGGAGACACTTTGTTGCTGCCCTACAAGACGCCACGAGGCGTGATCGTCACTAATCACTTCATCAGTCACGACGAAGGACGAACGAAGAAGGAGAATCTCACTCCACCTGTGGGCTGCCAGGGTCCGAAAGGGAAACAAAGAGTAATGAAACGGTCAACCACCAAACACGTCGTAAAAAGCCGACTAAGGAGCCCACATGGACTCGACCGGCTACCCCAAAAAAAGCGTCAAAAACTTCAACCACAATATGGACAAATCAACTGAGAGCTTGGCATGAGTTTGTTGAAGGCCAGTGGTTCTAGGGGAGCTTAATGGTAACGAATGAATGAATCGGGGCTGAAGGGTAATGAAAATAATCTCATTCCAAAATACTGAACATACAAACTCCAGGATGAGAGAGCTGGAACATAGCAAAAGCAGAGAGAAATGATGGAGTAATAAGAGGGGAAAAAAAAGAGAAATGTTGGAATACTGAGCGAATTTTAGTGGGGGTATCAAGAACAGGTTACTAAAATAAGAATCTTCAATTCAAATGTAAAACCAGTCTTATTGTATGGCCGTGAAACACGGAGAACAGCAAAAATAACAACCAACACTACAGACATTCATAAATGGGTGCTTGCGTAGAACAGAAGGATTAAAATGGCACGACAAGATCACCAATGTGGAACTGACGATAAAAACCAGACAAGCGCCAGTGGAACAAGAGATGTGAAGAAGACGCTGGCGATGGATAGGACACACATTGAGGAAACCTGTGGATATCATTACAAAGCAGTCCTTGTTCTGGAACCTCCAGGGTTAAAGAGGCAGAGGTAGATCAAGAAACACGCAGAGAAGAGAATTGGAGACAGAAGTCAAGATGATGAGGAAAACATGGAAAGAACTTGAGTGATGCCACGTGACAGGAGGATTTGGTACGTGTTTGTTCAAAGCCTATGCTCCTGACGGAGCTAAAGGGTATTGACTGACTGATTGATAAAGAACAGGAGCGTCCGACTGACTGAGTGGTTAGAGCGCTGGTCTCTCGCGGCCAAGAAGCCGGGTTCAATTCGCGGTATCGACACGCTCCAGGCTACCCAGCTGTAAATGGGTACTTAACTTTGCTCTTGAGTTAGGGAAAGAAAAGGCAGTGAGGAAGGGAACTGGTCAACCCCACCTCTCGATGCTGGACCTACTATAGTGAAGTCTCTAACACTTCACTCCCCTGCGGCAGTCTCTGCTATGGGAATCTTGACCGTATCAAGAACAGAGAGAGAAATAATGCAGTAAAAGGAGACTTACTTGACAAAGTATCAAGAAAAGATAGAAATTCTGGGCGCTGAAAGAATGCAGTATGAATGAAATTGGGAAATAATATAATATTTAGAGTTTTTCTCCTTCCTCTTCTTCTGCGTTCGTCCTAAAAAGGACGTTTGTTACGTTGTGTCGCAGTTTACAGCAAAGCTGCGATATCTGCGCCTTCCGGCCCGACACATCCGTTTTCCTTATGGTATTTTTGGGACCGGGTTAGCCTTCCCTCTTCGATCCCTACTCTCTCAGCCAGACTGCAGTGATGCAGCCTGTTTCCAGGACCCACCACTTGGAGGTGGAGTAGGGTCTTGGTCAGCTCTGGTTCGCTGACCCTGACGCAAGCAGTCAAGCTATGAGTCGCTGACTGCATTCCTCACTGTTGACGCGTCTTCGGTCCCATTTAGAGTTTTGAAGTCTCAAGAAAAAATAGAAATGATAGAATACTGAACAAGTTGAAGCCCCGTGTAGTCCCGGAAAGGGGGGGGGGGGGGGTTGGTCACTGAAGAGACAAAGAAAGAACAGGACTACTGCACCATCAGGCATGTCGTACAAGGTAGGGGTCAAGGTCAAGGATCCCGTTACACGCCCATTGAGGCATATTGGGAATATGTTTTGTTAAGCCCATATTTTCTTGAGCATCGGCACACTAGGGGTGATGTGGTCAGCATCACGCCGGCCGCCTTAACCTTCCCAGAAGTTGCTGTGGTACCCAATTCATGAGGCTGGGTCGACCCCGGAGCCGTTTGCGGTCTTAAAAAAACCCACCTCAACTGGGGATCGAACCATGGACCACCGAGCTAGGAAGCCAGTGCACTAACGACTGCGCTACCGCGGCTCCCGTACAAGGTAACTAGTTTGATATCATGCATGAGGCTGGTAACCTCATCTTGTAAAAACATGGCGACATGAACCAATGTTGCAGGAGCTTGTGACTGTTTAGTAGAGGCTTTCATCGAGGCTAGTTGTAATAATCGTTTCATGATCCGTAAGGAGTGCAAACGAAAATTATGACGATGATGATAAAAAAAAGTTGAAGGGTATAAAGAAAACTGAGAAAACATAATTTCTAACTGGTAAACAATGAAGCACCTGTTGAGAAGAGAGCAATCAACACTTAAGAGCATGAACAACAACGACTTTCTCTTTCAGGCCAATCTATGCCAGACTTGGTGCAGATATACAAAAGCGGGCGGTCTGCATCTATGCCTTCTTCGCTTCATCCAGTTCGTTATCTTTCCTGCTGTGGTAGAGCATCTAGTTGTTAGCAGATGTCTCCCATTCCCTCCATACTATTTGCCTTAATGAAACGTCTGTAATTTAAAAAAGTGCGCATTGCACCGTAAAATCTAAATTGAACACCCATTAAAAGAGCACACAAGCTCTTTCATGGTGCATTGACCATGAGTCATGATAAGCTAGACTACAAGAATCCAATGAAGTTGAAATGAAATGGTAAAGAATGAAATTCTTCTTCTCCTTCCTCTTTCGCCTTCAGACTTCCACATTAATGACTCTAATAACGGCAGTTGTCAGCTCAAGGTTCCTGACATTTCCAAACAGTTTTTCGTAGATTGAAGTAGGTTGTTGCCATATGCTACTCTCTTCATTGCTGTATGTTGGACAGGACTGCCGCAGGTGTTCGACTGTCATCGGGCTGGTGCTGCAGGTGCAGAGATCTGTTGCACCAATTCTGTACTTGTGGTATAGATGGTATCTCAATCTGTTGGGTCCAGTGCGTAGCCGAAAAAATGGTGACCTGGTCTTGCCTAGCTAATGATAAGCATCATTTTTAAATGGCCTAGGTTCTCTCTTTCCATTTTGGACTTGAATGTGGCTTCTAAAATAGTTTTTGCCATTTCATAAGTTATCCCTATATCATACTGTTGTGGCGCCAGGAGACTAAGCGCCGTCATCAGAACTTGCAGCAGAAAGAGCACAAAAATAATTATTGCCCCTTCCCCACGTCATGTTTGACGGGTTATTTGCTCGTAAATTAATATTATTATAGGCTTAGAAGTTACACAAACTTAGTCTTTGTCAAGACCAACCAAACAAAAAAACAAAAAAAAACCCCAATTAGTGCAGTTACATTTAACTTACAAATATAATCTATGGTTTTCAGTATCACGAATATTCAAACACACATCCCACCCCTGTCTCTGCATAGCGCCTAACGGTGGAGCATGTAGTCAACACTGTAGTAGGTTTTAGAGAGCCTGCGTTAATTCACTCGTATCTTCCGGAGCACGGAGCAACACTAGTAGGTTTTAGAGAGCCCGCGTTAACTCATTCGCTTCTTCAGGAGCATGGAGTCAACACTGTAGTAGGTTTTAGAGAGCCTGCGTTAACTCATTCGCTCCTTCAGGAGCATGGGGCCAACACTGTAGTAGGTTTTAGAGAGCCTGCGTTAACTCATTCGCATCTTCAGAAGCATGGAGCCAACACTGTAGTAGGTTTTAGAGAGCCTGCGTTAACCCATTCGCTCCTTCAGAAGCATGGAGTCAGTATTACAAGCATAAATATCTAAGAATCCTTCATCAAACACATGCAAGCTGTCTACAGTGATGGTTTCTGTCGCAACTGTTTTACATGAGAGGTTCCCAACCCACCAGAACCTCTTTTTGGTGTGTTTGTTTTTGTTTTAAAATACTGGATGGGAGCCGCGCTAGCGTAGTGGTTACCACACCGCTCTGGCGACCGGGTGATCCAGGATCAAACCCGGGCGACGGCATTTGAGGATTTTTCGTCGACCGGGATTTGGACTGGATTAACTCGAGACCTGGCGAGTACATTTGAAGGAGTGTCGTCGACCAGGGACTGGCGGCTCCTGAGCCGACCCAGCTCTAATGGGTACCTCCGAAATCGGCGAGTATCTGCCTGAATACCGAGGGACACCTGTCTCTGTACAAGAAAAAATGGATACTCACGTAAAATCAATGTCAGGTTAGACATTAATAATAACCTGAGATTTCGCCTCGAGTATTAGCGGGCGTACGAACCAAAAAAAAAAAAAAAAATACTGGATGAGTTTAGTTATGCGTTCAGTTGCAACATAGACAGCTTACAGTATTTTTCCTGTGATATGTTCGTCATTTGTTTAAAAAAAAAAAGAACTTTAAATTGAGTTTTGGTGTTGGGATCCTGAGTTTTATATGTGATCATCATTTTTCTTTTCGCTCCCTAAGAAGCATGGAGCCACCACTACAGCTGCCCTCCCCCACCTTGCAGGAAGCCTACACAAATCATTGACGTGTTCACGCAGCAGTGGGTTCTGTAGTAATTAGCTTTACATGGTGAAGTTGCCAGCCTCAAGTACAAGCTCATGTTTGTCATGTTATAAGTAACACGTGTCTGAAGCAACAGTAGTTCTACTCTTTCCTTGCAACACAAAAGACCCCACGAGACCCACAGGAGACTGATTTATATATTTTGGCTTTATCTTTTGAAAGTATTTTGCATAGCTCCAGTCATTTACATTCTATGTGTTTATGACCTTACCAAACAGACTAGGAGCCAATGTATGTAAAGATTATCAGCTTATATATCATATATTCTTCTTCTTCTTTGTTCGCCCTCAGACTTCTATATTAATGATTCTAATAAAGGCAGTAGTCAGGTCAAGGTTCTTGACATCTTCAAACAGTTTTTCGTTGAGAGAAATAGGTTGTTACCATATGCCACTGCTTTCACTGCTGTAAGTTGGGCAGGACTGGAGCAGATGTTCGCCTGTCATGAGGCTGGTGCCACAGGAGCAGAGATCTATTGGACCAATCCTGTACTTGTGATATAGATGGTACCTCAACCTGTTGTGACCAGTACGTAAGCGGAAAATGATGACCTGGTCTCGCCTAGATAGCTGGTGATAGGCATCATGTTTTAAGTGACCCGTGTGTTCTCTGTCCCATTTGGACTTGAATATGGCTTTTATAGTTCTTTTAGCCATTTCATAAGTTGTCTCAATATCGTTTTGTTGCAGGACACCCCTTCTTGAGCAAGTTTATCTTTCTCTTCGTTGATATATTAGCCTTATATGTCATATATAGTCACATGACAAAAATATTATTAATAATTATAATGAAGAGAATACGACCAAAGAAATTTTAAAAACAAAAAATTGCACATGAACAGTGTGGATTTATTGAACAAATGGAGACAAATAATGATGTACATATAATACGAACTATAGTGGAGACAGGGAGCCGCGGTAGCATAGTGGTTAGTGCACTGGCTTCTTAGCTCAGTGGTCTATGGTTCGATCCGCAGCTTTAGAAGATCAGGAACATAGCAATTGATCAGAAAGATCTAGAGAAAAAAAACCCACGAACTAGCAGCAAGAAGTGGCTGTACCAGTAGAGAATAACTGGGAGGCTTCCTACACATAAAGGAGTGAGACAGGGAGGTATTATTTCCCATGATCTATTTTGTCTACAGAGTGAAACCACAATGAAGTCAATCTAACATGACATGGGAATACGATTTGGAGGTTAACATATAAAATGCTTGAGCTATACCAGGGCTCAGCAACCCAGGAGTTGTGTGGACCTGCTTTAGAAACACCGGGGTCTCGAAAGATCTACCATTATAAAATCACTAGCAACAACCCGCCAAAATTGGCAGGTTTTTAATTATAGTGTTTCTGTTACACGTATTACATTGCTGCTTCTTCTATAGTCTCGCTTGCTCGTTGTGAATGACGCGATCATCTCTTCCTTTTAGCCATCTTATCCTTTTGATACATAATAATAAGTCTGCAATACTTTTAATTAAAATTTTGTCTTGAAGAAACAATCCAAAAACTTACATTTTAAGGTTATTTTTAAGAAAAAGGATGAGTTAAATCCGTTTCCCGAGTGAAACTGGACAGAAGAGTATCTTGATTGTCTATTGATTTAATGCACACTGTCACACTGTTTCTGTTTTCGGGAGAGGGGAAATAATACAATTATTGTCTAACTTTCAACCACAGGTGCACCCCCTTAGCTGTGGTCGAAAGTTAATGCACTCTCTCGAAAATATAAAAAAGTGCGCAAATGACGGGGTGCAAAGTGTGACAGACCGACAGACCGAAGTACCTTACGGCGGGAATTATGGTATTGGATATTTGTTTTCAGGTTTGAGAGTATCTAGACTATGGAATAAGTCAAGTCTGTATGTAATTTTCTAGCGGTAGAAAATTAAATAAAATATTTTACCTTCACTGCAAAGAAAATATCGCTTTATGTCATACACCATTAACGAATAAACTGAATTTTAGTTAGCTAGTTTGCGATTTTTAACTTGGAATGCAGAGAAATTATCGTTAAACCTTGGGACACAATGTTTTTAAGTGCCGGTTTGAGTCCGAAATTTACTTAGGTTGAAAATTCTTTTTACCCCTCCGTCACCTAAAGATCTACCAAATTATGTCTTGGGATCTAACGGAAGATCAAGTTCGACCTGTTGCTGATGTCGCAGATATATATAGTTGATGGTGCACTTCAGTTGACGTTGAATGAGAATCCAATTGTCGCATAAAGAGTTTTGTATAGTAAGGAAGATGTGTAGAAAGTACATAGACCTTTAGACACTAGTTTTCACAGAGGTGAGCTAGTGTTGAGGGAAAGAGTTAACAGAAGGGCACAGGTTGGTGTCAGTGATTCTCTCACCTTTTAAACTACCAACTCTTGTATTTTTCTGGCGACGACTAACTCTTTCTTACTCAAATCTTTTTGAAGATGAACTAATAGTAACAAGTAATACAATGAGGGTTGAGTATGTTTTTCTGAACAGAACATACAATCTACTAAGTCAAACTCAGAATGATGGTGAGTTACAGAATGTACATAATTACTTTAATTACAGTAGAAAATAAAATCAATGTTGACATGTACTTTGAAAAGAAATACTAGGAAATTTAGAACTGTCAGTGTCTTTGGTTCAGATAAGAATAAGAGGCTATTTTCCTCACTGACGAAAGTTTATTCCTATGGCTATTTCTTGGATAAGTGAATTCTGATTTTGGTCTGGGTTTTACGTAGACTTATCTGCTTGGACTTCTCCTGGGCGTCACAGTAGGTAGGGATTTACCAACTGGAGAATTTGATTCAGTTGAGCTACAGTCCAAGAGATGACTAGGCTGTTCGTTCACCTGGTTGTGAAGTTGCGTTATGCTGTTCAGGTGCTGACGAGGTATTGACTGCTTAAATCGGTAGACTGCTCATATGCTATAGACTGCTCATATGCTATAGACTGCTCAGGGTTGCTGACTTGTGATCACCGCTAGAGAGTTTGAGATGTAAGCACTAGTTCTCTCTGTAGCATAGAGCAACTAGGCGGTTTACTCGCAACAATTTACAGCAATCAAAATCCAGAAACTGGCTAGGATTCTGCAACTGGGCTGTGGAAGACAATGCAGGTAATCAATCTTCTGTTTGCTTTACAGATATATTAACTACAGCCACTCTGGACGTTTCGTCTCAGAATGGTGCCTAATAATATATTTACCTGAAACCGTAACAGTCAGTCTTCCTTAAAGGCGACTGTCCGTTTGTTTACAAATTCCTGTCTAGCGGTAGTCTCACACTCAGGTCGGGTCAGTCAGGTCAACCTTTGTTACAAGCAGACGCCTGGCCGGGTGCATTCATGCGTGACTGCACTGGAGGAATGCTATTTCATTCACTCGTTCCTTGAACAACATGGTTCTTCTCTCGTTCACAACAGTTTTCTTCATCACATTCCTAATACAATTAGCTTGTAGTACTTTCTCATATCAGCCAGTACTCTTACATCATTATAATGCATCAATAACATTCATAATACATAAATGCAAATATCTATCAATCTAATGTAAAGAAATAAAACCACAATATTTAGTATTTCACACTTTACATCCATTAACTAATCCCTTGATATTAGAGTTAGCTAATTAAGCGAATACTGAGAGTTTGCTTACCGCTCAGGACTTATCCACAGCTTAAGAAATAGAACTTTAGTAGCGTTTACTCTCAATCACATATACTTGAAGATATGAGGTAAGTTGAGGCTTCTCTTCTATAAGCGTGCGTTGTCTTTCAACGGTTAATCAGCAAGTGATCTTAAAACTCAGCATTCGTTCGCATGAAGTTAAAACATTTCCGTTCCCACGTCCAGAGTTAATTACTTCCTGTCTCTCGTTCAGCCATGAAAAAGATTTATCGTGGCGGTCTCCATTTGACCACTGAACACGGAAATATGATACTCTGGGAACCACTGGTCGTTTCGACTAAGCGAATAAATCGTATAGACGTCCCTAAAGAAATAACGTCTAATGCCTTTGTAGAAGATAGTATTTGGATAGTATGACAGGACTATTAGTGAAGACTTGAAAAAACAGCTAAAGAAACGATCGCAGGTGCAAATATTTCCGTAGAGAAAACAGACAAAATGTGAAGGAATAGAAAAGTAAGGAATTTTTTAAAATAATCTAGACAAAACCTTCGAGCACTCTGTGACAGCTGACTTCTGCAATGCTAATGTCACATTATTAACTCATTAAGGACGTGGCGGTTTTCCGATGCTTTCCGCAAGAAATGTTTCTGTCCCTTTGTGTTTTCACACAGTTTAAAAAGTGTAAGGATTCATTCCAAGTTTTTTTTCTTTATTTTAAAGAACGGCATTGTTATGTATAGTGGTGCAGGAAATAGGATGAGTATTAATTAAATGTTAAACTGGGGACAAAACAAAATAAAAACTTAAGTCAAATATACAGGCCCCGAAAACTAGTTTCCCATCACGATAACCTCAAAATCGGCCCTGAATACTGGCCTTTAGTCCTGTAAGAGGTAATAGTTGAAAACGAAAAAGACCGACAGAAAATGTTAGATATAGTGGTATAGGCGAGTGCAGAAAAAGGACGCAGCATGTACAGCAAGAAAACTGTAACAATTGTTATCTCCAAGAAAGGGATCCAAACTTGAATACAGAATAACGATACACGGAACAAACTTTAAAATAAATTAAAAAATAAACAGTTTAAAACAACTGGGCATAATGGTTATATCAAATGAAAAAGTCATCACTGAGATTAAAAACAGAATATGCCAAGTAAAAAATAGCATTTCATAAAATGAGGAACATCGAATGGAATAAATCCCCGTCACTACACACAAGAAAAAATGTTCTGAAGTCAGCGCATTATTATTGTATGGAATCGAGTCCTGGTCATGTCTACAATATGCACAGAAAATGTCTTGCATGGATGAGAAAAAGACAGGCCATTTTAAGACAACTGTATCAGTGCTCCGAATTCCTCACTTAGATCACACAAGGAGAATCTCAGCACAGTGCAGAGCTCCGCAGCATCGTCGAGGATCCCAATGTGTCTATAAAGGAATCACCCGTTCTATAAATATTTTTTGAGGTGGGCAGGTTTCCCATTTTTTAAATGTTGACAGGGCAGCGGCCGTACGGCCTACTCTTTACGATTTCCAACTGCCGAGGGATTTTTAACGTGCGCCACTTCCACACGGGACCTCATATTTTTTTCACTCTTATCCGAGAAGGTTAGGCATCCGATCTCACTACCCAGAAGATCTCACCATCCAGGAGATCTCACTACCCAGAAGATCTCACTATCCAGAAGATCAGAAAAAAAAAAGGGGGGGGGGGAGAATATAACATCATTAGGAACCACTGGTTCAGAAAATAAAATGTAATCAATTATATTCCCTGTGTTGGGAGCGAACCCGGTACCTTTAGAATTACAGGCGGACGCTACACCTCTTAACCACTCCGACCGCCAAGACTGTTAAAAAGAGCAAGATGAGAGCATCAGGAACGAACTACATAGTCTAATAATATGACACGGGAGAGAATCAACAACATAACATATCAAGAAGGTTTACATGTGCTTACTTACTTACTTAGTCGTTCCTCTTATTCCTTGGAGTATAGAGGTTAGGCAGAGAGAGAGAGAGAGAGAGAGAGAGAGAGAGAGAGAGAGAGAGAGAGCCATACTGTCCTATTGACTGTCTTTCTCCAGGCCTGGTTCCATTCAAGTCCTCGGTCCTTCAGAGATCGTCTAATGTTGTCCTCCCAGCGGACTCTGGGTCGTCCTGGAGGTCTGGATCCCTGGCTCTTAGTTTCCCATACTTGTCGTGGTAGCCGATCTTCTCTCATTCTGCAGACATGGCCAAACCATCTTAGTTGGGACTGTTCTACTTGGGTCTGCAGGGGTTGGTTTGTTAGGCCTTGACGTATCGTTTGGTTGTGGACCATGTCTCTTACGGTATTTTATGATGTTGATAATTATGAAGATCTCCGTTCAATATAGTCTTCAGTTAGTTCACTTCCTTCATCTTCTTGTTTTCCCTTTTCACTTCTTATGGAGTATGGAGCCACCACGGCTGCTGGTTCCTGTACAGGAAGCCTACATTAAATCAATCATGTACGTTACACTGTGGTTTCTGTAACAAACTGTTTTTACATGATGTGATTGCCAGCCTCGTGCGTAACCTAAAACTAGTCGCCCCTTATGGCATGCTGGACGGAGGGGTAAGTCTTATTCTTTCTTTGTCTCCTCAGAGACCCCCCGGGGCACTACATGGGGCAGTTATATCAGTTATTATATACGTTCAACTAATATCTGAAAATGTTCACTAAAAATTATATCATAAAAGTATAGTATCTTTTGTGTTCACCAGAACCTCGGTCATTGGTAAAATTATTTCCTTCTATCACAAGAATATTCAGAGGTGAAAAGTTTATCACAATGAAAAATAGAATGCATAGATCAATCAATCATTCAAAAAGTTATTGGCTTGGCTTCTTCGTGTACATAGGTAAGTGATTACATGCTTTCATTTATTTCATCTGCCACTTTCTCCACTGTCTTCACCTGTATCGTCCATACTTATATTCTGTCATAGTGATCATTCCACCACAATTTTCATGATCTCTTGGTCCTCTTTCCCTGTGGTTTCCAAATGTGTGCCTCAAAGTCGAGCTATAGGTTAGTTCCTAAATGAAATATGTAGAATACATCTCTATTTATATTTATTTTACGTGTGGTTATGCAGGCTCTTGTTTGGTTCTGTCCCAGTGACCCCCAATCCAGACTCTATACTGGAAGAGTTCTTGGCCAGCTTCAGATCATAAAATTACAAAGTGCTGGCCTTAAAGACAGGTTGGCAAATTAAACACAACAGTGTTTGCACAATTTTAAAAGCCCATTTAGTAACATTTTTGTTTGTTAATCACAGTAAATTATTTCATGCAACAAAAGGTGTTTGTGAAGGTGGTGCAGAAGGAAGCCTCTGCTGATTTTCCTGCTGTTGATGTGGTTGACGTTCCTCATGTTGTTGAGACGACTGTTGTTCTGTTTGGCTGTTGACGTCTATAAGTTTATTTTCTGCCTTCAGCTTGTTCCACATGACAGCTCCAAGAGCTTGTGAAAAGTGATCATCTACTGTACCAGAGGGGAAGGCAAGAGGTGTGGGTTCAGCAGTCCTGGCTTTTATCTCATTCCAAATCTGATCACCCAAGGCTCGAGCAAAGTGATCATCCACCGAACCTGTTCGAAAGTTGATGGTAGATTTATATTACAGATGTGATTAAACATAACTTTAACTACAGTACAGAATGTTCAAAATGAGTTTAAGTTATGTGAATTTAAATGACTAATGAAGCTGTTAAAAACTAAATATTCTAGTTCCGTGGTTCTCAACGTGTGTCATATGGCCCCCTAGGGGACCATGCCATGTTTCTAGCGGGCCACAGTAAGACGGTAAAGTATATTTTTTCCAGCTCACAGCGATTATGTGGGGCGGGGGGGGGTCCACAGCGGTAAACCAGGCTAAGAAAGGGGGCCACGAGCTAACAAAGGTTGATAACCCCTGTTCTAGTTAACCAGACTATTATTATTACAATTTTCCTTTGCGCTCCTTACAGAGCATGAAGATGTAACTGCAGCTGGTCCCCGTATACAAAGCCTGTACCAAGCAGTCACATGCTCTTGTTGTGGTGGGGGTTTCAGTGGCAATTGGCTTTACTTGATGATATCGCCAGCCCATTACATAATCAGCCTTTGAGTAACACGTATTTGCTCTTATTATTTTAACCACCGTTGTAAAAGGTTGGGACTGTGTTACAAATCAGAAATCTGAGAATAACTACGATCAAACATTAAGTTCAATAACGGTACATTAAAACATGAACACTTTAAGGTACTGATATACAACATCCGAGGGGCAAAGTTGATTTGTCGGCCAACAAGACCTTCCTCCGGGCAAAACGTGCACGAAAATGGCAAAAATGGGAGGAAAGCGAGACACAGAAGGAGAGAAACTATTTTTCAAAATAATCTATGTAATTAGCATACTTGCTTTGCCACGTGGACCACTTTGATGGCTGAAACATTGGCGGTTTTGAAATTCAAGACGTAAATACCACCTGCTAATAATTTGCTGTTTTGCTATCAGCAAGTTACTGCAGTATCTGAGCAATCAGGTAAACTGTAGCTTAAGTCATTTGATAGTTGTACACTCACGCTCTCTATCAAACTTTCCATCTTCAGTTATTAAGAAAGCGACTTCTCACTGGGATTTATCAGAGTAACAGGTGTTTCTACTGGGATTTACGTGAGCAATTACAACATTTTTTATTTACGGCTCGTATAATTTTCATTTATTTTTAAAAGTGTATTTAGCTTAGGTGTCTAAATATTTAAACAATTCACTCACAAATTCAAACGGACAATCATCATATATACACATATTTTGTGTGGTGTAGAAACAAGGACAATAAACAAAAAATTGGAAGAAAGAATTGAGGCCTTTGAGATGTGGATATATAGAAGACTCGCCACTGATGTAAAGAAAAGAGAACAAATAAAGAGGTCCTAGAAACCCCAGGTATGAAAAGAGAATTAATGAAGGAGTGTCACATAGTTTAGTTTTGTTCGCTCTCTTTTCCTCTCCGGCAGTATTGGTATTTCCGAGTCATTGTTTACACTTCTTCCTGTAATAATTCGTCATGTCTGTTTACCTGACCATCCATCCTGAGAGAGTAGACAGGTGATGCAATATTGACCGACAGTCATGTTGGTGAAATTCTTGTACCAAACATGGGCGCGCCGGATTAACACGAAGTTCGCTCCAGTGATTATTTAGCGCTGATATGGCTATTGTGATTTCCTAATTTATCTCGTGGAGAGAACAGAACCCAGCTGGTCACACTATGAATGTTTTTTTTTGCAAAAGTACAGGACAGTAAATTATCCAGGTGGTGACATATTGTAGACAGGCATCTGAAATGTTGTAATCCCTTCCGGACAGAATTGTTAGGAAGACATTATTTGTGATAATGTAAGAAGTTGTAGTTGTAACCATTACCGAGAATTGACGGAAATACCTACTCTTTATACGGAAAATGACCGTTTGAAATTTACAAACGCATGAGTCATGCAAAAAATTCCATGAGGAAAGTTATCATAACACGCATAATTGGATACAACTGGCTGGGCAATTCTAGATGTTAAAAAACAACACTTATGATTGGAGCCTGGTCATATTGCAACAACCACGTGCGTGGGACGAAAGTTGCAATATAATCTGACACTTTCGCCGGTTTAGAGCACTGTGAAATTCACCTCGTCAAGATTAAGGTGGACTTATATCCCAGGAAAACTCTACCTACATTAACACGGAAAGAAGGAATCCTAGGAATCTGAAACACAAAGTCAGAGCGGGAAGCCCTGTGTAAAGTAATACCCCAGACCGCGTGTAAGAGGCATCTTAAACAAGTTGCCTTAACTATTGCTCTGAGCCAGGAGTCAATATTCCTAAAGATATTTTAGGAAGAGTTGTACATTTTAAAATTCTATATTTTGCATTTATTAACATGTGAAAATTGCTAATGGATGTCCAAGTCATACGAGGCTGGCAACCTCAGCATATAGAATGATGATTTCATGAACCACCACTGCAAGTGCTGGTGACTGCTTTATGCGAGTTTCCCATAAGAGAACCAAAAGCAGAGGTAGTCCGAAGATCAATATGGAGCAGTGAGTGGATGATGATAGAGCTGATGTACATACTGGTTATATTACTCACCTTGACAACCAGTGCAAATGTAAAGATATTCAATATAAATGTAATGAATGTTTTCTGCTCACTGGAATTAATATTAATGCTCAGAGAGGGTAAAGTTCTGAGGTAGATGGGGTGGTGGAATGAAAAAAAAAAGGGGGGGGGGCCCACACGATTGTATGTCAGGAAACCCAATACTCAAGAGGGTATTTGTTTCTCTTCTTTCATTATGCTAGTCGGCGGTACCAGTTGAGGGTACTATCTCTGGAACAAAGTGTGTGGTATAAGTGGCCTGTTGTCAACTCTAGACACCCTATCAGACGGGTCTTGAAGACGCTGAGCCTGCTTCAGGATTACTCCCTGATATTTCTTGGAACGTGTCACAACCTCCAGTCTTGACCAGTGACGAGAGTGCATCACTCCATAACCTGCAAAGAACCAACCATCGGCTGGAGCAGAAACCAAACTTACTGGCAGCTAAGTACGAACTTAAAAGCTGCCAAGTGAACTTTAAGAAAAATTCCCTCATTATCCATAATATCACCCTGTGATGAGAACCTTTTTTTTAAAAAGAGAATTATTCATTTTACAGTTAAATATAATTGATTATTAAATTTGTTATTTGTATATATACCAGGTTATAGTTGATTTAATCTTTTTGAGTGTACTGCACTCGTATGTCTCAGTAGCCTTGAATACACTTAAAACAGAGCTACTAAATAAAGATTTCACTGGATTAAATCAGTTGGGGGCTTGAACGAGCTAAAATACAAAATGATTCTTCATAAAAGGTGTCGGGCAGATACAAAGTTAACAATTGCTCAGTCCAATTCAGCATTGTTCTTGATTTCTGAACTATCTTATGAATACTCCCTCGAGGTAGAAGCTTCATCATCCTTCTATCTGTATCTCTGCCAAGAGTAATCTTGTGCGAAGGTAGATAACTTTGAAGACCCACATTACATACTCTAGGTTCTGGCCATTGTTGGACCATCACTGCAGAGCAAAGGGGAGGCAACCCGTGACAAGGGGGTCAAAATTAGACAGCTAAAATATTATGGTCATGTAAAAAGAAAACACCTTACTGAAGACCGTAATAGAAGGCAGAGTTGAAGGCAAACGTGCAAGAGGAAGACAGCGCTGTAAGTGGGAAGATACCATCAAGAGATAGACAGAAAAGAGTCTATCAGTGCAATATCAAGACAAGAGACAAAAGACGTTGGGGATCCATTGTAGCCGATTTTCGATGTGGAGATGGCAGCTGATGATGATACGAGGGAAAGTCAGTAAGTAAGTTACAAATGGTTATGAAAAAAAAAAAAAATGAGATACAAACTTGAACACCATGTATTATTGCACTTACATTTCCCCTTTATTTCTCAACATAATCTCCACCAACATTGATACACTTATCCCATCGCTGTATTAGTACTTCGAAACCTGCAGCATAGAAGTGCGTGCTCTGCTGTTTCAGCCACATTCGCACCTCACGTTCAACCTCTGTATCACCCGCGAAATGTTTACCGCCAAGGTGAGCTTTTAGTGGACCAAAGCCATGAGAACATCCTATTGCAGTTGTTACACTGTCTATCGTTATTCGCCTGTCAGCTCGAATCATCTCCTCCACCCGCCGCACACATTCTTCTGTCGCAATCTCAACGGGACGACCAGGTCGATCTTCATCAACAATTTTTGAGCGTCTTTGAGAGAATTTATCGACCCAATTATGTACCGCTTGTCGCGACAAACACTACACACCGTAAACAGGAAACATTTCCTTATGAATATCCTTTGCAGGAAGTCCTTTTGCCCAAAACAATTGCCCAACAGCGCGTTGTTCTTCATTGGTACACTCCACGAGCACGGTCGCCATTTTTATCTGCTCTGCGCATGCGACACCTAGCAGTCTGCTACATAAGCTAATCATAAAGCTGGATAATACTGTCGCATAATGACACCTTTAGAAACTACCAAATACCATTTTCAGCTTCCCCATATCAATTTGTAACCTACTTACTGACTTCCCCTCGTAATTAGCTTCGCTCCCATTTTTTTTTTCTCTGTTGCCGGACGTTCGTTTGTTCCAGGAAAATACCGTGTAGCTGTAATGCAGGCAATATTTATGTTCTATGTCCTATTAAGACATAGATTATCTATGTTCGTTAACCCCACTTTCTTCCTCCGACGCGGCGAAGCACTCACACATTCGCTGTTTATTTCTTAAACCCTTAAAGGCCCAACCGTCCATATATGCCCCATCGTATATTACTCTAAGATAATTTTATAGTTAAACATGTATTAAGGCCCACTGGGTAAATATGGGTCATTTCATAAGAAAATGAACGGTCTTCAAGTTTATATACAAAGTTATAATCTAACATACGTATTCAATCTTAGAAACAAGAATAAAGTGCACAATTTAGTGTTCAGTTGTAGAAGCTCTTGGGTCCTGAGCGAGTTGTAAGCTAGTTTACATTTTTTCACTATGCTTTTGTACTTCTTTTTGCTCATCACAAAGCGTCCATTATCTTGGAACTTTGTGGTACTCAAAAGGACGTTGCTAAGCGCGTCGTTACGCGTAAGAATTATGACATGAGTGCTCGTACACGGCAATGAGGGGAGATCGTTTTGTGTAGCAGGCCAAGATGGCTGTGTTTTAAAATGTGTCGCTAGTGTCCCCTTAGATATTTATGTGTGATGTTTTCGGATGTGTCGATAGTATCTATATCTTTATTGGATCTCCATGGACGATATTACTTGGATAATAACGATTATGACTCAATGTACGGACTGCGACGGACTTACACAGAACATGTCGATTATCCATTGATCTCATAAAGTGTAACGGTCAAAATGAGTGTTGGCCCGTTGCTGTTGGCCTATGGATTTTGATGACATTGTCAAGAGTGGACCGTAATAAATGTGTCCTGTGTCTGTACGTCATAAGTTGATGTACTTATTCCTAAGTGTGGGACCAGAAGACGCAGCAATAGAGACCGCAGTCAGCGACTCATAGCTTGACTGCCTGCGTCAGGACCAGCGAACCAGAGCTGGTCAAGACCGCACTCCACCTCCACGTGGTGGTCCTGGAAACAGTCTGCAGCTGTGCAGTCTGGCTGAGCGAGTGTGGATCGAAATGGGAAGGCAAACCCGGTCCTAAAAAATGCCGTGCAGAAGTCGGATGTGTCGACCGAAAGGTGCAGATATCACAGCTTAGGCGTAAACGGACACAACGCAACCACCGTCCTTTTCAGGGCGAACGAGGAAGAAGAATTCCTAAGTGTAATACTTGGTCATTGTTCGTGTTAAACATAATCTTCATAATACTTCAAAACGAACCCCTGGAAGAATGTGACAGTTAGGAAGATGAAACTAAACGTCACAATGCCATTATCCAGAAACATTTCCGGATAACCCAGATCAGTGATGATGGCTTCTGTAGCCTTTCAGTGAGAAACGAATAAGTCACCTGTCAAAACAATGCGAGAAAGATGTATGTTGTGCTTTTTCTGCTGCATGTTCTCACGATGGAACTAGTTGTCCAGGAAGTGGTTATGGACTGAAATTATCAATGGATGCATCTCGTAATCTTCAATTGGCGTGCGTGCTATTGCGCCGTGAATAGTCTACAAGTAAATACACAAACAACACACAAAGGTATTTTATCAGGCACTCAGTGAGAAATAAAGAAGTAGAAGACCAGACAACAGAAAAACAACAGAAGTGATAGGCTTTGTTTAGGACCCCTTATATGTTTATAGTCTACAAGTGTAGTGGGTAACTTTGTTCAGCGAACGTGACGTTACCGATAAGGCTATTCTTTAAAAAGGGAATACTCAGGGCTGGCTCTTGGGCGAATGGGCCGTACCAGCCGCGGACTTGGGGGAGTTGCCGAAATTTATTATTAATATTTTTTTAAATAAATAAATAAATAAAAACATTGACATTTTAAAAGAACATGGAAAATGAAACAGAAAATTTCAAAGTAACAAAATATTTGCTTATATGAAACTGATGGTTTTCCTAGAAAGGTAAGGGTAGTCCCATAACAGATAGTGTATAACAGAGAATATACATAACAGATATAACATAACAGATAGTGTATAACAGAGAATATACATAACAGATATAACATAACAGATAATGTATAACAGAGAATATACATAACCGATATAACATAACAGATACTGCCGTAGGGGAGTGAAATGTTAGGAACTTCACTATACTTCGTCCAGCACCGAGAGGGGGGGGGTGACCAGTTCCCTTCCTCTCTGCCTTTTCCTTCCCTAACTCAAGGGAAATACCAGGTACACTTTTACAGCTGGGTAGACTGGAGCGTGTCAATACCGTGAATCGAACTTGGCAGCTTTGCCGCTATAGACCAACGCTCTAACCACTCTGTCATTCGGACGCTCCGTTTTCCTATATGTCTATATTATTAGAGACAAAATAGAAAAAAAAACAGCAATGAAATCTCATCTAATTCAAATTAGTAATTAGTAAGTTAACATGAATAAAGAAACAAATTACCTACAACAAGATTTTAGAAACACAAATATATTATACTTTTGTAAAACGGTACAGCAAAGATCACTGTTGAAATTACAGCGTATTCCAATTTAGCGCAATTACATTGAGTCTCTAAGAGTACATATTAAAAAAAAGGATCCCGTTACCCGTTACACGCCTATTGAGGCATATTGGGAATATGGTGTTAGGCCTATATTTTCTTGACCATCGGCGCACTAGGGGTGATGTGGTCAGCATCACGCCGATCGCCTTAACCTTCCCAGAGTTGTTCTGGTACCCAATTCATGAGGCTGGGTCGACCCCGGAGCCGTTTGCGGTCTAAAAAAATCCCACCTCAACTGGGGATCGAACCATTGACAACTCAGCTAGGAAGCCAGTGCACTAACCACTGTGCTACCGCGGTTCCGAGTATATATACTACTGCAAAAAAAAAGGGGGTGGGGGTGGAGGCGGGAGTATCACGAGACCTCACTCCACCTTGAAAAATCCCGTAGGGCCGGCTCAGGATATGCGTATTTTAGAGTCTCTACTTTAGTTTACCCTACCATTGGTGCAGTGGGGAGACATTAGTTTCCGTTGTTCAAAATTTAGTGCTTGAGCTAACGTCTACCTTTGTTTCTCATAATAAGCTAAATGGGCCTGGCACTATTAAAATTTGGGATATTTCACCCTCAGATAACTAATTTTAGATTGTGATTGGGGCAGGCAGTCTCATCTTGCTAAACAAATTGCTACAGAAACCATTATTGGAAGAGCTTATGGACGCTTTGCGGCATGGGGTAGACTTCCTGCAGGGGAATCAGATACAGTAGTAGCTCCGTGTTTCATAAGGAGCAATTTGGATGAATCTATTGTTGGTTTAAATTGTACTAACTGTGCCAAATAAATACGGACCTGACGTAGGCATACATGAATGGAGAAGGTTTTGACGACCAGCTTTGTTTGATGAAAGTGCAATCAATGTATAGCATGAGACTGTGGGCGGACTGGGAGGACAATGTATAAACTTACATATTTGTTTAGGATAATGAACTGCCATTATCTTCGGTGATGATGATTCAAAATAGCGTTTTCCCAGTGATCGCCGGAAATGTTCTTCTATTGCTTCATCTATAACTGTAAAAAAAAAAAACAAAAACAAAAACCGACTAAAAGGGTCAGTGTTACGGTATGCATTTTGTTGCACAAAAGGGATATTGTTCATTATTACAGTATTAATTTGTGCACTACAATGCACCAGAGATATATAAGACGCGCGACAGTAGTTAGATGACGTGTGTGCTCGTAAGTGGGGACAGAGTGAGTCCCGTCCGTGTAGGCTGGAAGGCTGGCATTGTTTATCTGTGGAAGTGTGGCTGGTTATAGCCACGTTTAAAACGAATATGTCACAGAATTTTCAGTCTGTCTAAATACGGGCTCATGTGTGTGAATCGGAAAGGTCGGCAGTGTTTTATAAATCTTTGGAAGTGTGGCTCGGTTACATCCACGTTAAAAAGGAATATATCACAGAATGTTCAATGTGTCTAAATATGGACATAT
Organism: Oreohelix idahoensis; assembly: GCA_024509875.1. Taxonomy (NCBI): domain Eukaryota; kingdom Metazoa; phylum Mollusca; class Gastropoda; order Stylommatophora; family Oreohelicidae; genus Oreohelix; species Oreohelix idahoensis. Next base: position 178,776 of record JAMPIV010018443.1, on the reverse strand, counting down.
GTATGAATACGGAATACAGACTTACGTAAGGCTATGTGATTAAAGGATATGAAATAGCGACGGACGTATGGACCATGATTAAGCATCCCAATATTTAGGAATATAATATTGAAAATGTTGGTCATTCAACCATGGTTGTCAAAAGGTTTTATAAAATAAAAAAAACGGAACGTGACCTGAACGAGTACTTATTTACTGGTTTAAGTATAGACATTATTGTTTGGAATTTCCTGCAGCGTAGTTCAGCGTAATTACAGCTAAGTTAACGTCACTGATAATAATTATTAGCAACGAACCCTACGAACGAAGCGAAAGCCACTTTACCTATAGAGTTTCCGCAAAGCATTCGCAAGAATCAGTTGTGCGTAGCCATAAATAATCTTTCTGTTTCCTAATGTATGGTAATTGTGGGAAGTATTAAAGTAACATCCAGTGAGTTACCTTCGTCTAATCTAAATAATGCGCAAAGTGTTTATGCTGTATCTTCTTGAATTACTTTAGCAGAACAATCCCTCTTTTTCATCCTCTCCCTTTTTTTCCTCCCTTTCCTTGCTTTCTCTTTCTACTCCCACCTAAAATTACAAAACCGACTACAGTAAACTACATCACTGCTAAATTATTTGTTCTGAGACCCTGTTGGAATCCTTCCCGGAAACACGTTTTTTTTTTATTTTTTTTTTTATTCAAATAACAAAAAACAACAAAAATACCACTGCAAGAGCAACTGTTGCCGCTCTAAACTACTTCACTTCAGTTTCATAGCTCGTGTGAAACCTTTGTTGCATAGGATTTTTTCTCCCTTGGGTAGACAAAATCAGCAAAGTTCATTTGTCTACATGATCACAAAGACGAATACGTCTCTTTTTTCCCCCCTTTGTGTTTTGCTACGTTTCTGCGTCGCGTCCCCTTTCGAACATTCTCATATGCATGGAAGTATTAGTTTATACCAAGACGCCCCTTTTTTAATTGTTTTTATATTTCCTGATTGTGCGCAAACCTTTTTTGTACTGGTGCTCCATTAATTTTTTTATGATGGCGTTGCTTTGTTTACTATTGTTTGAGGAGTTTTAGTAAAGAAAATAAGCAGTTTACTTTCCAAAATGTTTTTTCTCAAAATTCCCTTTCATACTGTCCTTTTAAATTTTTTATTTGCTTTTGTTTTTTGTGATTTTATTGTTTTAACTATTTTTTATGGTGCTTGAGGGGAACTTGGTGCCAATTAAATTTTCTACGTTCAGTTCTATTTTGCAGTTTTTTTCCAGTACGAATCTCTCAAAAACACGGCAAGTTTTTTATAGCCCTAATATAACAAGAGCTGAGTTAACGTCAAATCCCCAACAACACAAGATTTAATGGTTTTGGTAAACAAGTAGTAATTGAAGGGCAATACTTTAGTCTATATGGTCAGGTAATAAAGTTCAGAATTTGAAGGGGGTGAGGGAAAACCCCTACTTAAAAACCAGACTCCTTACCGTGGTGGTTGGTTTAAGATTAGAAAATGAAACTAAACTTAATTGGGCTCTCACCAAACAGAACCTCATTGGAAGATCTGGAATATGCAGATGACATTGCACTACTAGCACATTCATACCAACACATCTAGGAAAAAAAACGGATAGACTTAATAAATATAGTCAGCAGGTGGGCTTGAACATCAATCTAAAGAAGACAGAGGTCATGACACGCAATGTGAGCAACCCCGAGCCCACACCAATAAGGAATCAACAACTGGAACAGACAGACACCTTCACATACCTAGGATGCATAGTAACACCAGATGGCGGAGCAAGCAAAGACATCAACAACAGAATGAACAAAGCAAGAACAGCCTCTTTTATTCTAAACAACATCTGGAAGTCCTCTCAGTACAGCACAAGCACAAAATTAAGATTATATCAGAGCTGTGTGCTTTCTGTGCTTCTCTATGGCACGGAATGCTGGAGAGTAACAGAGAAGGAAATGTCGAAATTGTCCTCTTTCCACACAACCTGCCTAAGAAATATTCTCCGAAATTCATTTGGCCGAATACCAATCACCAACCAAGATCTAATGCTTACTCGGAGCAAGCAAGAGGACATGCACACCATCATAGCTGGCAGACGCTGGAGCTGGGTTGGCCATGTCCTCAGAAGAGACGCCGATGCCATCACAAGAACAGCTATGCTATGGACCCCTGAAGGAAAAACGAAAAGAGAGGTCGACCAAAAACAACTTGGCGGAGGACTGTGGAGCCTGAGATGCAAAAAATGAACCAGAGTTTTGGGACCACTGTACGAAGGATGGCCACCGACCGAGCAAAGTGGAATCAATTTGTTGCTGCCCTACAAGACGCCACCAGGCGTGATGGCCACTGACTGCTTTGACGGTCGGTGGCTAAGGATCAAAGAAGAAGAAGAAACAGAACTTCGCGGGTGACATTTGTCCATTATTATGATTGGCCCTCACCCAACAGAACCTCACGGGGAGCCATGTATGCGGGGGCCGAAAACCTGCTTAAAGCCTAGGGCATTTTAATGTTTTCCCACTGCATTCCATCTTCGTCAAGGAGAAATCATAGACAGCCAGAGTAACAAGTCATAACAAGGATTCTATTAGAGGACAGGCGAAAGAACCCTTTAAAAATTAAAAACGAGGTAAACTCCAATGTTAATACTTAACGCCCTAGGTAATAGGGACCTTCCTCAAGTGGCACAAGTTAGAAACCTAACTCACCTGAGGAACGCCGACGGCATCTTAAACAGTTGCCCAACATATACGGATTTCTGTGCATCAAGTCTGTGTATTAATTCACCCACTAGTTGGGGTAAAGTTTGTAATCATGTAATATTTTATCATTTTACATTTGCATTTAATATGTATAAATTTTCTCGTGGGATGTACAGTTTGCCCGTGGGGCTGGCAACCTCATCACATAATATAACTTGCTACATAAACCACCATAGCAAGAGCTGGTGACTGCTTCAAGCGGGTTTTCTCACAAGGAACTAATAACAGAGGCAACCCCATGCTCCACAGGGAGCGGGGAGTAGATAATCATGGGGTATATATTTATTTTGCCCTCCTTTCAATTCAGTTTTAATGTAAATGTATATATGTATAAAGTATATATGTCGGCTTCCGCTCTCCTAAAACACTTTCATCTGACTCTATGGGTTTAGATTTAATGTTTAGAGGCTGGAGCAAAATTGTGAGGAAAATGAAATGGTTGAAGTAAGATAATACTCAAAAGAGGCATTTATTTCCTCTCAGTTTGTGGTAGCAGTTTACAGAAGTCGACGCTTGATACCTGCATCAGACGAGTCTAGAGGACACTTGGATCGGCAACCTCACCGGGCATTTACTCCTGCACAGCAGTGAACGTGATCCCAAAAACTACTCTACTCCTAAAGAGAAGGAACAGTCAAAGCTCCACTGGAAACCAGCAGTGGCGCACCCATTAATCAGCGACAACCTTAGTCATCACATTTTGAGTTAAGTACGCAGTACAGACTCAGCTGTTGAACTCTATTTTTTTCTAACCACTATATCTTCTCACGAGGACAAAGTTAACTGTTTTTCCTTTAACAATAATCAGTGTTACTCATTTTACTCTGATAAGCAAATAACTCTATATTAAATCTGTCTTATATATAAATATAAATCTAGAGCTGAGTCAATCAATTATTGAGTGAATTTTTTGTCTTCACCCGTATGACTCATTTAAAAAAAATACATACATACACAGAGCTAGTAAATTAATATTTTACTGAATTACCTTCAGCTGGGGGCTCATAAAATACGAGTCAAAACATTTTCTCACATAAGGAGTGGAGAATAACAAGTTTATGGCAACTAAGATGACTTACCGTTTGTTGCTGAGTTATTTGCCGGTTGAAGATCATGCACTGAGTATGGTTACTTTAGTGATCTCTTGTTAATCGTGCTTTGTTTAGTATTACGCGAATTAGGGTGAAGGTGTTCATACAACTCAGTAGCATGGTATGAAGAAGTAGTTCATGTAACTTGAACTCAGCAACATTAATGAAGTAATTAATGCCTTCAGATTGAGTCCGTAATATTTAATCACATGTACACACAGGATGATCATTTCAAATAGGAACAGAACATAAGTCCTTATAAGTCATGCATAAATTAATCAATAACGTAGACTGTTAGGTTTACGTTCGGTACAATGTCCGTTTAATGGATTACAATGCAGTATTGTCGTCAGAACACATCACAGCTATATGCACGCGCAGCTAGACATGATCTACCTGCCGACAGTGAGACTGCGCGAGTCTGAATATTTCAATACGGAATTTGACGATTATTCTCTCCTTCTGAGAATTCTAGTTAAATACTAACCTCCATAAATTTTCCTCTCATATAGCAGTTTTTCTAGGAGCTGACCACTGGTCCATCAAAAATGCACTCATATAAATGGCTATATCAATGCCATTGCAATTGGAAGTGTTATTGAAAAACGACGCAGCTTATTCAGCTTGGCGTCATCAAGTAACAAAGGGTAGCGTCTCCTAGTTACCGACTGTGTCCTAATCAACGCTAGACACGTCATAATCGATCGTGTATGGAGCGTTCAATAATTGAAACATCTATCGCAATATATTTACATGTCTTAACCTTTAACATTTACACGTCTGCTAACCTTTAGCTGGACGGCGTAAATATCACTCAGACCGTAAATACAAAGTTCCCTTGTTACCACTGGGAAAAAAAAATCTGATTAGATTTTTTTCACAAGGATCTATCCGATCTCTTATAAACAATTTATTCAAAAAAATTTTAACACAAATCGTGGACATATGGCCGACGATCATGTCTTTGATATGTTATGAAACCGCTTTATTGGTCGCGGTTTTCATGTCCACACAAACTATTTTGTCAATAGTCATCCATAACATTAAATCATCTATGTTAATAATATCAATATAATATACATCATTATTTATCGAGAACTAAATAGATATATGATCTACTCAATTGTTTTTATAGTTGAATAGTATATTTAATTAAAATTAAAAGTATTGAGTCCTTCGTGTCGTTATTAGTATGTCAATTATAAGTGAATTTGTATGATTTGACTACTTAAAAGTTAAAGATTATATTAAATGTGAAAAACTAAGAGTTTAAATTATTATTAGATTTCATAACTGTCACGGCGGATGTTAATGACGAGAAGAAATAGACAAAATAAGTGAGAAAGAAAATAGAACTGAAAAAAGAAATTTCAGAATATTAAGTTTATAAACTTCTTTCATATTGTGTGTGTTAAGTGGTTTAGTGAATAATAACTATCGTAATTTAAAACTAACCTAAATCTATATGTATAAGTACTATTTAAAAAAAATATTACATCTGAATACTTTTGTGGTCTGAGATTTTTATTTTCATTTCCTTTTACACAACCCCACATCATAATTTTACTTTACTTTTTATATTTCGTTCTCTTTTTTTTTGTTCTTATCATTTCATAGTTGTTTTTCTCCATCAATCTCGCATTTTATTGGATAAGTAAATTCAATGTAGAAGAAGTTTAAGTTAACCTTAATTTAAATTAGATATTATGGATAAGTTGATTCATCCATAGTCTTGATTCCATGAGTTGAATTCTTTTAGGCTCAAATTAATGTTTCAAACGGTTTTCACGTGGATAATGAAATGTCATCTTATCAACCCTAATTTATACCAGCCATACTAAGAATTTATAGTTGCAACAGTAGGATTAAATAAGGATCGGACTTTTCCGTCCAGCATATTGTTCCCATGATTGTTCTAACGATATATTTCATATTTATCGAATGTATATTGGACGTTGAGACGAAGTTTTCAATGTCAATATGTATACCTTGAATTGTGTCTTTAGGTTCAATTCTGTGATGCATATAGTGTGTTTTATATAAAATGTTTAAAATTGAAGGCAAGGTTTAGTATCCTTAATAGTTTGAATATGTTTTTAGAATGGTTAATGTTGAATTATCCGTCGTCAATAGTGGATCTTACGTGACAAGAACTAGCATCGCGTCCACAATTGTTTGTTCAGTGCCAGGTAATGTATTGTTATAATGAGAGAATTTCATATAAATGGCTGTAGTGGATGATATGCATATCGTGGCAGAGTTTTTTGGCTTCTTATCGCTGTTGAGATCGACGCAAAGATGCTACATGCATCGGTTTGGGGCCAGTCTGGATGGTGATGGGAAGACACTCTCCAAGCAAGAAACTTTTTCAAGTTTAGTTATGCACTATCCCCCCTCGCTATATGTGTATGGATAAAAAGTTCCTTGTCCACTGTGGATAATTACTTTTTTTTCCTGCTCGGACTTACTTTGCTTTCTTGTAAATATAAACAGGTAGGATGTAGAATGGTCCAATCATGGTTATCAGGAGCCAAAAAGGGACATTATGGCCCAAAAAACCAATGCCAGTAGTTACTAGCATTGATTGTTCGTAAGAAAAATCTTTTTGGAAGCATGCCGGGACAGGTCTTGTAAATTGGTTTCATGCCAGAGAACCAAATTTAATAATTTTGTTGAAAAGTTTTTCAATTTAGCATTGTCCCCAGTTTTACATGTCACCTTCACCGGCATGTCCCTGTTTTTTGTAACAATGAAATGTGTAATAACTTTCAGCTGCGTGTATGGTGATTAGGAAGACAAGTGTTTGGTATGACATCTACTGTAATCATTGAAACATAAGTCCATAATCCAAGAAACTCCTGACCTGTTTCCTCGTCTGCAGGGAAACTGCTAATGTTTAGAATTGTTGGAGTATCTGTACTAGGTAACGTTTCGGATATATCCGCGATCCAAATGATATGTCCCCATAAAAAGGTTATCTCATTCTGTACACGCGCGATTTGCAACCTTTGTAAGGTGTTCTTGAGGAGCATTTAGAGCTGATTTAATTCCCTTAGTAGTTGTCGAGAATAACATATCATAAGGTCCCAGAGATAGAAAAAAACAGGTTCCTCAAAACGAATAGCGAACGAAACAAGAGCATAATGATCTCGATCAATTATATTGTAAATAAACGTCATCTGGTACCTATCCTGATAAAATTTAGTTCGCATCAGGCGAGAGTATGGAAGGGTAGCTGGCGCATTAAACAAACAAGCCAAAAGGCAATTCACAGTTTCCAGAACTTGATTATAGAGACCTTTTGTGGAGTGAAAAAATGCGGTGTTATACAGTATCTAGTCCTTTTCTCCGGTCAGTGGTATTTTCATTTGCCACAATCAACCTATTGTAAGATTGAAGATCATATCTTACTAGAAATTATAGTTGTCTGTGTGGATATACGTGGGAGAGTAAGTCGGTCGATTTAAATGCTGGAATGTGTGACTTGAGATTCGACATGTCAACCTATAGTAACTTTTTCGTTTGATCATGTAATTATTCTTATAATCAACAACTATCAGTTCTTGTATTGTTATTGTTGCCTTCTTCTCGGGAGTATCAATCACTTAATGGAGATAGAGAAAGGCGAAATTACTAAGTCTCTCAATTGATTTACCCTCGCAGAGACTCTAACATCCTGTTTCAAGTTCCTGTTAGTAGTTTTTAGCAAGGAACTGTAAAGGAACCGAAATTAGGATGTTACACGAATAGGTGTTATCTATCATTGTAGAGTAGAATTGTCATGACTCGATATCCTGAATGTGCGACCCGGGACGTCGGGTGTCTCGACAAAACACAATCTGGATAAGAAGTTTGTAAGATAGATTCAGCAATCTGTAGGACGCTGTTTGCGGTGTAACTCGTTGAAGAGATGGTTTTAACAATCCGACGCTCTCAGAGTATGTTCAGTAGGCTTGAACTACTTGGTAACCGGTAACGTGTAATACTAGTGAAACCGTCTCAATGTTGTGGGAGAAAAAGAAGACTTGTGTCTTGCTTCCTGGATGAACAGAAAACTTAAGTATAGAATACATAATCATGATGATGTAGTTTACTGATGTTGTTACTAGAATCGATCACGTTTCATGAAAAAATTGACTGGCTACCAGTTGCCTTCAAGATGACTCGTGTATGAAATTGCTGTTCTTGATTGTGCACAAGTTAATCATGAAATTATCTTTTTGGTGGCCACTTGTTGATATCTAAGGAAAGTATACCGGAATAATATGGACCTAATGAAGGGAAAAATCAGATAATTGATAGATTCTTGGTGCGACTTAGAGGCTGGGAAGATTCATCATAGAACATAAGAACAAAAGGGGGTGAGCGTACCAGCCATTAGAAATCTGCAGCTCGGCGCCAGACATCAGGTATCATAAGTGTAACTTTAGATAAACAGAGGTGTAACTGAAAATAAACATAACCATTATCTCAAAACGCCTCGGATTTACCCTAGACGAATTGCGTACGAAGAGGTTCGTCGGATAGTGTACGAGAGAAAATGGTAAACCATCGCCCTATGTCTATTCTGATTCTCGCAGCATTGCAATGTATGGGTCTCAGAGAAGAACGAACTATAACTTTAACGTGTTTGCTGTTATTTATCTAAAAAAAAGAATTCTAAGTTGCCCTGCCATGGTTAGTAGTCCTGCGGGCCAGATTCGCTACTAAACTACTGATGCGCTTCTTTGTAATAGCGTCACTTTTTCTCCCACAATATTTATGTAAGTATCCATATGTCATAACGAAATAGTGGATCAATGAATAGATATGTATTTACTTTGGTCAAAAGAAATTAAACCTTCCCGGTATTTCAAACACCGACCATTGTCCTTTTCTGTTTGAAGTGTCGTATCATCCTGACAGGGATTCTGAGGAAGAGGATGATGAGACCATAATCATCACCAAAAGGTAAATTAAGTTTTATTCCTGTGTTTGTAAACTACATGGTCGAAGACATGTCTATTGTCTGGGCCAACAGTAAAAAACTTTTTCATCATATAATTAATTTCGGTGTTAACTTTTATTGTTTCCTTTTATGTACCAAGCAATTAATTATTTAACTCCTAATATATTCTTCCTGTCATAAATGTTTATTGAAATGTCAATGTTGACAACGTCAAACAGTTTTAGTTAGGAATCAGTTATATACCTTTGTAGTACTGTTGTTCCAATATAATCTTATCATTACGATCATCAATTTCCAAGGGTGATAGTACTGAGAGTGGTGACGTGCATGTGGTTAAAATGCAATTTGCCACATGTATTTATGTTTGTTGGCACGAAGTGTAGGGGGGGGCCATATCACCAACAGCGCTATAGCGTTGCATAAAAAATGAATGCAAATTTTTTTTTCTCCCAAATCATTAATTCTTTAGGAGTAGCAATCAACATTACTCTCTTGTATGGGGGCGTCCTAATGTAAGATCAGCTGATGGGTTCCCTTTCTGTAGCATGCACACCTTGAACATTACCTGAAAGAAAAATGGTGTATTAAACATGTACTATGGCAGTGCGTTGGTCAGTATAGACTCAATATAGTACCCCACGATAGGTCATGCAACCGGAACATAGTACCCCTGTTGTCAGTCAGCTAGGATTGTACCTAATAGGACTGCCGATACTCCAATGGTTGTTTGATCCCAGAGTCTTTTTTAAAAAACTGAGACCAACCGTACCATTTGACTTAATACCTCTATTGCGGAACTCATCAGAGTGTACACCTTGCCATCGGTTCGCCATGACAAAGAACCAAACTGCTTGTATGATAAGGTTTGTACCAACAATTTCAAGACACCCGTTTCTCCATTGGGCCTTCTGAAAAATAGTATATACAATCTTGGCAACTAACTATTGCCACATTATAATTAATAGCAAAAACATGCAGGCAGAAGACTGTGTTGTATTATGGTCAAGTGGGATCTGAGCTATAGGGAGTAGTATTTATTTTGTAAACTGCCGCCCCCTGCATTATGGTTGTAAATGAGATTATCCAACCGAGAAAATTGAGATCGATTCCGAGTATAATTGTTAGAATTATATCGTCGCCCTCGATAGTATCTATTATATGGATGTCTCGAGCCATGATTATTACCATTCCAGTTACTATTATTATTGGGAGTATGTGATCGATTATAATTAGTGTTATGTTGACCATTGTGGTAGTTTGTTTGAGGTGAATAATTTCTATCTCGTGATCTACCTCTGTTGAACTCATTTTTATTGTTGAAATCATTATTATGTCCCTTCTGAAAGTTTGATGTTAACCATTGTGATGGCCGATTGTATTTGGACTGATCCTAACCTGCTTCTGTCTACACTGTGATGTCTTTGTTTGTTATTATATGGATTGTTTTTTAGGCCATATTAGCCGCCCCACAGTAGGAGGTTCTTTAATGAGGAGTTAGAAATGGTTGCATTCGGATGTGCCGAACAGTAGTTGAAAGAAATTTTTTTTAATACTCGTCAATAGTACCTGGTTTACAGCTCCTGCAAATAATGCAAAAAAATGGCTGGCTAACGCGATAAAAATAGACAAAAGAAATAACAAAACAAAAAAAAGTGAAAAATAAAAGATAATACTTTTATCCACGTAGTGTAAATCAACTAAAATTTTGTTCGATACGAATTTGTTGTGACCTTCTGCCAGTTTCGTAATCAACCCATATATTAAATGTATTGCTGATGTTTCGCAAATGTAATCTCCTGCAAAATATTATTGGAGAATAGACGAATTCAGGTAAAATTCCCTTAAAAGAATTTCAACATACAAGTGTTCCTCGTCCCAGTGTTGAAACTCGTATAAATGCAAGGATTATTAGCAAACCGTTAGTCTATTTGACTATTGAGTTGGGTTCAGCATTTTGAGAAGCCGTCAGTCGGTCCCTTTTCATCTCCAACAAGAATTCATTAAACTGAGTTACCCATTGACTCTTCATGGCAAATGGGTTTGATTCATTTAGCAAGTCTGTTAAAACGTGATGGAACGATGAAAGGTCGTTCACGCGTTTAAGTTGAGAGTGTGGTAATTATAAAGTTTGTAGAAATGTTTAGTTTGGGCTGGGAATGATGATCCAATTTTCTGTGCGTTATTTTGTCTGGTTTGGCAATCAGTCTCTTTGTGCTTGTATGTAATCTTTGCTGTACTCCAATTTAATACGCGCCAATTCCATTTCTTGTGGTAAAAATAATGTTTCCTCTCGTTTCAATTTATTCTCTTTCTTCATGTTGGCTATTTCTCTTAATCTATTTTACTTTGGCATATTTGCTCATCTCCACGTTCCTGCTTCCTCTTTCTCTTAATGACAGGCCCTTTTGTTTCCTCTAACTCTTTTCTTTTTAAACGTGCAGCTTTTTTCTCCCTGACTTCTTTCTTTGCGTTCCTCCATTTGCTTTATCGTTCATTTTTTCCCAGTTCTGCCTCGAAAAACTGACGAAAAGGATGTTTCAGCCTTAGAGATTTGTATAACCCATAATTCCTTTAACCTAAATTTTATTCAGAAAACTTGGTCTATAGTAAGCTTTTTGACTTTTTATTGTAAGTAATTATAGGATAATTACTGATTAAAATAGTCAATTAGAGCTTCAGAGTTAATTATATTTACGTAATCAATTAGGATATTAATTTCAATATAAATATATGGGGGCCAAAAAATTAGTCTCATTTACCATCTCAAATCTATCAGCCCGTAAACCCCGTCCAAATGGTACGTTGCGTTAGGGAATTGCACATGCCTGGTGGACAGGCATCCAAAGGCACGACAGGTTCCTCCTTGTCGTTCACACTGCTCTTCGGGCTATGCCTCAGCAATGCGTTTACAAAGTTGTAACTATGTAAAAGTGCACCGCTTTGTCCCCTGCCCATCGGCCTTTTTGATGTTATCAAGCCCAGGAATTTTTTTTCTTGCCTTTCCTTTCTTTCTCACGTTTACCTTCGACAGTTTTCCCTGAAGTGATCGTTTTTCGAAAAGGGATCATCATGTCGTGACCGTTACATGCCCAAAACCAAGGCAAGCTTTCGACAGTTTCACTCACATTTGACAAAACCAGTGGGTTCTTGGTGGCCTGCATAGGTGTTTATCTTCTCTCTAACATAGAATTTGTTTTTTGTGCCATACTTTATAGCAAAATGCGCAAAATTCTTCTATAACATTTTAAAAAAAAAGTCCTTTTTTTTTGTTTTTTTATGCTCGAAAAGCCTGGGAATCCTTCGCTCCGTATCCTGCAGTTGAGTGTCCCAGCTCTCACAGACATGAACCAACCCCTACAAGAGAATATAGACTAATGCAAGTGATTTGTATGTAACATTTGATTTCTATTCACAGGAAGAAACACAGATGTGTTACTGGGTTCAACTTATTCCACATCACATTCATACTCCTTGTCATGGCAGCTGAGGCCATCCTCTCAAGTCTTGTCTTGATTTGCACTTTAATTGATCTTCCATTCACTGAGCAATATATGGGACCCGAGAAATATTTAAGAAGGTAGTTTATAACTTCTTCTAAACGTTTGCGTACCAATTTAAAATCGGATAATGTTGGTCGGGAACAATGTTTCTTACAGGCTCATTCACCCAATATCTTAGCATTTTTTCTATATTAATTTCCATTCCCATTACGTTCTTGTTACTACTTTCTCCCAGTCTAGAGGTAAGGTGTCTTGAAGTAGTTCTGATTACTGATCCAGCTATCAGAATCAATATCATCATTGCAAAAAACGTTGGTTACACAGAGTGTCGAGGCCTCCAATACGATATGGTTGAATATATAGATCGATACGAGATGCCTCTTTGCATAGAATATGTTCTAGTAAAAATATTAAAGAGAGCACTGTGGGCTGACATCAGGATACATCCCTAGCCACTGAACCTCCTGACAAGTTGTTTTAGTAGAAAAATTCTCCAATATGTCGATTGCTTGCAAAAACATCAGCACTGCTTGCGTCCTTGTAAGTGGCTGCTTTGTGGGTATGATGGTTGTTTTCTATGATGTTGGTATCAAAATTGAATTTTCTCATTACTTGCCATAAAGCCTTCATGCCAGACTCGATCGAAGGCTTTTGTGAAATCGAGATGAAAGTTATGGTATAAATCCCGTGTTGATGTTGGCTGAGATGCTTTTTCGATAAGTAAGGACTTCTAATATTGAAGATTTGTTCTGACGGGCGCGTACTTCTTTTTGGTCTAAAGGCCAGCCTGTATCACTCTGCAACGGCAGGGCCTCGGCCCCGAGGGGTGCTCCATTACACTAGTTCAAAAAATAAACCTTAACTACCTCAAACTTAGAGGGGTTGGGGGGGGGACTATCAAAAGGATTCAACTCAGGAGAAGCCGAGAAACGGGTAGAGTATACATATGATGACATTGGATATTATTATGAGTTGTATATTTAATCATTTTGGTTTTGTTGCCCCGGTATGCCCTAAACGACGGCGTCGCCACTACGTATACTGGGCCATCATTTTGTTACTCCATATCTACTGGCAAATTTGCGGTTGTCATGGCTTTTAGGGGATATCTGGAAAGAAGAAAATTTCAAAAGAAAGCTGATGCTGGTGAATATATTCCTTGGCATTACTAAATTCCCGGTTCACATTCCCTAAATTCATCGAACAAATAATACCATTCTTCCTCTTCTTCCCATGGGGTTATAATTGCTGGCATAACACGAGTATCGTCTGTTTATATAAACTTAATTGTATCTTTTTAATATGCCTAGAAGAATAAGTGTCAAGATTATGGACATGTTATATAATGATAGAAATATTATGACCTCTGTCTGCATCTTCATCAGTAAACATGATGGTTTTTAGACAAGAATTTCAGCCAAGCAGCACCATTGACCTATCTTAAATATTAAAAATTAATATTTTCGTACGCAAAGAGGCCAGGTGGGGTGTTTCTGGATCAAAGCAATTCAAAATGTGTCATAGCTAGTCTATGAGGGGGCTTTAAGAGAAAAAAATATTACCCTATAACGCTTAGAAACCGTAATTAATGAAATTACGTGAAAAAGGAGTTAAGGGGGAAATATTTCTGAAAAAAAGAACTGCAATTCCGTCTTCAGAGTAATTACTTTTTTTGTATACGATAACTGGCACGCCATGCAAATACAGCTTCATGGGGAAATTTAAAGAACTTTACTTATAAAGAATTTAAACCCAACTACCAAAACCCGATTTATGTTTCAATATTTACCTTAAGAATTTAAATCTGTAACCCATAAAAATTAAAAATTAATTAAATTTTGATGGTAAAAATTACCCAAGTATTTTGTTGCGAAAAAAACCGACCCAGTTATTACCAACTTTCGATTCTCTAGGTTGTGTTTAGTGTGCACCCAGAATAGTGCCATAACCACTAGAGATATCCCTACAATTAAGTAAACAGGGGTGAGAATGTTAGGAGGCTGCGAATGTTTTAGGCATCAAGGGTACAGATTATGCTTCAAAAGATTCCTTGCAAGCGCGAATATACTTATCACTTTGCCAAGTTAAGTATTCACAACAAGGAATGCTTCCGCCCTGGGGGAAACATCTCAAGGAAATCCGCAGACAATAAACGTTCTCTTAGCACCAAATTTAAGATAACATTGAATATATCGTGTCGATTAATAACCATGTCTCGCCAGTAAAAATATATATGGACAACTGCAAATAATCAACAAAAAAGTACTCAAATAACGGCCAAATCTTGCACAGGATTCCCAAACATTCCTTACTGAGTGAGTACACAGAATGATCCAATAGGGGGGGGGGATTAGGGATGGGCAAAATTGGACTTAAGGAATTATATATATTTTTTGGGATACAAGAGCAAAAAAATATTGCAATTTGTGGCTACAATTACTAAACTCCAGTTTCCTTCCCCATTTAATGATGAGGCATTGCCACGTTTCGTTTAGCGGTTCCCCCCACTGCTGAATAAATACTCTAAGTGATAAAAACCTGTACGCTGTCAGATTTGCACTTAGGGTTAGTTACTATGGAACATTGCTGGCAATAGAATTGTCTTGGATCCTGCATCCCAGCCTACTTTGCGGCATAACACTTTTAAGCCTTTATCTGCTGGTCCCTGGTCCCCCCTTAGACTATCTCCCGGACTAGTGAGATTCCACAGCCTACATACGGTAATGCAAACACGGCTGTAAACGTAAGTTGGCCTTAGCATTCCAATGGTTAAAAAAACACATTATTACTCAAGTTGAAACATTCTTGCAGTACCTAGCTTTATGTAGATCAAACATGCTTAGTTCCTCCATATTTGCGTGAACCCCTACTATGTATCTTCCCCTTCTACGAACATCTCCCCAGCCCCCTCCCCCATACCCCCCCACTAACCCCCTTAATTATATAGTCCCCCCCCAGTTTCCCTCTTATAATTCGTATATATAATCATCCGGACACCCACCCTAATCCCCCCCACTAGCCAATAATGATGGGGGTGTTTTCGGTTGCTAGGTAATTAAATTGTTCAATGAAATAACTAAAGGGTCCCACCTCCCGTCCAATTAGGGGGAGTTTACCAGAACAGAGTTTATATTAAATAATGGATACTCTATGATGTCTCATTATCCGATCAAACCCGTATTTTGGGCTATAGCCCCCATTATTTTATTTGGTTCCCACCCCACTTATAGATATATTATTATATTGGGGGATTTATGCGGTCCTGGAAACAATCAAGTTCATCACCAATTGCCACTAAAGTGCTTCACTTGTACAGGGACCACTATAAACTGCATTACTTAATGCAATGTCCCATATTAAGTGGCTTAAAAATCAGAAAAAAATTAATTAAATTAATTACAAGTGTCATTATGCATATATATATCATTATGTATTTAAATGAACCTACCGGCCATTTACCGTAATTTAGGAATCTGACCTGGTACTATTTAAACATAAAGAACCTTTTGCAACTAAAGGCCCTCACGCCCGAAACTAATGTTCAACAAGGGTCGCGCAAAACCAAGGGACATTATTCTCATCATAGATTAAAAATGGTTTATTGGTTATGTAATACTAAATATATAAACAATTGCTTAAGGTATTATCAGTGATGGAGTCAAGCAACGCAAGATTTGGAAGCAGGCTGTTCTGAAGGTCCTGTTGACTCCTTTTTCCATTGCTACTGAGGTGTTGATCAACTTAAAATTATGGGGTCCTGATCTATAGTATCTACGAAAAAAATATATGATGCTGATTATTTCTTCAAATTTAAGGTGAATATATCCAGCGGGGGGGGGGGGAGGGGTCTACTGGTAACGGAAACTGGTGCACATTTATCCAATCTGTATGCATAAATAAATGAATAGTAAGAGGAGACTGGCATTGATAAGGAGGGGGGAGATAGGCTTAACGGATTCATGTTTTAAGTTGTTATGGGCTGGGGTAAATTGTGATTTGAAATGGGGTATTTTGAATAGAAAATACACCGCAGTAGTTTTCTACGAGGAACGGTTTAATCAGCTGTATAACACAAAATCTGTGTCAATAACGACAGCAGATTGAGACAGACAGGCGCGCGAATGGCAAAAACCTCAATGGGGCTTCCAAAAAGTGGCGATCGTTTTATCATTACACTGCCCTGTAAGAAACAGCGACCGAAAGATCAAATTCAGGGCATTGTTGTGAGATAGCCACAGGAAAGTGAATGTATAATTTTCCGGCAGAATTGACTTATCCTCTTAGCGCTGTATCCATCCCTAGACTATAAATTACATCTTTTCCGTTGCTTAGATCAGTGCTAGAGGTCGTCAACAGCTAGGCTAATGCCCCTGACTGTCTGCTCCTGTAGTCCATATCGTGTGTTTGCTTCAAATGGCTCATGTTTCCCCTGGTTAGACTTAGAAAACGACTTTGGTTTCTCCGACAGATCACCTACACGACTTTCAGTGACGTCACGTTGTTAGGCATTAGAATGAGTAAGACGTCATCTTCGACTGGATCATGTGATCGAAACTTGATCATAAATATTATGTTCCCCGCATTCGGCCGCCACTTTGTTGCTGAGTTATTTGCCGGTTGAAGATCATGCACTGAGTATGGTTACTTTAGTGATCTCTTGTTAATCGTGCTTTGTTTAGTATTACGCGAATTAGGGTGAAGGTGTTCATACAACTCAGTAGCATGGTATGAAGAAGTAGTTCATGTAACTTGAACTCAGCAACATTAATGAAGTAATTAATGCCTTCAGATTGAGTCCGTAATATTTAATCACATGTACACACAGGATGATCATTTCAAATAGGAACAGAACATAAGTCCTTATAAGTCATGCATAAATTAATCAATAACGTAGACTGCTGGTTTACGTGTCAATGTCCGTTTAAGGATACAATGCAGTATTGTCGTCAGAACATCACAGCTATATGCACGCGCAGCTAGACATGGCTACCTGCCGACAGTGAGACTGCGAGTCTGAATATTTCATACGAATTTGACGATTATTCTCCTCCTTCTGAGAATTCTAGTTAAATACTAACCTCCATAAATTTTCCTCTCATATAGAGTTCTAGGACTGACCCTGGTCCATCAAAAATGCACATATAAATGGCTATATCATGCCATTGAATTGGAAGGTTAGAAAAACGCAGCTATTCAGCTTGGCGGTCAAGTAACAAAGGGTAGCGTCTCCTAGTTACCGACGGTGTCCTAAACAACGCTAGACACGTCATAATCGATCGTGTATGGAGCGTTCAATAATTGAAACATCTATCGCAATATATTAAATGTCTTAACCTTTACATTTGCACGTCCGCTAACCTTTAGCAGACGGCGTTAATATCATATACCGTAACACCGTTCTATAAATCTCTCATATATATATATATATATATATATATATATATATATATATATATATATATATATATATATATATATATATATATATATTATATATATATATATATATATATATATATATATATATATATATATATATATATCATCACCCGTGTGTTACCGGGGCCCGAAAGGGGAGCAAAGAATAGTAACACTGCACCCTACCACGCATGTCGTAAAAAGCGACTAAGGAGGGTATGGGCATGGGGCTGTTTACCCCATCCCGTAAAAACTTCGCACAGTGGGCTGATCACCTGCTTGCCAACCAATCTGATTACGGAAACAATGATAGATTGTTTGGTCTGTTTTTGTTCCACAAAGACGCCACTAGGCGTGGTGGAAACAGCGATAGATTGATCAATTTGTTGTTGCCCTAAGACGCCACTAGGCGTACTGGCCACATACTGCTTTGCCGGTTGATGGCTAAGGATGGAAGAAGAAGAAGATATATATAGAGAGATATATATATATATATATATATATATATATATATATATATATATATATATATATATATATATATATATATATATGTATATATATATATATATATATATATATATATATATATATATATATATAGTTATATATATCTATATATAGGGATGTATATATATATATATATATATGTATATATGGGAGCCGCGCTGGTGTAATGGCTACGGCGTTGTAGTGGCGACCAGGTGTTCATGGTTCAAACCCGGCCGTCGGCGTTTGAAGAAATGTTTACGACCGGAAATTTGACTGAATAACCTGAACGGCTCCTGCACATAAATCCCGTGTGGATGGGAAGGAGCGAAGCTCCTGACCGGGTTGGAAGGAAAGTCCACTGACCCCCAGCCTCGCAATGACATGTCATTGGGCCGAAAGAGCTGGAAAGCTCGAGTGCCGCTGGTTATAGAAAAAAAAAAAAAAAAAAAAAAAAAAATATATATATATATATATATATATATATATATATATATATATATATATATATATATATATATATATATATATATATATATATATATATATATATATATATATATATATATATATATATATATATATATATATATATATATATATATATATATATATATTATACTGAAGCACATTAAAAACGCACCACCTGTATAATCCAGGAACAGAGTGTGAAATGTAAATATAAGTGTTTACAAGTTTACATATTTGGAATCTTTATTCATTTTCCTATGAATCCATGCTGGTCATTAATTTGTACATTTGATTGTTATTAAATTCATTGCATTCTGTGCAGGCAAGGGAGAAAACCAAAAATGCAAAAAAATGCACGTGCGTTATCCTGCTGGAGAAGCTGCAAGTCTGGATAAATTGTGAACGCAGGAGCAACCAGTGCATCTAGAACCTCATCTCGATATGTCACAGCATTAACATTTCCACGGAAGACGTGAACAGGTAAGCGATGGTGAAAACTGAATCATCCCCAAATGTGAATATTGCCACCTCCAAATCGGTTGACACAGCAATCTGCAAAGCGCTCTCCACATCGTCGCCAAATCCGCATACGTCCATCAGCAAAGGATATGTTGAATCTGCACTCGTCTATGAATAGGACAGCATTCCACTGCAGTCTAGTCCATCTGACATGTTGCTCTGCCCATTGCAGGCGCTGCTGACGATGTCTGTGAGTCAAGTTTGGCCCAACATAAGGTCGTCTTGCAGTAAGGCCTGTATCTCTGAGTCGTCGTATGACTGTCATTCAAGAGACCTGCCCATGTCTACCCACTATTGCTCTTGCTGTTTGACTTGCCGGGAGAGTACGATTCCTTAGGTAACTCAGCACAATATGACGATCTTGCGCAGGGGTAGTAACTCGTGGTTGGCCACTCCGAAGTCTATTCCGGGCACTGCCAGTGGTTCCGTAACGTTCATTGAGACGTACAATAGTGCTGTGGTGGCAATTCATCCTTCTGGCAATGGCCCAAGAGCTCATTCAGGTCTCCAACATACCAATGGCTCGTTGGCGGTCGTTTTCAGATAGTCGTGGCATTTCAAGCTCATGTACTGGGTGTTTTATCTCAACGGCCTTTTTATACCGAGTATACTGCCACAACGTGTACACATTTTCAGGGTCATATCTGTTGGGAATCGTGTTGCACGTGTAACTTTAATCGTTTTCATGTAGTCTGTACACAAACCCGTGGGTTGAATCATGCACTTTCCATTCCAGCAGCCATTGGCTCTCTACCTCATGGCAAACTCGGGGAAAATCCATTCCCACACTTTTTTTTTCCAGCTTCTCGGCATCAGTATATATAATAGTGGTGCGTTTTTAATGTGCTTCAGTATATATATATATATATATATATATATATATATATATATATATATATATATATATATATATATATATATATATATATATATATATATATATATATATATATATATATATATATATATATATACGATTTATCTGCTGATGCAGTAACTAAATAACACACATGAAGGTGAATGTTGAAGGCATTCGTAAGAAATCTCATTACCCTGCAACTTTATATTAAGTCAGTTAAGTTTTTAAAATATGTTGCAGAGGAAGCGACTATCAGTAAATTATTCAGCTCGCTGCACACTCCCGCCCCGACGAAATAAGCACGTAATTATATACAGCTAACTTCTCAGTTCATTTACACGAGACAGCACATTACTTCTAGACAGTCAGCTAAAGTTACAGTAATACAGTAGATCACGGGCTGTCTGTGTTCTTAATTGCAAATAAATATTGAATGTTTAGTTTTCTTTCCATTTTCAGTTTCTTTGGATCTAGTTATTTTTACGTCTCTCCTGACTTAGTTTTTCATTTGCTTTGAAGAAATTCTCCCATCCACAGTTTAGGAACCATTGGATGGAGATACTTGTTTACATCTAGATGTAGCAAGGAAGTCAGGAACCTTTCAGGATTGGAAATTCTGATTCTTTCTTCTGGTTTATCCTTTTCGCTCATTATTGAGTACGCTCCGTACTCAATATTTAACATGTATAAATTTCTCGTGGATGTACAGTTGCCCATGGGGCTGGCAACATCATCACATAATATAACTTGCTACATAAACCACCATAGCAAGAGCTGGTGACTGCTTCGAGCGGGTTTTCTCACACTGCAGGTAGGTTGTTTCAAATCATTTACGTCTGCTTGTAGCCGTAGTTTCTGTAACAATGTGTTTTACATGATGAGGTCCGCCAGCCTCATGTACAACATCATTTTAGTCACCTTTTACAACACGCCTGGGGGAGCATTAGTCCCATTCTTTCTTTCTTTTCTCCGATACCCCCGGGAACTACAAGGGCTAAATTACGATTGATAATAATTGAACTGAAATTGTCATATTACCTTGAGTTTCTGTCTCACGACTGCTACCGATTCTTTTCGATGAAAATTCCGGATTCGGTGACTCCTTATGTCCAGTTCCACATGCTCGTGAATCGCGATCTATCGTCGGTGATGGTCGAGTGGGTGGGGTTATGGAAGATATGGGCATAGCACTTGATGCTGACAGATTTAAAGGAGCAGGCTGCAAGTGTGTGCGCATCTTGGAATATTGTGAACGAGGTGAACGACTGTCACTTCGAGGTGTGCTAGGATAAAGTGGATTAGATTGTGGAGTTGGAAATGAAGTCTTTATTTTTTCTGGCAAGGATGGAAGGGATGTGGGCGTGGCTGCTGTTGGGAGAGATGAGGAAATGCTTTTAGGAATATGATGATTGGAGGATGTATGTCGTGTATTGTAAGAGGGCCGAGAGGATGTAGAGAGGGAAAGAGAAGGCAAACTTGACGACTGGTGTAAAGATGGATCATTAATTGAATTAGGCGACGATAAGCCAGAGTCAATGTACTGGATAAGATGTGGGGATGGCGGAAGCGGGTAGGCGTGTCCTGGGGTAGAGACTGATTGTAACTTGTCACCCGTGATGGCGTCATGTGTTGTGAAGTAATGGGTGGGCGGGAGATTTTCACAGCTGAAACTTGAAAATTGCCTGTAATAAAAAATGTTTGCAGAAAGATAAAAACATAATTCATAACATAAGAATGAGTCGTCCACATATGACGGCACGCAATTTTTACATTTTTAAACCCCTCTCCGGTCACATTTCGTCACATTAACCAAGAACCCCCCCCCACCCCCCTTTTTTTTTACGTGATATTACACATCTATTACATTCCCCGAACTTTACCCCAAATTTTTTTTAATACTGAAAAGAAAAAAAATTAATCGTATGTAAATTAATTAACTAGTGCAGACATAATAACAATCTTTTAAGTAAAAGAAAGTGTTTACTAAATCAGACTTTTACAAAGACTACTTTAGCCGGTCAAATTTTGCTATATTTATTATAAAATATCGCTCATTATGGTTTAATTTAATTTCAAACAATAAAAAGGTTAAATATGACGTAAACACATCAATAATTTCAATTTTTAACTTATATTAACATTCCATAAGATAATGCTGAATTGGTGAGCGAATCCACAAAATTCAAGGGTTTAAGAACTGAAATCGTTATCAGTAAATAATTTCTTGTTGTTATCATTATCCCACAGTCCTCCATTGAACGAACTAGAAATCCACGTGCTTTCCAGATCAACATCGTTTATTAGAAGGTGTGTATTACATTATATGTAAAAAAGAAACATACCGTATAATTAAAAAAACAGTTTAAACACGTGAAAGATTATACCAATTGTATGATATTTCAGCTGAGATTACAATATTAACATGTCACCCACGAGGGAGTTTAACTACTGTCGTTAAAAGTAGACCATGAAGATGGAGGTTATTAAAATCTATTTTGTTCCGACATAATTTATGAAAAAAACGATTCTCACTCATATTTTTCCCGTTGTACGTCACATGTCTTCAAACCCCCATTCCCCCAATCATCGCAACTCGTCACAAAATGATTACCCCCTCCCCCGCCCACATTTGTCTTTTATTGCGTGAGGTCATATGTGTAAGACCCGCAAAGACAGAGGACGAGCAGTGTCGTCGTAAGGCATTGGCACACTGGGCAGTGCCCATGGGCCCCACGATTGTAGGGGCCCCATGCTGGGATGCTGCAATATTGTTCATAAGACATATCTTGGCAGAGTGGATAATTACTCGATCTCTCGCTGGAAAGGCCTGGGATTTCAATGACTGTACGCGAAAACCCCCCTTGTTTTCTAATTCGTCTGCAAATTATAACGTTCCACGTTGATAGTAAAAGCCTACTGCAGCATACACGCGTTTCCACAACTCAATAAAACGTGTACTGCCTTTCTAAGAAAAAACTTGAGATACGCAAGCTGACCTATATTTAATATTCCATTCATGTCATTTTATACACTAAGTTACCATAAACGAAAGACAGATGGAATTAGGATAGAGAGAAGGGAGGGATGAAAGCCGGAACGAATGCCAAACTAACACGCGCTCTCGCTATAAAATTTACGACTACCTTATCACGCGTGTAAGGCCATAAGCCCACTAGCTTTTTTCTAATCGTCCAGTGATAAACAAAAAAAACGCGCAACCCAATACGAGAGTTTACGGTTTAAAAAAACTTACAAAACGCTTATTAGGAAACATGACATTCTACTGTTTAATGTCTGAAATCCTGACATTAGTATGACAGTACAGCAGACACCATAAAGTTTGGAAGTGAGGAGGTGGCAACAGCACGACTATCCTAGAAGAAAATGCATATTTTGAACGCAGCGTCTTAGCCCCATTAAAATTTATATATTGGGGTTCTCATAGGACTTTTGCTTGACAAAGAAAAATGTGTAAACTTTACGCAAACAGTCTAGTAATTAACAAAATATAGCCAAAAGAAATAGTGAGGGTTGTCAGACAACACCAAAATCAGAAATCGCTCATTGGCAGATTTTAGAAACCACACCATTGTACGAGGAAATAGGTCCCCATGAGTTAAAATCCTAATGTGATTGTAGCGGCAATAATGTAAAGCACACACACAACACACACACACACACATCCGGGCTACAAATACTAATCCTTTGTATGTTTTAGGTGGAGACGGAAGTGGAGCGTGGGTGGGGAACTTTTTTTCTCAAACGCATGTGTAAACATTGCTCGATTGGTTAGACCCGCCAATATACAGTCGAGAGAGGAAGTGAGCGGTCAGGTCAGGCACCACAATTTCAAATAAACTTACTAAAGAAACCAGTGGCGTTGAGCGCCCGTGCATATTTTTTCTAAATAAAAAGCCCTGGGACAATCGGCAGATCGAAATTGGTGGCTATAATCATTGCCCAATCAACGTAAACTGTGTATTAATCCATGAATTGATGAGTAAGCTTTGATATATTCAATATCTTTTTAATGAAAATTGAATGTGAATTGATAATTTATGTCTGTATATGTGTGTGGTTCAGTAGCGAACATGAGGCAAGGCCTATATAGTGCTCCCAACCTGAACAGAAAGTTGTCCGAGAAAAGTAAAACCTACATGAAAGTCCAAACAGTAACAACTGGACACCCTAATCTTTATTAGACTAGAAGAACTAATGCTGGAAATGCAGAGGCGTAGTTGGACCCATTAGGGAGTAGTATACTGGTTGTAAATTATTTCAGATGAAGCTGACAGTTTTTGGCCTAACCCCTCTGAAACTCAGTGTTTGTCCTGAATTTGTGTTCAGTCCTGGAAATAGATTATAAATTAGTTATGAAAGTAGGAGGTACAACCTTGCTTGTTTCAGTGACCGTGTCCTAAAGTTTATTGAAGCATTAACCCCTGGTCTTAGCTTTTGCTGAATCTGGAGGCTGACAGCATACTCCTGGGTCCAGATAGCGACTAGTGAGGTGTATCATCAGTTGATAAATATAAGCTCACTAGAACATCACCAGAGCTACATGCTGTGTTTGTTTGTGTTAGCTTGTGGTTGGAGTATGGAATGTCAACTCGACCTACGCATGGTTGGTGTGTAGACATAGATTGTGATCTATAGATATGCGAAATGATAACGAAGAGATTCGTGGTGTGACAAATGGTCTTTTTCTCACACTCATGTATAGGCTGTGAAGTCATCGACACCAACGACTGTGTACCTTTTCTAAAGTTTAATTGGACGTACACACTCGACAGCACAGATAGTGACAAATCACAGGTTGGCATAATACATCATAGTACAGTGGATAAATGGTCTTGCAATGATACATGGGCACTCATGTAGATTAATAGCATATTGGACTGTCAGCAGACAAGCACTCAGTATTGCCCATATATATACATATATATCATCTGAGTTTACTGACAAAGCACGTCAGATTTATAAACAACATTCAAGATGGCTTCTAGACCTAATCTCGTCTTAGCGAAGATTCCTTGAAATAATATTCAGCACATATTTTGTCATATAATCATATTGAACCGCTTTGTACTGGGTTCTCATGTGTAGCAGTGATCTCTGGACTCATCAAGCGATAATACGGGGTATCCCTTTCTCTTCTTGAAAGTCACAAAATATTTGGATACAAGATGGCTTCTCTCGTGAGCTGTCACTCACGTTTGGATACAAATAATGAATCTGTATTAAAGTTAGTCATTCATTAAATGTTCTCATAGCTCTGTAGATTCTATCATGATACAATTGACTTCATCATACAAGATATAGTGCTGCTAGGAATGAATGTCATCTTCATCTAGTTAAATATATTCTCTCAGACGTACAAATCGTGCCTATCGAAAACGGTGGCTTCGTAAGAGAGTTCATAAGGAGAATCTTTTGTTACCTTGGTATCAGAAATATGATTCTGCCATTCCTTGGCAATAAGAATAAACACTGGGGTAAAGCATACACGATAGGTCTAGACGACTATCACTTTCCCCATAAATACTGAGATCACTTTTTCCGGCGACAAGCCGCTACACAAAAATCACAGCCCCCATCAGGGCGAAGCCAAATCACAACTCTCTCTAAGCGACACATCCGCCCTGAACAGCCCTTTGACCTTTCTAGAGACAAAAGGGACCATATAGTTCGACTTAGATATGTAAAGAATATACAGATATAAGACAGACTCGTCCTACCCAGACAAAAACAATACACATTAAATTCAGGCCATAGATACCACTGAAGCAAGAACAACTATTTCTACCCAAACAAGAATAAATCGCAGTAAAAAAAACTGGATTCATCCGCGGAGTTCGATCGAAGTGACGACACTCCTTTCAAGGGAAGTAACTCTCAATAATGACTTTTCCTTAAGCACTAAAAAGTATCTATTTTGTTTACAAAATATTTGCGAACATAACAAGCATACAAATGTATTATATTGCAAGATATCAAAGACTGCACGTAACAGTTCATATTTATAAATACATTATGTTATATAAAAATTGTGATTAATCAATTGATTGTTGATTCCGGGTTCACTTTGTAGTTGAATCAGGATATATATTAGTAGTGAAAGTAATTAATACATATTTATATTGGAAAATTTACCAGTGCCTCATTTAAGATAGTCTTATAGAGTGTTAAATGTGTGTGAGTGTCACAGTGTTGTCACGTGTGGTAGAATAAATTAAATTGTTTATCTGTCTGTTGTTGTTGTGACTTACACTTCATCATATACATACCCTAGACATTCAACGTAGTCATCACCATATTCCAGAATAATTCTGACTGAGGTATAAATGTGGTAGCAAGTAAGGTTATCTGTAAAACACTACACCTATTAGATACAGATACCTTCACAGCTGATCTCAGTCAGTACACTATGTCCCCTATAAATATTTATATCATCTCACTTTACCACAGGAAAAACATGTTGACGGCATGAACACAGACCTGGATTCCCAGTTCAAGGGTCAAGAGAGGAAGAGGGAGACCAAAGAACGTGAAGGGGATGATGAAGAAGATATGGACAGACTTGATGGCACGGGACAGGAAGACTTGGCATATATTAGCTGAAGGCCTATGCTCCTTAGGTAGCTGAAGGGTGATGATGATAACTAAAAATATTATCTTTATTTCCTTCAAAGATTATTACTGGCAGTTGCAGAACAAGTAGTTTTTTCACCTGAAAAAGGGCTTAAATGCCGCGTCCATTCAACACCCGTTGCTTGTTGTTATTGTCAAATGAACGCAAGCTTCGGAGGGAGGAAAACAGTCATTCCTTGGCATAATTTTATTATTTAACATTTCATTGTTGTTATCCACAGTCGCATGTAAATTAAGAAAACGACCTGACACACGCAGATGGGAATCAATCACAGTATTTCTACCTTTCTTGATTGTATGGCTGCGGAGTGGCGAAGACTGGATATTGAAAAGGTAGAAAAACACTAAGGCAAATTGATGATTGCCTGTTGGAGAATGACACTGCAATTATAGATGAATCACAAATGCCAAGATTGCTGGATTTTGGCACCAAACGTAATGGGACTAGCAGGGATGGTAGTATAAGAGGGGATGTACCGTCGTGTATACAACCAGCGCGCTACAGGAACAACTATCATTCATAACCTTCGACACTAATTGATGGAGACTGAGTACCTATGAGTTTGCCTAGAGTGCAGCGATGTCGATTTGGATCAATAAATGATACTAAACAATGGTTGCAGAGTCAGCAATAGCATTTTCTTTAGAAGAGTAACAAAGCCAAGTGCTGCACCTATTTGCTGTTTTTATTAACCCACCTTTTAAACATTAGACATGTTAGTTTTCACTTTTATTGCCTGAAAGAAATGAAAAAAAGGAATTGTTTTGAAGTTCGGCAATTTCTCTTTTTTTTTTAATCATGAAATCTCTAGGTAAAATAATAGGCTGAATACCGATAACGCAATTAAAAAAGGGAGACGGTCGTTGTGGTAACAGGGTGTAGTCTTCGACTAACGTCAAGACTCTAAGGAAAAAGGAATGATCAAGTAAGTAAGTAAGACTTTTGTGATATTTCTTCCAATTCTTGGATTTTTGAGGTTAAACCGTTTCATTACGCAAATGTTTTAGGAAACACGTTTAGAACATTTTTTTCTATTTTCACAAAGGTTCCATAAGATTGTTTGAAACTCGTACAATGTTTTTCTCTGCTTGCTGCCCGCTGTCTAAATTGGACACCCCCATAGCATCTACCGATTTCTTACTATGTTGCCAGTGATGGTGGTACACAAAAGTGCACAATCATCGGAAGAGGCAAAATTACTAAATACAATCTTGCAGCTATAAAAAAATATAGTGCATTAGTACATGCTTTAGAATAAGAGAAGCCGCTGTTACAGCTGTTAAAATGTCATCAGATCTTGATTAATGGTCTGTTGATTGACAATAAGTAAACTAGATTCTTAACCCCATAGGGCCTAGCGCCTCGAACATAACCTATCAGACCCGACTATATTAAAACGTATAATAAAACAGATATTAGTGACCATTTAGTCATATACCCTTCAAAAGAAGTTAAGGACCAGTAGGTGAAAATGACCCAAAAGTTATAAAAATTATATTTCATAAGCAATTAATCTGACATTGATTTTTCTCGAACGACAAACATTCAACACGTGCTGCATGGGCCACCAGCATACCGTGTGGCTAGTGTTCAGCTCAGCAAGCACGCTTAAAAAATGCTGCTGAGACGCCAAAATGTGAATGTTTTTAATTATATCTGATCATGAAAAAATACCTGCTATTCCAAAAATGCGTGATGCATGTGGGAGACTATAGTGTTGGTCTTGAGCTGTACTCACAAAATTGTCTTTATAAGCAACACAAGTGCTGCATAACCATTGCACAACAATATGCCTCAACGACGAAAGCTGAGTGTTGTGGATAAAGGAAGAGCCATTGCGTGGTTGCAGGAAGGTCTTACTGTCCGAAATGTCGCTCAGAGGCTTGCATGAAAATAGTGTTGATTGTCACTGATAAGCTTGTCATGTTATATTTTGAAGTGCTGTGTTTTTATTGTTCATTTTCATTTCACTTTGCACCGTTAATAAAAATGGTCCTTAACTTTTTTTGAAGGGTATATATGGGTTAATACAGAACTAGATGAATGCTTTTCATGTTTTTAAAAAAAAAAACCAAGTTGCCTTCTGAAATTAACTTTCTGTCATTAAATCATGAATAAATTCTCAAATTTGGTAGCCAGTTAAAAAAAAAATTACACACAAATACACACACACAAACACATATACAAATCACATCCACAAGTTAAGACTCTACAAATATACAGTGAAGTGCACTTAATTCGAACCCCCGATAATTCGAAGTTGGACGTAATTCGAAGCTTTGAATATTCGCCTGCATTAGCTAAACTAGCGTATACTTAAATATAGTTTTTAATTCGAAGTTTAAATTAATGACAAATCTTATAGTATAACGTTCGCAAACCGCCCGTCCATTGATTTTTAAAATCTTATTTCGCAGGGCGGTCCATGGTCATTTTTGATATTCAACTTTTGAGCACGAGAGAAACGGGAACTTGCAGCCAGTCCGATTGATATTCTTTTTGTCGGATAGTCCTTAGACCTTCTGTAAAGAACTTTAACCTTTTGACGGCTCAAACCTCACAAACGTTCTCAACACCGGCCGTTTTTCACGAAGGAATCAACATTTATTTACATTGAAGATTTTAATCTCTGCCTTCCTTTGCCACATTCTGCCAGAGGCGTTGAACACATATCTTCTTGTATCTGACAGCAGATTTACTACGAGTGTTGTATGTTTACATATATTAAAATGTATGTAATACCACATTTATTAAAGCCAATTATCGACGGCGTTAAACGAGTTTACAAAGAAAAGACTGTTGAAAAAAAATTGCAACGCCATCCGCTGTATTGACACAGCAAAACAAACAAACATGCAAACTGCTAAATGAGATCATGACATAGATCAGACCGAAAAACTACAGGACAATAATTACAATTTAAAAAACTGCAACATCGTTGTATCTGTTCTTTTCCCACAAGGTCTTTTATATTTGGACATGCCACCTAATATAACCAACCAATTTGAACGGGACGTGCCGCGCCACAACGAGGCAAAACTTTATTTAAAAATTTTTTTTTTTTTTTTTTCCAAGAGATGAAATTAGCCCAACAAAAAAAAAACCAGCACAACGCGGAATTCCCTCTTTTGAACATATTCGAATATATATTAATTAGAACCGCTTGATAAACCACTTTCACGTTGGAATTAAGTGCACCTCACTGTACATACTTCTCACAGTCACTAACCGCAGCAATTACTTCTTCTTCTTCTTTGATCCTTAGCCGCCGACCGTCAAAGCAGTCAGTGGCCATTACGCCTGGTGGCGTCTTGTAGGGCAACAACAAATTGATTCCACTTGCTCGGTCGGCGGCCATCCTTCGTACAGTGCCCCAACTCTGGTTCATTCTTTGCATCTCAGCCTCCACAGTCCTCCGCCAAGTTGTTTTTGGTCGGCCTCTCTTTCGTTTTCCTTCAGGGGTCCATAGCATAGCTGTTCTTGTGATGGCATTGGGGTCTCTTCTGAGGACATGGCCAACCCAGCTCCAGCGTCTGCCAGCTATGATGCTCCGAGTAAGCAGATCTTGGATTACTTACTTACACATAAAACAGACGAGTATATTAATACTAGTAATGTTACACACTGTTATCTAGGATGTATTAACCATAATGGAAAACCCCAAGATAGTTCTTTTTGTAATAAGAAATCTAACTTCCTCTGTTTTCTCCCAATTTATTTTCTGTATTGTGTTTCCGATCATTTCTAATTTTTGTACTTTATCGCAGTGTTCATGCCATCATATTGGCTGATTTTTGTACTTTATCGCAGTCACATTACCCCAGGAGTCTAAACTTCCGTTCCATGTACATCTCGACGGTTGAGTTAAAAGTAGCCAAATGTTGTTCCACAGAAAATGGACTGTGGACAAGCAAGCAAGATACATTTAATCACTATCCAATTATAACTGCAAGCAGCATTTCTCATGTTTATATTATACGTTTTCAATTATTTCCTATTTATCTTCTAGTATCATCATCGGTTATCATCTTTCACTTTTCCCCTGCAGTTCTTTATTTATTGAACACATGCAGACTATCTTGACTTCACATCTATTCAGTTTTAAAAAAAACGAAGAAGACACATTTTTGAACATAATACCGACAAGAGGAAACAGCGTTATTTTTGGATTTATAAATTATAAATATAATATCCTAAATGAATTAAGAAAGTTCTTGCGTGGATTCCCTCCCACGCGGAAGTTATATATATATAAAGGTTTCAACAACAAAAAAATTGATGAAACTGTAATAAAAAACATGGAAATCACTACACAAGCGTCATGGGGAACAGCTTACGACGCTATTTCGTAACGCTTCCCTCACCATTATTACAGGAAATAACATAAAACTTAATCGAAAAGAAATCTACCGCAAAGTTTTTGTTGGGTGCGTGTTTTCATATATTTTTGCAGACTCTCATAAATAGATTTTAATATAGGCCTGGGCGTGTGTGGTTTCTTTCTTTTAAATGAAGATGATGAATGCTCAACTTTATTTTCTTATCAAAGCACGCACATTCACACTTCTGCTTAAACGTTGAGAAAAATATTGAGCAGACGAAAAGTGTGGGAGTGGCAAAACAAAACAAAATTAAATTAAAAAGCTTAACCAGCGCGAAACAGACCTTGAGAGACATGTACAAAAATATTGTGGGCTGAAAGCGCAGGAGGAGATGAATGACAGAAAAAAAAGAAGAAAATCTGATAACGGGGATCAGATAAGAAGTTAGCAGGATAAGAAGATTGACAGGAGATATGATAAGGCTAATGATAAAATAAAGTTGAATGTTAAGAGTGGGAGGGCGTTTTGAAAATGTCGTGTAGACATTATATGCGTAATCTAGATCAATGTTTCTCAAAATGTAAGAAAATACAAACATCTTAAAGAAGTTATTCTAATTCTGCGAATGTTCTTGCCAAAATTATATCACTGATTGTAAACATCCTAAAAACACATTCTTGACAAAGTTATAAAGTCACGAATTATGACACGGTTCTGATTAATACTTGTACAACCCTACGTTAACCTTTTAGGTACGAATTGAGGACTATTTCTGAGCCAAGAAACCAACGAATGAGACACACTGAAGTAGTTCGAGAAGAAGAGAGACAGATACGAGTCCCCCCCCCCCCCCCTTTCTCTCTCCCCCCCCCCCCCCCCAAAAAAAAAAGAAAAAAGAAAAAAAACCAAACACTATTTTCAGCATTGCGTTGCTTTTAGTCAGGATTGAAAATACATAGACTATAACCACAGTAAAATGTTAATATTAATAAAACAGTAACATTAGAGCGCCCGATTGGCCCATCGGTTAGAAAGCATGCAGCATTGCGCGACATAGGTACCGGGTTCCTTGATCGAAACCTGGTTGCGTTACGCTCCAGTCTAATTAGTAGCCCCTTCAGTCATAACTGACTATGGGAATGCGTGCCTGAGGTGACAGCCCTCAGCTGCTTATTTTCCTGGTGTTCCTCCTTTCGACGTTTTCTCCTCTCTTCTTCTTGCCGTGAGAGCTTCTTTTCGCCAGTCTACCCAGCTGTAAATGGGTACCCCACTCTGCTCTTGAGTTAGGAACGGGAAGTACATTGAGCAAAGGAACTACGGCCTCATAAAGCTGGACCTAGTAAAGTGAAGTCTATAACATGTTACTCCCCTTGACCTTTAACTTTACCAATTATAATGTAAAAAAAAAAAGTAGCGACGACGGAGAAAGTTTAGAAAGCTCTGTACAATTAAATTGTGGCTTTTAAAAAGTATGCTATTGAACCCATTGTACAACAAGATCAATGAACACATTTGTAAAGAGATAACAGTTTCAATGAAAGAAAAAGAAGATGTGAAAGAAACAAAATTGCACGATGTAGTTTCTCCGAGGGTTTGTGAGGTGGCAAAGAAAGAACTGGACGACTGCAAGAGCACACGAATGCTATGGTGCAAGCTTTCAGCAAGGGGGATAAGCTGCTGAAATGGCACCATGCTCCACGAGAAGCAAAAGGGAAAAGAAGCATTAGTAGAAGAAGAAGAAGAGGGTGACAGAGAGAGGGTATATATGAACTGGTGTGGTAGATTATGATTACGTGATTTCATATATCTTTTTCTTTATCTTCATTTTTTTCTTCTACCGTCTCTGTCACCTACGCCTGTAGGAATTTAACCCTCCCATATTCAAACCTCTGTCTTTCTTATAATTTAGCAAGCCGTTTATGGCTGTTAGCATTTAATTGCATTCTCTTTGATGCAGGTTTACGAGCAGACCTGGTCCCGCTCACCTGCAATTATCTCGGCAGCGATCATAAAAATCGCCGTAATGAGATCAGTCAGTGATGGAAAGGGGAGACAATTTGTCTAGTACCTTTGCCTGGATTCGTTCGTTATAAGTAAATTTACAAGATGCGAACCGCCATATCAAAGACTCTCGCTATAATTCATTTACGACCACTTCTGCAGATGGCGAGAGTGAGGCGATAATATATGTAGATTCTATTTCATCTTGATCTTAATATAGAACTGGCTTCGACATTGGTGCGATTAAAGTTGTTTGATTCACAGAATGAGATAGAATTTGTGTAGATTTTCCTAAGGTGCCAATATCTGGCAAGAGTCTGCTAGTTACAACTTTCCCTTTGATTCTTTGTCAGTTTCAGATATATATACCACAGAAATCTGACATCATTCATTCAGACTCCGCAGTTTCTCTTGACATGTCTAGCTGCGTTTCTAGATTACTGTATTAAGTAAAATCTCAGTTTGCGTTGGAGAATAGTCTTAAGTAGTCTGTGCGAGGTAAGTATATAATGACTAGTATTGTCGAGTGATAGAATTATTAGTTCGAATTATATCTTCACTACATTGTGCGCAGAGTGATTTACTAGTTTATCGTCATTATAATTCTCTAAGTTACTGTGTTACAGTGGATAGCAGAATAAATTATAATTTATAGCAAAAACTCATTCAGCTATAAATAAATTTAATTAAATTGCTAGTAACCAGTCAAAGAACATTTTAACTAACTAAGTAAATGCACTGATTCATCATGAGTGTTGACGAGATATGTATTTATTTCTAATTCATGATGATTGATTTTTTTTTAATGACTAGAATTTATTTCACGGGAGTTTTAAACGATAAGACAAGATCTAAGTTTGCGGTTTATAATCTAAGTTAAATGACCGAAGTGAACATATTCTATTTACGCGTACGATTGTGTATACTATTAGGGTTGAGTATTTATGTTTTTCTCTTCCTTATACAGTATCTGGGTCAAGCCCAAAACCTACCAGCGGTTTCTGTTTATGTATAGCAGAGAATAACTAGACGAAAAGAACTATTTTTCTGAAATTTATATTGTAACTGGCATTGAGTTCCAGAGTTCTTTTCCAATAATCACAATTTTACAGTCGGCCCGTGGTGGCGTCTAAATCAAACATTTAACAGAATCAAACCTGTGACATTACTTGTATAACAACCACTGTGTTGAGAAGAAGATAAATCCTAAACAGAGTTATTTACCTGCAACTCGAGATAACGATCGATTATTTCAAGCTACTGTACCCTTGTGAACATTAGACATCTTAATTATTTTACTACCTGGACAAAAATTGAAGTGACATTTATCAGCATCCTACGTACCATAGTGAAGCGAGCGTTTCCCAAGATTTGAATTTATTAGCCTTGGAGAAGCTGGGGCTTGTTTCGCCAAACACACTCTTGGATGGGCTGTATGTTCCTTAAACAATTGTTCCAGATGTGGTGAGAGTGCCTATTAGGTAAGAACGCATGTCTTGTGATCACAAGTGTGTCAGAGCGAGAAAATGCAGGGATGATTAATTCTTTGATTCTATAATCCATATATCCATTGATTGTTTTTCTTCTTAAACATTACATATGCTATCTATTTCAGAGTAGATTACAGGAAAAACCTCTGTTATTTACTGTAGAGAGAAATCCTAGACCATAGTGTATAAATCTATGACTCTTTGGGGCGAATAACTTCTCTTATAACGGGATCTTGGTTTAACAGAGGGGGAAAGGATTACACCTATTGGTCATTCTGTTATTGATTCCTTAACCTATGTTTATTTGTGTATTGATTTGATAGTCTAAATTTATTTACTGTGTTGTGACATTCTTTATGATAAATAAAATTTACATAAACTTATTCACGTGTGTCGGTCAGCTCGTCCAAAAATATTCATATTCCATTGTTATAGTTTTTCACGTTTTGTACGTCAAACTGTCGTCACTTATGTGTGTGGGTCGGTGAGTGGTTGATATATAGTACATCTTTATAACTGAGCAATCTGTCTGACAAGTACTTTCTGTTGTAGAGTGTGGTGGATTTTGATGTTATGAAATGTTGTTGATATGTTTCCTTATTGTACTGAATGAGGCCAGCTGTGAAGGTCCCTGATTCTAACAAAATAAGGGTTGCGTTATCAGGGTACCTTGCTGCTACCACCTTATGGCCTCAAGTAGACTTATTCTTGACTAGTATGAATGATAGCTACGTCTAATGTCTAGGGATATGCACGTGTGGTGTGATGGTACTTTAACAGTAATACACATCTATACAAACAAGTATTAAGGTCTAAGATTAAAGGCAATAACACCTGGGATAAATTTGTACAATTAATAATTTTCTGTATGATTTATTTGGTCCTGAACCTAGTATTCTTCTGGACAGGACTTTAAAATGAAAATAATTCAAGATATATACAAAATGTAAATTTTAGACCCAAAGGGACAATTGTCCAAACAAATACTGTTTATCTATACTAATAGTGTTACTAAAATTTGTCTATTTCTGGTTTCTAACACTGGATGGCGGTTTGGGATTCTATAATCACTCCCAGTCTCTTTAATATACAATGTCACTGTTAAGTTCTCTGGGGAAATAGTTTATTCTTGTCATACAGGGGTGTGCTGGTCTTAAAGCTGATGTAGAGTTAGGGTGCCAGATATTTTACTTATCTGGGCACACTTGAACTGTCTGTAAACTTGGTGTCACACTATTTCGCTATGATAATGGCCAAAAGTAACAGGGTAGACTCTGCAGGTCCCTGTCACTACTGTGCATGAAACGACTTCTCACTGCTTCTCATAGACATCTGGCACCGGACTAGTACCAGATAAAAACCCTGTAACAATGAAATAATGTCTCCTTGTTGATATCTTACTTCAACTGTGTTTTATATATACAAAAGAGAATACATAAGAAATAAAGAGCTGGGTCATATCTAATGGACCAATCCAGCACATTCATTCCACAGTGTAAGAGTGTTGTTCACATGTCTCTCCTACAAAGGCGGTACTGCATCTGCAATAATATAATTAATCTGTCTTTTCTGCCATACAATGGGATAGGTGAGCTGTGTCCCTCTGGTCACCTAAGAAAACCTTTTATTTTCACAAAACATGTGCATTTACAAAACTGGCAATGTGTTATAGCCTAATTATACCTTCAGGCCCTGCCTAAATCAGCTTGGGACCTGATTACTTACAGTCGTGATGGCAGCATCTCTCACTCACATTTTAAAACAAAATATATATGAATAATGTCGGTCTTACCAGAAATTCAATGAAAAAAACACAGGTACGTTGAATAGCAGACTCCAGATATACTGCTGGCTGAACTGTGATGCCTATTACTTTAATATATATTTGCTTTAATAAGGCTAATCAATTTTCCAGAAATACACAACGTCCTGCTCTAGGGATTATCTTCTACAAATGGCGTCAAGCCTTTGAATGTACTCAATAATATGAAATGTTTTGACCAATGGGATCTACTACTAAGATTTTCCATTCAAATTTTTAAATCTAAGGTCCAATTTCGGTCCAACGTTAGTGTACTTCTGTCGGTCTGTCCTTCCGAACTTGGCATTCACCAAAAATATACTTGGTTTTGGCCTAACACTACCAAAAAACATATTCAGTTTGAGCCATCCCATAATTTTTTCTCCCCTTGTCTACCCCTGTCACGTAGGGTTTATATTCATTTAATTTCCTACATCTTCTTCCTATTCTTTCACCCGAATTCTCTCTTTTATTATCTCTGTATTTCCTTTTTCCTGTATATTTTTCATCCATTCGTTTTGCGAATATTATTTTCATATAATTCGCAAACTTTACCTGTTTTCCTTTCTCTAAAACTGAGAATCGCACCTGGGTGGTATTGCGTACATGTCAGTCGCGCTGGTCGGATGATAGCCGTGAATTTACAGCACTCGCTAGACATTCGTCTGAGGGTCTCTGGCCTGGGGCGTGAAAATTCACCCGAGGGACATGGAAAGTAGACAGAGAGTCTGCATTTCAGTAAACGCATGAGGTTTTTTCGTCAGGAAAAACCCGGCTTAGCGTGAAAATCCACTCCGCACTGCAGACAGTGGTCTGAGATTTGCAACTCATGCAAGCCCTCGGCCACTGATGGCTGTTACGTCACGCGATAAGCGGACGAAGGTGTTATACGGACAGGGGAGACTATTTCGCTTGGCGAAATAAGATTAGGATCCTGTGTCCGATTTTAAAGATATTGGCCAAGTTTGAAACTTTAATTTCATTCTCGCTCATAGACTCACAGTAGATAGGTTGCTCGTAAACAGAATAGCTGTTAGCGAAGATCTCAGTTTGTTTCGGCAATTTGTCGAACTTCTAGACTTCCAGAAATATTTTCAGCATTTTTTATTCTTAAGTTGTGCGACTACCTGTAATTCTGTGGTTGAGGTAATTAATATGATAGATATATAGATTTTGTGAGTGTTAAAGTGTTTAATCGCTTAATTCATTTTTATCTATTTCTTTAGCGCAGAAGAGAAATAAAGTGGTAGGCTATTATATTTTCTAGGGAAGCAGTCAGTGGAAAGCAGAATAAAATTAAAATTTCTAGCTTATAACGGAAATTGTAGATATTTATGAATTTAATTTAACTGCTAATACTCAGTCGAGTGTATTTTTCTAAACTAACGTATAAACTCTAGAATCGAGCCTCATGAATGGTGACGGAATACGCACGTGTTCCTAATTCATGAGGATTGCTGATTTTTAAATATAACTTACGTCACGGGAAGTTTAAATGATAAGCAAAGCTCTCTGCTTGCAAGTTTAAATGTAAGTTATAACCAGTACAGATTCTGTTTATTATATTATATGTGTTATTTTTCCTCCACACAGTGAAAGTTTTGGGGTGACCCTAACTTTACCAGCACCTAGTAGTAGTTTCCATACTTGTGAAGAAATAGACAGTCCTTATTTTGAACCACGTGGGTTTCTTAAGTACCACTGGTCTAAACAGTGCATATGCAACCCGAGTTAGCCAGAAATACTATATCCCAATAACGGGTTTTCAAAGACTGTAATGATAAATACTGGACCTTGGAGCCAGATCTTAATTTCTTCTAGAAAAACTCTACGTAATTTTTCTGCCTGGTGGCGCGAAATACTTCAAGTATTAACTAACATTTCCCGACCATATATATATATATATATATTTTTTGTGGACAAATCTGTGGTGTGACTAAAGTGAATCCTATACTGAGGGAAGGCACCGACCTGACATTCATCATTTCTAGAAACCTACGCTATTGACACTGTGCTCTGCTAACTCCCGCGCCTGGAATAATTGTTAGGTGACTTAATCAGACATTTGAACAAATTTGCACACCCAAGTAGTCGTTCCCGGAGACTCCGAGTTAAATACGTCTTTTGGAACTGGGGACTTCTTGGCAGAAGACTGCATTTTTTGAGTCTGTGTGAAGATCTAAAATCAGTGTGTTCCAAGAGGCAGCGAGCAAAGTCGTGAGTACATGTATGAGAGGCCATGGCGGAATGAATGAGTGTACGCTGGTTTGAGTGATATTTTCACTATTATATCTTTGACACCCTGTTGCTGTCCTAATTTTTTTTTCAATCTGCATAATTTGTTGCTAAGGCTAGAGTTCTTGTGTTTTTGTCTTAGGTTAAATCAGATTTTTTTTCAAACTCTGTGCATATAATTACGAGATAAAACAAAGAAAAACTCTTCGACTCAAACCCTATGTATCTGTGACTCGGGCGCCATCATCTGTTCTCTTAACGGGGCCGGGCTGAACCTAGAGTTAACACTATAATGGGGCTATCATCCTTGCAACATTTCCTTGAATTTTTATGACTATGTGTATATGTATTCTCCTTGATGTACTTTCTTTGATGTTGTGAGCCGATTTTTTCCTGATATTAAAATCGCTCTTGAACTTAATAATAGTGTTTGGTCAGCTCGTTCTAGATATATATGTATCATTGTTATAGTTTTCCCACGTCGGTGTGTTTACCTGTCGTCACGTGTATGTGCGTGCCTGTGAGTGATAGAAATATACGTAATATGTATATTGGTGTAGTCTGTCTGACGCTGTAACAACTGTTGTAGAAGATAGGTGAGAGAGAGAAGAATTCTTTTCGCTTTCAGAGACAGCCACTATATCAAAATCTATCATCTCACGTGTGTGGAAATTCTTTTACCTTTCAATAACTCTCACTGAGTCTATCACCTATTCAAACCTATTCAGAAGGGACCAAACCTAGTCTTATTTCTCCTATCGCAAATCTACGACAAATGGTCGCTCGTTACCGGGAATTGAACCCAAAATCCTAAGGCGATACGACAAATGGGTTCTCGTCCGTAGGATTTTTGAACTTAGAATAGGAAGACGAGTACGACAAATGTGGACTCGTCTATCTGGATTTTGAACTTAAGATTCTGTATTCTGATATAGAGTAAGAGTGTGATGTCTTGTGACTGTGTATCTTTTTAAAAAAAATATTACCCCCTAGACTAGCGATCTGTTTACGGGCGTGCTGACCACACAAACTTATAAGTTTTTTTTTCCACAGCATCTTTGAATAATATACATTTTGGTTACAGGTTGATTTTGTCGGGATATATGTTAACTGCTGATTGTAATACTAAACGCTGGTAAAGTAGTGAGTGTATAACATTCA
The DNA here is from genome assembly GCA_024509875.1 of Oreohelix idahoensis. Classification (NCBI taxonomy): domain Eukaryota; kingdom Metazoa; phylum Mollusca; class Gastropoda; order Stylommatophora; family Oreohelicidae; genus Oreohelix; species Oreohelix idahoensis. Next base: position 139,053 of record JAMPIV010018443.1, on the reverse strand, counting down.
CTGGGTTTTGAAGAAGTAGGTGTTTGAGCAAAAGCTAAGGAGTGCGTTTCGGACTATTTGTCCAGATTAATTGCCTCCCTCACCCTAACTGTCTTCAGGGGTAAACTTATAGTGGATTTAAAAATTAAGGGATTATTTTTCTCTTTAATTTTTGCTATAATTATTGTGTTTTCCACTGTAGCAACTTATTTTTCAGGGATTAATCCTAACTACCATTTAGTTGGCGTAGTCGTGTTTTGCATTAAGTGCTTTATTGCCGATAATAGCAGCGATAGTTAGATTTTATTTTGGAGGAGGTATCCCAGGGTCAAGGATATCATCTTTTGTATTTTTGGAAATTTTTTTTCTCGTAAGTGTTAGGAACCAGGTTATTCTTTTTCCTATTTTCTATCTCCACGTGTCTCAGTCACTGACATAATATGGCCGAGAGGGCAAAGCTTAGACAACTTCTCAGGGACGAAGCGAGAGAGGAGGGACTGGAAGGAGAGGAAGCGAAAGCTTTTGTCAGAGACGAACTGGAGAGATATGATGCGGAGAGGAAAGCAGCTGAAGCTTTACAGCAGAAGAAGATGGATGAGGAAATGGAAATCCGCAGGATGCAGCAGGAGGAACGTGAGAAGGAGAGACAGCATGAGAAGGAGAGAGAGGAGAGAGAGGAAATAGAGAAGGAGAGACAACATGAGTTGGCTCTTAAAGCTCTAGAACTTCAAAGGCGTGGGGCTGCCTCTACCTCCAGCAATGGAGAGTCTTCTCCTCATTCTTCCTTAACTGACCCTGCTAACACTCAATCTCTTCAACTAAATGCTATGTCTTTCACTCTTGAATCTTTTCCTTGTCCAAATGAGAAGATTGACACATGGTTAGAAAAATTTGAGAAAATTGCAACTCTGTACGGGTTAGAGAGGTCGCGTTGGAATATGAAACTTTCTCAGGCCCTAAAAGGTTCTGCTTATGATGTTTATTCTAAGCTGGAAAGTAGCCAACAAGACGACTACGATGTGTTGAAGAAAGCGTTACTGGAGCGCTTTGAAATGAACGCTCGCAAGTTTTTGCAACTGTTTCGCAACAGCCGGAAAGAGAATTCTGAAACTTTTCACCAGTTCTCATCTCGTCTTAAGGGATATCTAACAAAGTGCCTTGAGCTTTCGCAGCTCCCCTCTACCTATGAAGGTCTTGAGGAACTTGTTCTAACTGAACAAATAAAGAACACTTTGTCTGCTGATACCCGGAGATTTCTCGCTGAGCAGGGGGCAGAAAAAACTTGAAGACATTTTGGAAAAGTCTGAGCGTTATCACAATGCGCTGGCTGAACTACCGGCCCACAAAGCGGAAACCGACAGAGGAGCATTTTCGAAAACATAACCTAGAGCAATCTTCTCAGGCTTCTAACCAAAATAACCACAGAGAAACTGGACCTCAAAACCCCCCTCCTGAAAAATCCAAGTTCTACAAGAACAAGTACCCCAACCACCCCAAACAGTCTGATCAACCCGACCGCCCTACATGGCAGCGTAGCCAGAAAGGACAAGGTGGCAAAGGGAGAACCCCTGAGCACGGGACATATGATCAGACCGAGCACACCGAGCCAAAACGCATCGGATGCTTATTGACAGTCTCGCAAGGCGGAATTATTGACAGTGATTCCCAACCTGTTGGGGATAGACCCTCAACGCGAGGTATTGTTATTTTGAACGGTTCTCAAACTTCTTGCTTATTTGACACGGGGCTTTCTTACGATTGCATTGTTGCCAGAAACCTGGTTAAACCCGGTCAAGAGACAGGAGAGACCGTCAAACTTTGTGGAGTTCGTAAGAATGATGCACCTACAGCGCTTCCCATTGCATTGGTGGAGATACACTCTGATTTTGTCAGAGGCATGATCAAAGCAGCTGTTATGGATGATCCCATCTACCCAGTCATACTCGGCGGGAGATACGTGTGTATTGGGAAACCGGAAGAGCCGATTGTGGCAGCAGTAACTATAAGAGGGCAAACCAAGAAGGAACGGGAGCCTGCGCCAAATTTGTTACCTATGGAACTTAAAGAAGCGCAATACAAGGACCCTACCTTGGCACCCTGCTTTAGGAAACTGCCCATGGCGAAGGAACCAAAACAGCACGGGGACATTTTTTCTGAGGATGGCGTACTTTATCGGAGAACGGGCAAGCCTGACCAAGGTTACAACCAGCTCCTAGTACCGAAACAGTACAGAAGCCAAATCCTAGAAATGGGGCACTCTCTTCCCTTTAGCGGACATATGGGACAGAACGCCACAAACCAACGTATAACCACTCATTATTGGTGGCCAGGAGTAAACACTGATATTATCAGGTACGTCAAATCCTGTGCCCAGTGCCAACGGGTACCACCCAAGCAACGGACACCCCCAGTCCACATGGGTGAAATGCCAATAATGGGAACACCATTCGAACGGGTTGTGATCGACATTTTAGGGCCTTTCGAAAGGACTAAAAGAAGGAACAGGTTCATCCTGACCTTAGTCGATACATGCACTTTATGGGCAGAAGCTATCCCGCTAACATGCGCAGATGCCAAGCATGTCGCAGAAGCCCTCGTGCAGATTTTCACTCGGTTGGGATTCCCTCAGCAAGTGTTGACGGATAAAGGATCTCCATACCGAAACCTGTTGATGGATGAGATCGTTAAGATCTTGAGGACCCAGCACATCCACACTAAGCCATATACTCCGGCCGGAAATGGGCTCGTGGAACGTGCTAATGGAAACCTCACCATGATGCTAAGTAAGCTGGCACAAGTGAAACCTGAAGATTGGGATCTCTGTATTCCTGCAGCATTATTTGGCTACAGAGAATCTCCTCATACTTCCACAGGATTTCCGCCAGCTACACTCTTATTCGGCAGACCCATTAAGGGCCCGCTTGAAGCCTTACTTCAGTCTCTGACAGACGAGAAGGCTGATGAGACAGTTGTCTCAGCCAGTAAATATGTGTCGGTTTTAAAGGAACGGTTGAAACTAGGGTGGGACCTAGCAACGACTAACTTTAAGCGAGCACGCACCAAGCACGCTAACCGATACAGGAAAGTCGCGGAAGAGAGAGAACTGGAAGCAGGAGAGAAAGTTTTTGGTGTTGCTCCCTACCGAGAACAACCAACTGAAGATCGGATGGCAAGGGCCGTTTACCGTCCTGAAAAAGATTTCTAAGGCTAACTACCAGATCTCTATTGAAGGAAAGGAGAAGGTTTTCCATTTAAATCTCTTAAAGAGATACTTGGAAAAACCAGTGCCAACCTCCGACCATCTCCTGACGATCGCCAAAACTGACGAAGATGACGATAGTGGCAGGGATATTCCACCGCTATCACAGGAAATCTTTCAAAAATGTCAGAAGCGGCGACGCTCTTTCAAGCGCGCATATGAGACATTCCAGGGGAAGGAAACTTTGAGGAGTGGACTTCAGTAGGAATTGGACAGAGATGGAGGGGGAAGAGGAGAGGGAAGAAGACAGACACCCCGAAGCTACGGTTATAGGAAATTAAACTCCATAACGTAGACATGGAGTGCTTCCATATCTTAAAGGGGGGAGGCTCTGTCACGTAGGGTTTATATTCATTTAATTTCCTACATCTTCTTCCTATTCTTTCACCCGAATTCTCTCTTTTATTATCTCTGTATTGTTACGGTGTATGATATTAACGCCGTCTGCTAAAGGTTACCAGACGTGCAATTGTAAAGGTTAAGACATTTAATATATTGCGATAGATGTTTCAATTACTGAACGCTTCATATACGATCGATTATGACGTGTATAGCGTTGTTTAGGACACAGTCGGTAACTAAGAAACTATACCCTTTTCACATTGACCGTCAAGCTGTTAAGACGCGTCTGACTTTCCTTCCAATGTTGGGCATGGTATTGCCATACAGATATATTTTATGCAAGTACGGACATGGGTCAGTCCATTGCTATTACGAAGATTTGAAATGATTAAAGGTCAGTACGAAAGTGAAAATTAAGGAAGGATGAATTACAGTCCATAGTATTTGATTTTGCCAGACTCATAGACTCACTGTCGGCCGTTGGAAAACCCCAACCGCGCGTGCATACAGCTATGACAATCTGCATACAGTAATTTGATTATTGGACAAGGACTGATAGGATATCTACATATCTATGCCATATATTTTCAAGTTATAATATGTACCTTTGTGATCAACATGCATGAACCGTCTTGACGTGTAACCTGTATTAAATATTTGTGGACTCTATGAACCGACTTGTCACATCAATCGTATTCCAAGGTTCAATTATTGTTCAGAATCTTCCACCCCTGCATTCGCGTAATCTTACATAGAAGGCACGATACACGATCACTCAAGAATATCAAGAAGATAAAACAATGGCCAGACATTTATAACTGTTTTATTAATATCACATGGAACATTATTCAGAGCTAACCAAACCACGCCTTGCAACAGACCACTTGCAACAGTGGTGCCCGGTGTCTGGGGACGAGAAAACAACCAAAAACAAAAAAAATTTTTGAATGACTTTCGAAGGAAATATTTACGATCAGTTTTCGATCACATGACCCATTCGAAGATGACGCAGTACTCAGTCTAATGCCTAACAACGCGACGTCACTGAAATTCGTGTAGGTGAAACTATCGGAGAAACTGAAGTCGTTCTTTTAAGCCTAACCAAGGGAAAAATAAGTCATTTGAAGCAGACACAAGAAATGGACTACAGGAGCAGGCAGTCAGGGGCATTAGCCTAGCTGTTGACGACCTATAGCACTGATCGAAGCAACGGGAAAGATAAGTCTAGCTGTTTAAATTGTCGTCATTGCAAAACCGTAATACTGAGTCCATTTTGCTTTGATCAGGCATGTCTATGTATTTTCATGTATATATGTTAAATTTGTTTTCCATCGTATGTATTTGTTGTTAAATCGTGGGAGGTAGGGAGGATGAACTGAAATTAAATTCTGCGGCTCTCACGATGCCTGAATTAATTTCGGTCGTTTCTTAGGGCAGTTAAACGATTGCACCTTTGGAAACCCCATTGAGGTTTGACATTGGACTTGTTGTCCAAATCTGCTACCGTTTGACGATTTTGCGTTAGCTGTACTGTCCCGTAGATAATTGGTGTATTTTATTCGTATTCAGTTAATAATTTTATTCAGTTCTGTACCATGTTCGTTACTATTTCGTCCATTCTCCTCTGACTATCATTTATTTTATGATTATTAAATTTTCGTCCGTTATGAGTCCTGTGACGTCATCATTTTTTGCAGTCATTTTTTTTTGTGAACTTTGAATATTAAGTTGACCTCCGGTCAGACCTTGCCCTTCATTTGGTCTGTGACATTTCCGCTTATTTTATTTAGTTCATAAATTCATTTTTAATTGTGAAAATGTCTTGTTTGCGTCTTGACATTGTTTGTACCCTTTAGTTGCATCATTGCTTGTCTGTCCTCATAATATATATTAATATTACATTAATAATATGATAATTATATGCAATAATACACTTGTAATTTAATTTAATTAATTTTTTCTGAAATTTAAGGTTAATATGGGACATTGCATAATTATGCAGTGATAGTCCAAGAAAGTAGCACTACAATTTATCATAGATGCCTAGGGCATAATAATATAATATATATATTGAAAAAATAAATAATCTTATAGCTACCTTTGAGGTAATAGACCCATTGTATATTATTTAATATACTTTTCTGGTACTAAGAGAGTGACTTAGTACATTGAACAATATAATTACTAGGAATTATACCCAACATTATTGGATATTGAGATTAATTGTGTGATATAATTACATTATATTTAACAGATATCATAACTATTTATGATATAGTATTATTTAGATACAATATTGTTACAAAATATTGTCTATTAGTTGAACTTAGATATTAAGTTCAGTACTATTGTGATTACTTATATTGAATATTTCTAAGTTGAGTAAGTATAATAATTACTCTGAAGCTACTATTGACTATTTTAATCAGTAATTATCAATAATTACTTACAGATAAAAGTCAAAATGCTTACTATAGACCATTTCGTTAAGATTGGTCGTGAATATGGTTATAAATCTCAAGAACTTCGTCAGTTTGCTGAATCAGAACTGGAAAAATATGAAAGAAAGGAAGAAGAGAAAAAGCTGCATTAAAGAAAGAGGAAGCAGAACTTGAGATGAAGCAAATTGCCAAGGAAAATAGATTGAGAGAGATTGCTCAACGTGAAAGAGAAGAGCAAAGAACAATCGCCAAACAGGAAGAAGAGAATAAATTGAAACGAGAGGAAATTATTTTACAACAAGAAATGGAATTGGCGCGTATTAAATTGGAGACAGCAAGATTACAAGCACAAAGTGCTGATGCAAACCAGAATAATAACGCACAAAATGGATCATCATCCAGCCAACCTAAACACTTCTACAACTTTAAATTACCCATTTTCAACTTGAACGTCGACGACCTTTCATCGTTCCTGGCACGTTTTGAACAGACTTGCAAATCTAACCATTTGCCTGAAGAGTCATGGGTACTCAAATTAAATGAATTCTTGGTTGGAGAACCACTGACAGCTTCTCAAAATGCTGACCCATCAATAGCAAATAACTACGGTGCTATTAAGTCCTTGCTTTTACGAAGGTTTCACCTGGACGAGGAACACTGTAGGTTGAAATTTAAGGGAATTTTACCTGAATCTCCAAGGGATTTTGCAGGATTCATTGCGAATATACCCAATACATTTAATAGATGGGTTGAACTGGCAGAAGTCAACAAATCATACGACAAATTAGTTGATTTACTACTGCGGGATAAGGTATTATCTTCGGTTAGCCAGCCATTTTTTGCATATTTGCAGGAGCGTAAACCAGGTACTATGGATGAGTTAGAAAAAATTTCTTTAAACTACTGTTCGGCACATCCGAATGCAACCATTTCTAACTCCTCATTAAGAGAACCTCTACCTGTGGCGTCTAATATGGCCTACAATCACAATAACAAACAAAGACATCACAGTGTAGACAGAAGCAGGTTCCAAAGAAATCACAATGTTCACTTTCAGAAGGGACATAATAATGATTTCAACAATAAAAATGAGTTCAACAGAGGTAGATCACTAGATAGAAATTATTCACCTCAAACAAACTACCACAATGGTCAACATAACACTCATTATAATCGATCACATACTCCCAATAATAATAATAACTGGAATGGTAATAATCATGGCTCGAGACATCGAGATAATAGTTACTATAGAGGACGACGAGATAATTCTAACAATTATACTCGGAATCGATCTCATTCTCGGGGATCATCTCATTACAACCATAATACAGGGGCGGCAGTTACAAATAATACTACCCCTATCGCTCAGGTCCCACTTGACAATAATACAACACAGTCTTCTGCTGCATGTTTTGCTATTAATTATAATGTGGCAAATACTTGCCAGCAATGCAATCTTATTTTTCAGAAGGCGAAAGAAACAGTGCTCAACTGCGGACATATTATACCACAGGTAGGTCTTGCAGTCAACGATGGAACAGGCCTATTAATTTTTAACAGAGGATTAGTTAATGGATCCGTCGTCTCAGTGTTGAGGGATTCGGGATCCACAACGATTGGTGTACGACAGTCGCTGGTACATCCCAGCTGTGCAACGGGGGAATATGTCCGTTGCATGACTTTTGGTGGAACAATAGAGTTTTACCCCACAGCTATTATTCATGTTAACACTCCTTTTTTCACAGGGAACGTGAAAGTATGTATGCTAAAGAAGCCTATAGCTGATTTGATGGTCGGTCGTATACACGGCAGTAAAGATTGTACTCCAGATGAGATTATAGAATGGGAGAAACGTAACCTATGCACTGGAAACGCCGTGACGACTAGAGCGCAGACTCAACTCATGGAGAAAGTTGATGATAATAAAATGGATGCAGACAACCAAGAGGAATTTGTAGTCAATTCACCTATTGACAGGGAAACATTTGCAACCAAACAAAAAGAGGATAAATCTTTAAAAAAATTTTTTAAATTGGTTGATAAAGTTGACAATCTATCCTCAGGTAATAATAACAAACATTGTTTTGTTATTAAAAATGACATATTGATTAGATGTTTTAATGACAAATCACAAATGAAACAACAAGTTATGGTCCCATATACTTTTAGACGGTACATTCTTCAACATGCACATGACTCACATTGTGCTGGACATATGGGATATACTCGAACACGATCTCGAGTACTGTCTTCATTCTTTTGGCCAGGGGTGTCAAGAGATATTTCGCAGTATGTACGTTCCTGTACTACATGCCAAGAAGTGAAAGCACGTGGAGCTTTTCACACGGCGCCTATTCAGGCTTGCGATATCTCAGTGAGACCTTTTGACAAGATGGCAATAGACATTATTGGTCCATTGCTACCATCGGCCAGAGGACATAGATTCGTCCTTACGTGCATTGATTTGTGCACACGATGGCCAGAAGCTATCCCATTAAAGACCACCACTACCACAGATGTAGCTGATGCACTACATCTCATCTTTTCTAGAATAGGGTTTCCTAGAAAACTTTTATCAGACCATGGGTCGCAGTTTATATCTGACACCATGAAGGAAGTCATGAAAACTTGGGACATTGATAGGAATTTAAGTAGTATTTATCATCCGATGAGTAATGGTGCGGTTGAAAGACTTAACCGTACACTTAAACAACTACTGCATAAGGTTACTGCTAAGCACCCTCATGACTGGGACAGAGCACTCCCAGCTGTTCTATTTGCTTATCGGGAGGTACCGCATGAACAAACTGGCTTCTCTCCCTTTGAATTAGTTTTTGGTGCTCCCCCAAGAGGTCCTATGGGACTAATAAAAGACTTATTAATTGACGACGAGATGACTCAGGACACTCAGTCATCTTACGAATATGTGATTAATCTTCGGAAGAACATTATTGAGTCTTGCCAGTTGGCAACAGCTTCTTCTGAGGCTGCAAAAGCTAAGGCTCGATCTCTACAAAATAAGTCTCGACGATTACGCCAATTATTCCCAGGCGACGAGGCTTATGTGTTACTTCCTCACAATAACAATAAATTATTGATATCTTGGAATGGTCCTTACAAAGTCATTGATAAAATTTCCGACGTTGATTACGTCTTAGATATCAAGGGACACAAAAAGATATTTCATATTAACATGCTCAAGCAATTTCATACACGTCCTGAACACTTACAGTCAATTTTTCATGAACTAGATGACAACACAGTATCCACTTGTCATTATACTAACTTATCTGTCATCCAGGAAGAAGAATCTTCTTTTCCTGAGGTACAGTTACCGTTACCTGTACCAGTAGTTCAACCTACTGAATCTTGGCGGGATGTAACCATCTCTTCAACGGTTACACCGCAACAGCGTCTACAGATTGCTAATCTATTACAATCTTATCCAGATGTGTTGACCGACGTCCCGGGTCGCACATCGGCTATCAGTCATGACATTACTCTCAATGATGATACACCTATTCGTGTACATCCCTATTCTGTTCCTTTACATTTCCTTGCTAAAACTACTAAGGAACTTGAACAGATGTTGTCTCTGGGAATCATTGAGACTAGTAATTCGCCATTCTCTTCTCCATTAGTGATTGTCCGGAAGAAGGACAATAACATTAGACTATGCGTTGATTATAGAAAATTAAATGCTAAGACTATAGTTGACAGCGAACCACATCCACTTATCGACGACTTACTGCCACGTCTATCCAACGCAACTATATTTAGTAAGATAGACTTAACTAAAGGTTATTGGCAGATACCACTGACCGAAAAGGCTAAGTACTACACCTCATTTTCCACGCCACAAGGTCTATACCAGTGGAATGTGATGCCTTTTGGGCTTGTTAATGCGCCAGCTACCTTCATTCGCCTGATGCGACAAATTTTATCAGGTAGACCAGACGTTATTACATATATTGACGACATATGCTTGTTTAGTTCGTCGTTTGAGGAACATGTTTCGGGACTTAGATATGTTTTTGACACTCTAAGGAATTATCATCTAACTGCTAAACCTACAAAGGTGCAAATCGCGTGTAATGAGATAACCTTTTTGGGACATATCATTGGATCGGGATATATCCGAACGTTACCTAGTACAGTCTCAAAAATTCTAAACATAGCAGTTCCTCAGACGAAGAAACAGGTCAGGAGTTTGTTAGGACTTGTTCAATATTACAGTAGATTCATACCAAACTTGTCATCCATCACGGCTGTATTGTCTTCATTGTTAAAAAAAGATATGCCGGTGAAGGTGACATGGACTGGTACATGCAATGAAACTTTCAACAAAATTATAAATTTGTTCTCACATGAACCAATTTTAAGACTTCCCGATGCTTCCAAAAGATTTTTCTTACGAACAGATGCTAGTAACTACGGCATTGGTGCATGCCTGCTCCAGAACCATGATGGCATTCTACACCCCACCTTATATATATCAAGAAAGCTGAAGCCGGCGGAAACAAAGTATTCAACAGTCGACAAGGAACTTTTGTCTGTGATCTGGGCAATAACGAAGCTTGAAAAATTCCTGCTCGGTGCTCCCTTTACCATACAGACGGACCAACGTGCGGTCGCATCCTTGCGTCGATCCAACCACAAAAGCCAGAAACTTGCCAGATATTCAATCATCCTACAGCCATTCGAGTTCTCCATTGAACATATTCCTGGCACTGAAAATTGTGTGGCAGATGCATTGTCACGTAATCCTATTGACGACGAATAATCAATATTGACACTCTTAAACTACATCAATCAGAACTACATTGGATTGAACGAAGTATCAACTATAAAGGAACTAACCTTGCCTTCAATTTAAACTGTATAAACACTATATGCATCACAGAATTGAATTAAAAGACAATCAAGGGATATATAGACATTCAAAATTCGTCTAACTTCCATACACGAGATATGAATACTCTTTGAACAATCATGGATTTATGTCTGACGACAAACCGAACTGATGTTCCTGTGTATACTTAATTCTTGGATGCTAGGATAAATGACATTTCTTTCCGACGTGAACGTTTGAACATTTTTTGCCTAAAAGAATTCATCAGGATCAAGACTACGGATGGATCATCATATCCTATACTAATTAATTAGTTAACTTAACTTCTTAATTGAATTATTATCAATAAAAAGAAATGTGAGAAAAAAATGAAATGAAAGAAAAAAAAAAAAAGAGAACGAAATACTAAAAGAAGAAATTATGAAAAGAGAAAATAAATCTCACACAAGTATTAGATTAATAATTTTTTTTTTTAATGTACCTATACATTATTTAGTTAGTTAAATTAGATAGTTATTATTCACTAACACTTAACACACACAATTAAGTTAAACTTATATTCGAATTTCTTTCTATTTCTTCTTACTTAGTTTGTCTTTTCTTCTCTCATAACATCGCGTTACATTAGAACCTTAATAATTTAACTCTTAATTTAATTAATTAATTTAATTTTAATTAGTCAAATTAATTCCTATATGACATACTAATACGACAGACCTTACTTTAATTTAATTTTACCATTCACTATTAACATTGGACATTTATTTAGTTGATATAATGATATGTATAATATTGATATATAATGTGATTTATGATTAGATGACTATGACAAATAGTTAGTTGACACGACCGCAACACGGTTCTACTCAGAACATCGTCGGCCATATGTCACAATTGTGTTAAATTTTTTTGAAAAATTGTTAAGTCGGATAGATATTGAAAAAAAATCTATCGATTTTTTTTTCCCCGGTGTACAGGGAATTGTTACGGTGTATGATATTAACGCCGTCTGCTAAAGGTTACCAGACGTGCAATTGTAAAGGTTAAGACATTTAATATATTGCGATAGATGTTTCAATTACTGAACGCTTCATATACGATCGATTATGACGTGTATAGCGTTGTTTAGGACACAGTCGGTAACTAAGAAACTATACCCTTTTCACATTGACCGTCAAGCTGTTAAGACGCGTCTGACTTTCCTTCCAATGTTGGGCATGGTATTGCCATACAGATATATTTTATGCAAGTACGGACATGGGTCAGTCCATTGCTATTACGAAGATTTGAAATGATTAAAGGTCAGTACGAAAGTGAAAATTAAGGAAGGATGAATTACAGTCCATAGTATTTGATTTTGCCAGACTCATAGACTCACTGTCGGCCGTTGGAAAACCCCAACCGCGCGTGCATACAGCTATGACAATCTGCATACAGTAATTTGATTATTGGACAAGGACTGATAGGATATCTACATATCTATGCCATATATTTTCAAGTTATAATATGTACCTTTGTGATCAACATGCATGAACCGTCTTGACGTGTAACCTGTATTAAATATTTGTGGACTCTATGAACCGACTTGTCACATCAATCGTATTCCAAGGTTCAATTATTGTTCAGAATCTTCCACCCCTGCATTCGCGTAATCTTACATAGAAGGCACGATACACGATCACTCAAGAATATCAAGAAGATAAAACAATGGCCAGACATTTATAACTGTTTTATTAATATCACATGGAACATTATTCAGAGCTAACCAAACCACGCCTTGCAACAGACCACTTGCAACATGTATTTCCTTTTTCCTGTATATTTTTCATCCATTCGTTTTGCGAATATTATTTTCATATAATTCGCAAACTTTACCTGTTTTCCTGTCTCTAAAACTGAGAATCGCACCTGGGTGGTATTGCGTACATGTCAGTCGCGCTGGTCGGATGATAGGCGTGAATTTACAGCACTCGCTAGACATTCGTCTGAGGGTCTCTGGCCTGGGGCGTGAAAATTCACCCGAGGGACATGGAAAGTAGACAGAGAGTCTGCATTTCAGTAAACGCATGAGGTTTTTTCGTCAGGAAAAACCCGGCTTAGCGTGAAAATCCACTCCGCACTGCAGACGGTGGTCTGAGATTTGCAACTCATGCAAGCCCTCGGCCACTGATGGCTGTTACGTCACGCGATAAGCGGACGAAGGTGTTATACGGACAGGGGAGACTATTTCGCTTGGCGAAATAAGATTAGGATCCTGTGTCCGATTTTAAAGATATTGGCCAAGTTTGAAACTTTAATTTCATTCTCGCTCATAGACTCACAGTAGATAGGTTGCTCGTAAATAGAATAGCTGTTAGCGAAGATCTCAGTTTGTTTCGGCAATTTGTCGAACTTCTAGACTTCCAGAAATATTTTCAGCATTTTTTATTCTTAAGTTGTGCGACTACCTGTAATTCTGTGGTTGAGGTAATTAATATGATAGATATATAGATTTTGTGAGTGTTAAAGTGTTTAATCGCTTAATTCATTTTTATCTATTTCTTTAGCGCAGAAGAGAAATAAAGTGGTAGGCTATTATATTTTCTAGGGAAGCAGTCAGTGGAAAGCAGAATAAAATTAAAATTTCTAGCTTATAACGGAAATTGTAGCTATTTATGAATTTAATTTAACTGCTAATACTCAGTCGAGTATATTTTTCTAAACTAACGTATAAACTCTAGAATCGAGCCTCATGAATGGTGACGGAATACGCACGTGTTCCTAATTCATGAGGATTGCTGATTTTTAAATATAACTTACGTCACGGGAAGTTTAAATGATAAGCAAAGCTCTCTGCTTGCAAGTTTAAATGTAAGTTATAACCAGTACAGATTCTGTTTATTATATTATATGTGTTATTTTTCCTCCACACAGTGAAAGTTTTGGGGTGACCCTAACTTTACCAGCACCTAGTAGTAGTTTCCATACTTGTGAAGAAATAGACAGTCCTTATTTTGAACCACGTGGGTTTCTTAAGTACCACTGGTCTAAACAGTGCATATGCAACCCGAGTTAGCCAGAAATACTATATCCCAATAACGGGTTTTCAAAGACTGTAATGATAAATACTGGACCTTGGAGCCAGATCTTAATTTCTTCTAGAAAAACTCTACGTAATCTTTCTGCCTGGTGGCGCGAAATACTTCAAGTATTAACTAACATTTCCCGACCATATATATATATATTTTTTTGTGGACAAATCTGTGGTGTGACTAAAGTGAATCCTATACTGAGGGAAGGCACCGACCTGACATTCATCATTTCTAGAAACCTACGCTATTGACACTGTGCTCTGCTAACTCCCGCGCCTGGAATAATTGTTAGGTGACTTAATCAGACATTTGAACAAATTTGCACACCCAAGTAGTCGTTCCCGGAGACTCCGAGTTAAATACGTCTTTTGGAACTGGGGACTTCTTGGCAGAAGACTGCATTTTTTGAGTCTGTGTGAAGATCTAAAATCAGTGTGTTCCAAGAGGCAGCGAGCAAAGTCGTGAGTACATGTATGAGAGGCCATGGCGGAATGAATGAGTGTACGCTGGTTTGAGTGATATTTTCACTATTATATCTTTGACACCCTGTTGCTGTCCTAATTTTTTTTTTTCAATCTGCATAATTTGTTGCTAAGGCTAGAGTTCTTGTGTTTTTGTCTTAGGTTAAATCAGATTTTTTTTCAAACTCTGTGCATATAATTACGAGATAAAACAAAGAAAAACTCTTCGACTCAAACCCTATGTATCTGTGACTCGGGCGCCATCATCTGTTCTCTTAACGGGGCCGGGCTAAACCTAGAGTTAACACTATAAGGGGGCTATCATCCTTGCAACATTTCCTTGAATTTTTATGACTATGTGTATATGTATTCTCCTTGATGTACTTTCTTTGATGTTGTGAGCCGATTTTTTCCTGATATTAAAATCGCTCTTGAACTTAATAATAGTGTTTGGTCAGCTCGTTCTAGATATATATGTATCATTGTTATAGTTTTCCCACGTCGGTGTGTTTACCTGTCGTCACGTGTATGTGCGTGCCTGTGAGTGATAGAAATATACGTAATATGTATATTGGTGTAGTCTGTCTGACGCTGTAACAACTGTTGTAGAAGATAGGTGAGAGAGAGAAGAATTCTTTTCGCTTTCAGAGACAGCCACTATATCAAAATCTATCATCTCACGTGTGTGGAAATTCTTTTACCTTTCAATAACTCTCACTGAGTCTATCACCTATTCAAACCTATTCAGAAGGGACCAAACCTAGTCTTAATTCTCCTATCGCAAATCTACGACAACCCGTTTCTACATGTACCCTTTCTTGCCTTTTTCAAGGATGCGTCAAAAAATGGTACCGTTAGTGCAAGTCCAAACGAGCATGTGTTGGTCTGTCTGTACGAACAAATGCAGTCTTTTGTCCATAACTTTATTTCTATCTGTCAGATTTTTTATTCGAAAGCATATTACCCATCAGGACAAGACCAGCTCTAAGACTAGCTAACTTTTATGATCTTAAACCTATTAATAAAGAATTCAATATACTTTCCATTTTGGTGTTCGTTGTTTTCTAAGTCTCAACTACTTGAATGTTATAAAAATCATCGCAGATCTTCCTTTTTCCCGGCAGGAAGTAATTATGCGTGTGTGTATATATGATTCTACAGTGTGCCTTTTGTTAGAAAATGTATTGGACTTGGCGGTTTATTTTTAAATTTCAAAGCTCGCTACATCGTTTTCGACACAAGCTAACGGCATCGTCTCGCACTGTCGGCCTGAGTAGCTAATTCAAACTTCTAACATTTGACAAGCCGGCAGCATGTGTCAGCTCTCTCAATCTTATGCGTTCGTGTGTTTTATTCTTTCTATCTTTCCTGGAATAACTAAGCTTGTCTTTTTTTTCAAATTTTTATCGTTAACCCTTGATGGGCGCGTTACAAAGTCCAATACTATCAGCGCGGCAATAAGGTTTTAGACTACGTTCTATCCCACTAAAATCAATGCGTTTTCTGGCGCAGGGAAGAAGACGCGTTACAACTTTACTAATTCTATACATATTATAATGACTTTATTACATATAATTAATGATTTTATCGCTGTATCAATGTACTTCATCACATAGAGATAGGCTGAGCGAGAGGATCTCCTCGAGTCTCAGGGACAGAATTACCTAGTTTCCACCATCTCACTCGTGAAAATCTGTTTCTATTACTATCTCCCACTGAGCTATCACCTGTTCTAATTCTATTCAGAAGGGACCAACCCAAGTCTTAATTCCCCTATCACTAATCTACGACAACTGGGCATTAAAAAAAACAGAAACGAAGGAAAAAACCCCACTTCCAGACACTAGAGCAGAGTGAGGTCAATAAACTTGATTATCAACGCACGTCGGCGTGGCACATGATGTTAATGATGATTAAGATAACACGTAAGTTGATGAAGCTCATGATAGTATTCTGTCTTTGATTTTTTTAACACTCTTTCTTCTTGTGCTTTTTTTCTTACTCTTTTTCTCTTCCGTATTTGTTATCATCACTGTCTTGTTGTTGGTTTTATCTTCCTAGGTTACGTTTTATTGTTGTTACCAGCGCTCTTCACTTTGATCTGTTGTTTACAATTCTGGTTTTGTTGCTAATGAAGTTGGCATTCATTAGATTTCTTTTTTTCTTTCTTCTTTTCTTCTTTTTATCTCTTTAATCCCTTGTTTAGTAATCGTTGTTGCTTTATTCTTTGAATTTTTCGTAGATATTATTTTTTTCACTGCATTTTTTGTTTCTCTTTATGCTGGTTGGTGTAATTGTTGACTTTCACGCTTTCGCCTGATGTTTAATTTTATTTTTTGCATAAATTTCTGTAATGTTTTTTCAGGTCTTCATGTTAATAGCTGTTTTTGTTGGCCTTTCTGTTTTATGCACTATTTTTTTTAACAATAAATTTATGTCATAATTGGTAAACTTTATGTTTTGTGTCTGTTGTTATTATTGTTTGCATTTATTTATTTTATTATTGGTAAACTTTGTGTTTCGTGTCTTTTGTTAATATATTTTGCATTTATTTCTGATATTATTAATGCCCGTCATTCGTTTTACGTTTGTTGTTGTTGTCCTTGTGATGAAATCTGAATCCTATCTCGGCCCTCATTCAAAACATTACACTGTACATAAATTCCGAGAAGTCAAGCAACCAATCAAAACGGCAGCTCGGGTCACGCAATACTAATAATTTGTAGGGCCTGTTAGTAGGAAGATGAGAAAGTGAAGTCTATTTTTCGAAAGACACTGTGTAGTTAATAACGGTATACATTGGTAAGGAAGGACTAATTCGATAATAGGGATCATTAGCTATTATTTCACTGGATATGGTGTAGAGCAGAAGTTATTGTGATTTTAAGACAGCGGAGCATGAACCATGTTGTGCTTATCCCTGTTTAGGCTGCTCCAGTGAAAAGTCAGATTAACCAAGGAAAAGGATAGATATCTCAATAGATAGAGTTTAGTCCTGGATGAAGTAAATCAGTTCAGAAATAAAGAAACTACAACGATTTCGGATTTTTCACACTAGCACAGAACGCCTACTGTGTACACTTTTTCGAGACTGCGTCATACTTTGGCCTAGATGCTTTCTTCTACGGGAGACAACTGAGTATAAATAGCGGAATGTATCACCAGAAAAGCCTTGCCGCAAAATTCAAATCACAGACACGAGCGAAAACGTCTACTACCAGACTTCATTGCCATCTGCAGGTGAAAACAGTCTGTAGAACAATTAAAAGCCGGTCTGCATGTGATTGAGGGTAAGAGAGAATGTTATTACATATGTATATATAATTATATTATTGATATGTGCCTTAAAGAAGTGGATAAATGTGCGTAGAATCGTTGTGTAGTTCGTGGAAGGAATTCAAGCCTGTGTTAACTACATTAAATTGTCAAATGAAAGCAGATGGACGAGTAGATTGTTGTCGTGCTTAGATAGGTTTTTAAAGTTATTTAATGTCCCGCCTGAGTATAGGGGATGGTAATAGTACGTGAGAAGTAAAGGTGTAAGAAAATAGATTTTCACGAGTGAATAGTTTAAGACGAAGATCTGTCTCTGGACTGAGTAGTTTCTCTAGTCCAGCCTATCTATACGATTATAATTTAGTATAAGACAATCTTGCACCTCCCTATATCTAGAAATATAAGTTTATCTAAACACTCATACACAGCATGTGACAACAAGACACACAAACGTGAAAAACTATGGTTAATTCGGGTATGGGTCTGACCAACACATAAAGTTTAGTTCTTTTGTTGTTTATTATCATTAAACTTTACAACATCGAATATCTAAAAGAAAGACCAAATAACATCAGAATTACATGCATAGAAAAAAAACCTAACAGAATACCTGCACCCTCCCCTCCTTGAGAAGAAAAGAACCCAACAAGTTAATAACCCCAAAGGTTAAAGGTTAGCACTAGGTTACAGTATAGACAGTAGAGAAAGAACAAAATTCCTACTAAACGTTATCCAATAAAGTAAACAATATTTAAAACAGAATTTAGCTGATACAATTTCTCCTGTAACAAAGAAAATAGTTCACTCTCTCTCTGTCATACGTGGCCACACAATCACGCTTCTTACTCTATTCTTGTTGAAAAAATCTCTTTGACCTATAATCCCTGCATGTACGAGTATATATTTGTTCGTTTCAGGGGTTTTATCTTCCAAATTTGGCCCCAGTCCCTCCTTTCAATACTTAATTTTTATAAG
Source organism: Oreohelix idahoensis (assembly GCA_024509875.1). Taxonomy (NCBI): domain Eukaryota; kingdom Metazoa; phylum Mollusca; class Gastropoda; order Stylommatophora; family Oreohelicidae; genus Oreohelix; species Oreohelix idahoensis. The sequence goes on along the minus strand of JAMPIV010018443.1, from coordinate 120,394 downwards.
GGGAACGCCTAATTTGGTGGGTGATTCCTGGATAAACAAATGTCATCTCGAATAGTTAATGCCGAAACTCTCTGAGATCTGGTGTTCACAGTAAACAGTAGGAAAACATATGATTGCTAAAAACTGTTAATTATTGTTACTTGATGATGATGGTAAATCCTATCGGCTGGCTCTGGCGAGTGCCGATTCTGAAATAGCGTAACTCTTCTGGATAAAAATCCACTTGGATACGACTATCAAAAGTCGGGAGAATTGTTATATCTTTCACACCCCAGTGGGCTGATAAAATTGAATAAATAACGTCTGGTGTTTATAGTCCAGTTAAATTACTATTTAAAATGTCAGTTAGTCTCTGTGGCTGGTCCTGTTCACAACTGAACTTGGAGACGCGTAAGCCAAAAGAAGACAACTTTAATCCAATCAGTAATTGGAGAAAAAGGCCCAACATAGACCACAATAGACCGCTTAGACCAAAATATAGACCAAAATAAAACCCGCTGGTCGCCGTTTAATCAGGTCATGCCTAAGGATAGAGAAACATTATGAAAAAATTACTGCTAATAAAATATCTACATATAAGCACACGGTGTCTCTAACCTATTCCTATCTGGTCAGTTATCGCCGGTGCGGCGTCCCTAGGTCAGGTGAAGGTATGTGCACTCTCCGCTCCTTCTGCGCGCGCTAACAATCAGCGTACAATGTCAGTTATTATTTAATTATCCATACGCGCACTTTAACAACTATCGCCTGTCACTAATAACTATTAGGTTGGTTTGCGTCTGTTTGTTAAGTCGTACGATATTTAACCAACAGTCACTTACTAAAATCACACACAATGAAATATAATGTGAATTCTATTATGTCAATTATCACACTAGTCAACAACCAAAATGTATCAGAAATGAAAATCAGCTGATCTTAACTAATTTTGGTGTGCTGAAAACGAAAATGACATTAAAAAAATATTGATTGGCTCTAGTTTTCAAGATATATGCTACTAGTTTATTTAATTACGGTCAATTTATATATATGACGCAACTGTTGTGGGCGATTGTATAATTATTTCTAATGACCAATAAAAATGTAACTAGAAGTTGATGATGCAATCCTACTTATGATTACATCACCTTTGTGTATAAATATCTTATCTCTGATAAAATTTTGCCATTAGTTAGTGCATTTGTCCTTATCGAAAGTATCGTAGTTAGAAATGCCTAGGACATGTGTGAACAGTGCTAATAATTTCTGTTATATATGTGGTGAGGTGACATTCCTATCACAAAAACGAAATATAACTAAAGTGATTAAGAAGGCGTACAGTTTGTATTTTGGCTGCAGAATAGGAGATCAAGATAAGAGCTGGGCGCCACACATATGCTGCAATACATGTGCAGCACATCTTACCTTAAACTGTGGTTGACTGGCAAAAGGCAAGCTATGCCTTTTGCAGTCCCAATGATTTGGAGAGAGCACACTGATCATCTCAACAACTGTTACTTTTGCATGGTCCCTCCAATTGGGAAAGGCATATCAAAGAAGAAAAAATGGACTCTGGAATATCCAAACATCCCCTCTGTAATACTTCCGGTACCACATGGCGATGACCTACCAGTTCCCAAAGTGCCAGAATCATTTTCAGCTGCTCCCACTGATGAAGAAGAGGGACATTGGTGGTCCTGAACCATCAACCTCAAGCGACCCAGATTTTGAGCAAACTACATCCACTAAACCAAACTTAATAACCCAAGGTGAACTGAATGATCTTGTAAGAGATCTGAATTTACCGAAGAACAAGGCGGAGCTTTTGGGTTCCAGATTGCAACAGTGGAATCTCCTGGCAGAAGATGTTACAATTTCTGTGTATAGGAACCGCCAGAAGCCGCTTATTACATTCTTTTCAAAGAGGGTGACCTTTCTGCGTGCCACAACATTTCTGGTTTAATGGCAGCCCTCAAAATCAATTACATACCGGAAGAGTGGAAGCTTTTCATAGATTCATCCAAGACGAGTCTTAAAGCTGTTTTGTTGAATAATGGTAATGTTACCGTCAATTCCAGTTGGTCACGCAGTTCATATAAAAGAAACTTATGAAAATATTAAGCAGCTTTTGAAGTGTATAAACTACGATCATCATCATTGGTCACTTTGCGATGACTTAAAAGTGGTCGTTCTTTTGCTTGAACTACAGGGTGGATACACCAAGTACTGTTGCTTTCTCTGTGAGTGGGATAGCCGTGCACGAAGTGACCATTACATCAGAAGACATTGGCTAATCAGGCAGTCATTGCAGCCTGGCAGTAAGAACGTTGAGAACCCAGCACTTGTCGACACCAGCAAGATTTTGTTGCCACCCTTGCACATTAAGCTGGGTCTCATGAAAAACTTTGTCAAGGCAATGGAGAAAACAGATGAGGCTTTCAAATACCTCATCAGAAAATGTCCAAGACTGAGTGAAGCTAAAATAAGAGAGGGAGTATTTGTTGGTCCGCAAATTCGAAAACGTCTTCATGATGACGAGTTTCTTTGCGTGTTGCATGGCAAGGAAAAAGCAGCATGGCTAGCATTTAAGTCAGTGGTGGACAATCTTCTTGGAAACAACAGATCTGATAATTACAATGAAATTGTAGAAAATCTCCTTCTGAAGTATAAGAGTCTTGGCTGCAACATGTCTTTGAAAATTCATTTTCTGGATTCTCATCTGGATTTTTTTACGTCAAACTGTGGAGCGGTCAGTGATGAGCATGGTGAACGATTTCACCAGAACATTGCTGCTATGGAGACAAGGTATCAAGGCAATTGGAGCCTAACAATGCTTGCTGATTACTGTTGGACTGTGACAAGAGACACCTCATCGATTGACTACAAGAAGCAAGCAAAGAGAGCTCGAACAGCGACTGAATAATGACGGAATGGGTTCAAATGTACCTTTTTAAAACATGATATGTGAACTTTAGATAAGGTTTTTATTTTATCTATCATTTTATGTTGAGATATCAATTAATTGAGTATGTAACCACAATTTTTATAATGCTAAAGTAGAAAGACTAGCTGTTCACCCCAGAGAATTAAACAAGCATACATTATTTGTATTACTGTAATGTAAATTAATCATTTAAAAAAAACCAGAGCCAATTGGTGAATTTCATTCTGATATTTGAAATCAGCATGTCAAAATCAATAAAAAAATGGTATATTTAATTTCTGGTACAAATAACTTTTGAAAATTTGTTGACTAGTGATCAGTCACCTAGCATTTTAATTCAGTCAGCTAAACCGTATCTTCTTGTGTGATACAGCGGGTGGTAAAATTATCATTACTGAACAACTGGCACACAAATGGCTACGCGTTATTTTCCACTGGTTCTAACACCTAGAAAATCACAGTGAATTTAAGATGCTAAAACGTTTAACACTTTAATACGCTGAAGCACAAATTTATATATTACCAGAAATTTAGAATGAAATCCCCACGAAACTGTTAACACATCTATTCACAATGGTTCTAGATAACGTGTTTAGACTCTCCGAAAAATTCTGAGCGACAACTGATAACCGATTTGAAACGACGCAGTTTATATACATCTTGTTATTATGATCTCTAGAGGATGTTAATTTTCACACTCTGTTTCCTAGCAGAGCAATATATGAAACTACGTTTCCCCGATAAAGGGTTTCCACGGTCGCTCTGTTCGGCGTTGCTAACCGACAACAGAGGCTTAAACTGTGTAACGGGCTCTGGTAGATTTTGCCCGCTTCTCGGGATCACAGAGTTATCTTTCCATGTATGTACAAACATCAAAGGATTATCGGGGACTTTGTTTTAGCCCGTGCGGCTACTTCAAAAAAGGTCCGATGTTTCCACGTGCATCTGTCTGGTGTCTAATGATTGACGGATCAGCTCGCGTGAGAAACTCAGGTAAACAAACCAGATTAGCTCCCCGTTAGGACTGACAAGTCGCGGAAGTTGGTAATTTGTCTGTTTGTTTACATTCCAAGAAAAAAGAGGCGTGGATTAAAGGTGAGTAATGCAATCTGTCAAATGTTTGACTTTGCTAACGAATCTTAGAACGCCACGAGGTAACGAAAGGCTGTCGGATACTGTAGGCTATATTTCCATTATACGTCACAATTGTAATGATAGGTTAGGAAAGTATTTTGAAGATGTTAAGCTTGCTGAAATGGACCACCCTTTTGGAAAGATGGAAAGAATTAAAGAAATTGTTTTACTGAATAAATTGAGTTGTATCTTAACATTTTCCAAAAGGCCTATCTGATTTTAAGGAATCAAATCATGGACAAACTGTAACCAGAGTGTTACCGGAATAGTGTGTTATTAATTGAATGAATTATGTTATTTTTGACTTACTACGATTCTCATGAGTAACCACATCTTATCTGAACTGTATTATCCTACCTACTTACTAGATAAGGAGATAGTGAACGATACCACGTAGGATATGTACTTATTATATTTCAGGTTAAATCCTGCCTTGAAGAGTTACTAATTCTATCGAGCCTAAATCAGCTGGAGGGAGCTCGTGTTGTTTAAAGCCCTTGTGAAATGTCAGAGGGTCTTCAACAGTGCCACCTTGAAAATTGGAAGAACCGCAGCTGTGGGATTCTTTCCGGTTACAGTGCTGGGAAAGGCCTAGAAAGACTTATTCCAGATAAGTAGACTTGTTTGGAACTACTTGACTTTAAAAAACTTACCACACCAAAAAAATTAAAACTTTAAGACTATAGAGTCCAAGAACATGGAACATAAATCCTACAATTTTATTACCGACAAAAGAACAGAGTAATGATGAAACATAAGACTGTGGTGAAAGAATATAGTAAAAGTCTTTATACTTTGTGATATAATAAAATTAACATTGTTCAAGTTCAGCACAGAGGAAAGACAGTTGTCATAAAAGATCTAGGAAACAGACGAATATGAACTGTATTAAAGTTTCATGTTACTGTAAATGTAATGTAAACAATTGAAAGTGACACCATTTATATTTTTGAATCAAATTGATTTTATTTACAAATTATCCAACAGAACAAAGAAAGATCTTGTACATATATAAATTATAAATTGTACCAACAGTCTTTATTGATTATTTAAGTTTGGTTCATAATTCTTGTTGGTTAATTAATTACCCCTAGCAGAGTCATAGTCTAAGGTTAGTCTGGAGAGGGCATCATAGAAACCTAAGATAGTACACATTACCAATCTCATCTAGGAACCTATACAGCTTGACTATACCTTTTGATGTCGATACACCATTACTCATTCAGAGAATGGGGGTATTTCTTTTAAGACCAGTCTCTTATCCTTCATAGAATAAGTCTTGTTTGGACGACTTTACACATAGTTTAATAATTCTCCATATTTACAGCATGAGGCTATCGACAATAACATATTTCCACATTAGAGGAAAACTTGATACATCACAGGTTATAGTATTTAGTTCATCAGACATTGTACGTCTGTTATTTTATAGTCATAATTATCGTCCATTATCTTTAGCCAAATACTTGGCACAATTAACAAAGTTACGCAGTATTAATACGTACATTTCTGCTAACTGTTCCATTATTATTTAGGAGCACTGCCTAATATTCACGTCGAAACTCTGTCTAACATAATAAACTCAGTTTGGCATCACTAGCCAGGTTATATAACAGCCATTATGTATTAACTCCGCGTATCGTATTTCTCGAATATCGCGTAAAAGAATTATTGCGTTTAAATCCTAACGCCTTACATAATTCTGGACTCACTGGTCCTTGAATACATTATATCTTCATTAGCTTTAAAAGCAACTACATTGACGGTTTATACACATTAGTTAGTGGTTCTACCACACAATTAAAAAACACTGTCATATGCCCACGAAAGGCTACACAAAGACTCTTCTGTTACTAGGCTTCCTAACGCGTCATTCAACGTTTTACGCGAACCCTATTTTTTATTTAGTGGAGGTATTGCAGGGTGCGACCATCCGAATCAAGTTAAAACCAAAATGCTCGCAAACCATGCAACAATCCTCAACAGTAACCTTGGCAGTTTTATATTTTATGGTTCTCTCAAGATGGGCCAACATACGGATTCAAACAGCATCGATTGAGGGAATAAACCAAGCCAGAATTATCCATGATTATTCAATATTTTAAACTAAAGCGAATATTACTCTCAGAATATTTCAGGCGTCACTCTGATATCACACGCCTGGTATCTTCTTTCATGACTCAAGTCATTTGTACTGCACACATTTCCATTATCGGGCCAGGTTTCATAAACAGCAGTTACATTACCACGGCCTGAAATTTGACTAATTATCCAACTGATGCCTGAGAGACCAACCTCAGGGATTTCACAATCTTGAACGTTATTAATGGCCTGAAATTTGACATAATTTATCATCAACCCGAGAGGCAACGTGCCTTGATGTTCACAATCAATCTCGTCCCCCCCCCCATTAATGGTGATAAACATAAAATGGACATATTGTCCTTCCACTGGCCCGAACACAACGTTCCAATCTCTCTCTGGACGTCACACTTTTCACTCTGACGTTATCCTTCACAACTTTATAAAGCTTTCGCAACGATAATTAAAGGAACCCTCTTTCGGGAAAATCCGAAATCGTCAATGATCGTGCACAGCTCTTAACAGTTAACTAAGTGTTTTTATTCTTTGCATGCGCTTTCGTTGCTGTTCTTTGGTCTTTATTGTTGTTACTGTTCATCTCTAAGCTTCTCGTTCTTGGTGTTAATATTGGGTCGACTGCTGCTGTTTTTTGTTCATCACATCATATTGTTTGTCCGATATTTTTGGTAACCTGCATGTTCTTTTGTTGAGTTTGTTATTCTTTACAGTTTTGTTTCTATATCTGTTTTAATTTCCCCCCTCTCCTTTCCTTTAATAGAATTCTAGACCTCGCGTTTCTGTGTGTTTGTTTATTTATTTTAAAAGGGGATGGGGGGGGGGGGGGGGGGGTTTGGCGGGAATGGGGGTGGGGGGGGGGTGTCAATAAGCACAGACATTTAGACAGACTTCTCACACTGACAACAACCAGGCGGTTTTCGTTGCAGACACTAGCTTAGCGTGACTCATGGGATGGCTCACTTCCAGACCTGTAACAGATCGTAAGATATCTCCTCCTTTCCACCCCCCGCACTTTTTCCGAACAGAGCAAGCATACAGGTGCTTTCACAGTAATGGGCAACGATGACCCAGCAGTTTTTTTCTTTCTCTAACTCCCTCCCGGTACGTCTCTGTACAAACATTGTGTGTGTTTTTTTTTCTGACTGTTTCCAACATAGTGTTACATGTTCACAAATTCAGCAGTCTCCTGTGGCCCCCGCCCGCCCCCCCCCCCCCTCTTTTCTTCCCGTTTCCCCTCCCGCCCAGAAATAATTGATTCTTGCGTGTGATGTCCATTATTTAAATTTAGCCCCTCTCTCTGCCTCATTCTCATCCAGTTGTCAGTCAATACTCTATAGATCCCTTAGGAGCATACGCCTTCAACAAACACATGCCAAGTCCTCCTGCCGCGTATCAGCTCAAGTTCTTTACACGCTTTCCTCATCATTTTAACTAGTGTTTCTAATTCTTTTCTCTTTGTAGTTGTGCATATTGTAAACACGAGATCTTCTTTTCATTCTCATTCTTCACTCCTGTTAAGATGTGTAAAAGATGTGTAAAGTACTGTGAATTAGCTCTCTTCTGTTCTTTTAGATGTATTAACAGAAAGTACTATGTTTTAACTATCTTCTGTTGTGATACAGTGTTCCTATTCTTTATCATAGTTTACCATTTTAATAATTTTTCCTTTTTTATTTCTCTCCCGTTTTTGCTCGTTCATTATTTTTAATGTGATCTTTCCTAATCAAGACCTTTACTTAAGTGTAACTTTAATTACACCTTTGATATTTTCCAACCTTACGCTATCTTTTGGAGCACACCTGGCCTATTAGACAAGTTATTGTTTGCGCTGGAGACGGCCACATGGGCCATAGAAAGAATTCGGTTGATACCTAATCAGCTATCTAAAGAAAACGAGTGTCACAACATCTGGGAATAATACCAGGCCAATCGGAGCGATTGAAACAAAGGACTTGTGAGTCGCACACGCCAGAATGCGGACATTTTGATGGCGGTGGCCACTTAGATGTATGTATGTGGCGAGCCAATGAAAGAGAAGATTACCAGAAACCACTCGGCGATCATACAATGAGGATACAAAAACGGCGCTTCAGGCAGGCATCACAAGGGAACTTAACACGAAGCCGCAAAAATATAAAGGCTTGGTGACAAGGGGCGGATAATTTCTCTATCGATCGGCCAATCGCAAAACATGGTTTGTTTCATCACCGAAATCCAGCTAGCAGGCAAAGAGTCTCGACAGCCCACTCATTTTTAGTGATTGACGGGCACTGTTCTTCGCAAGCAGCATTCGGATACGATATGACAAGATGGAAGAGGAAATAGTGGATCAGAGGGCATACCCATAGGATACAACCCCAGAATTAACACATTGGCAATGCAATAATATAACCTGATGCTCTGCAGAAGTCAGCACGTTTTTACAATATCCGTGGAGAACAGTGGAAGAGTTTCCCTGGTCCTAGGCTGTTCAATATTTCATTACAGTGGAATTTAAGTTTAAATATGTTCTTAAGAAATTCGCGAAAGGGGAAAAACGAGGTCTGTGACTAGAAAAATTATTAATAATTTTTCTTTTTCATTATTTAAGATCGCTTTTTGCACTTAGCCTGGTAGCTAAATTTGCGAAATACTGTTTTATTTCTTTCTAATTCCTTCTATTGAAAAATGGTTAATCAAATAAAAGATTGTTCTACTATTACTTATCATATAAAGAATTAATTCATAATTACATACTTCACCCTCATCTAGATTATTAGATCGTCAATGCAGACTATTATAGGCACACGCTTTCATGCTCACTATATTAAACCCCATCATGTTCACCACATGTCATATATCATAATAAGAGAAATGAAACCAGTTTGATCAGTTATGATGAAGCAATACTGAGGAATAAGATGAAAAGAAGGCCAACTATTGATATTAGATGTGAAACAAGTAGATTCTCCAATCTATCAAGTTTAGCGCACCCAAAAAGCGTATTTCCTGAATCAATATCTCACACTCACAAGTTGATGAGTCTATCAAGGTATCAAGATCAAGCACTCACATGTTGATTCGTCTAGATATTAAGTTCAAACCCTCGAAAGCTTATAGCCTGAACCAAGTTTAGCTACACAATGCGTTAGTGCATGAAGTGAATTCATCGACTCTAATCGTGTAATAATAATAATAAATTCTTTAAGCACCAAACACGGCGCATAAGGCAGAAACCAGTGCTCTCCAGATTGTACGTTGTGACGCCACTCCTCTTAGCTCTTGCACATTGTTTAATCCCAACGTTCTTCCTTCTCTTATTATTGTTCTTCTGAGTGTTTCTTTTGGTCTTCCTTTTTTCCTCTTACCCTCAGGAACCCAAGTGAGTGCCTGCAATGGTATTCTGTTGTTTTGCATTCGTAGGACATGACATATATATGACCATCGTCTTTTCCTTATATAGTTGGAGACATATTTCTGCCTAGAGTCTTCTCTTATTTGTCGATTAGTCTTGAATTCTTTCCAACTGATGTTCATGAGTTTTCTAAGACATTTGTTCTCGAATGTATTCAGCTTGTTCTCCAATGATTTTGTTATTTTCCAACTCTCACAGCCGTATGTTAACACTGAGATAACATTTGAATTAAACAGACGAAGCTTGGTATATATATTCAATGATCGTAATTTCCAAATGTTAGATAATTTATTGAAGGCGCTAGCTGCCAAAGCAATTCTAGTATGCATTTCTCTTGTTGTGTCACCATCCTGAGTCATTTTACTGCCTAAATAATTGAAACTTTCAACTTTCTGTAGTTTTTCCCCGTTCAGGATGATATTAAAGGTCTCGTTAGAAAAGTTCATAACTTTAGTTTTAGAGGCATTTATTTGGAGACCTATTTTAACCGAAAGATGACACAAATTATTTACTGCTTCTTGGGATTGTCTGGGTGTTGAACTTAAGAATGCTAAATCATCTGCGAAATCCAGGTCCCCCAGGAATTTTCCATTTGTCCATTTTATACCTAATTGTTCATTGTGGGTATAGTTTCTCATAACCCAATCAATAGCTATTCCAAAAAGTAGTGGTGACATAATACAGCCTTGTTTCACCCCTGTTTCTACTGTAAACCATTCTGTATTCCCTTTATTTGTTCTAACACAACATCTTGCATTGTCATATAGCGCTTTGATTATATTCACATATTTTGTTGGAAAACCATAGATTGTAAGTATCTTCCACAATGATGAGCGGTGTAGA